>CM054163.1:33258340-33268340 GCA_028751875.1 Rapana venosa
AGCCCTTCCTATACAGGTTGTTTCCCTTAACTTTTTTTTTCTTTCCTGGGCCGTTTTTGGATTTACACTACTCTTGCCAAAGGCGGACCAGGTTTTCACGTGTGCGCACGATGTTCTGCGTGCGTTCGCAAACGGTTTTTCTTTTATAGTCTCATCGGAAGGACTTTTGGGGCAAGTGGAGTGGGGTAGTGATGTTATCTGCAGGGGAAAATCCATTGAAAGTGTATTTTTATTTCGAGGATAATGGAATAAGCACCCATGTGTATTTTTACATCCAGTCCCCGTGTGTATGCGGTCTTGTAAACTTTGCCATCCATTCCCACCGCTACACAATGGCCTACTTTTCCGAAAAGCGGAACGGGCTTAAATGCGTGCGCAAGATGTTCTGCATGCGTTTGCACACGGGCCTCGGTTTATAGTCTCATCCGAAGGACTTTTGGGGAGAGTGGAGTCTGCACTGATGTTAACTCCAGAGGGAAAATCCTCTTGAATCTTCTTCTTCATATTTCTGTATGCCTGTGAATCATGGACCCTGACTGCAGATTTGGAGAGAAGAGTACAGGCGGTGGAGATGAGATGCTTTCGGAGACTCCTTGGCATCTCCTACAAAGACCACATAAGCAACGAAAGCGTGCATAACAGAATCCAGCAAACCATTGGACCCTATGAGAACCTTCGAACGATCGTGAAAAAACGTAAACTTAAATGGTATGGGCATGTCACAAGATCCAAAGGACTTGCAAAGACAGTTTTACAAGGCACTGTCCAGGGAGGAAGAAGAAGAGGCAGACCAAGGAAGAGCTGGGAGGATAACATCAGCGAATGGACAGGCCTAGAACTCAACAAAACCCTGAGAAAGGCAGAACAGAGAGAGGAATGGAAGGAACTGGTTGTTGAGTCTTTGAGGGTGCCCCCACGGTTGTCAGACTACGGGACAGATAGATAGATAGATAGTGTAGTGTGGTGTGGTGTGGTGTGGTGTGGTGTGGTGTGGTGTGGGGTGGGGTGGGGGGATATGTTGTGCCTGGTGAAGTGTTGTGTCATGTCATGTTTTCTTCCTTTTAAATTCGTTTAATTTGCTTTCGTTTCGTTTTGTTTCGGTTATTTTCGTTTAGTTTCGTTTAATTTCGTTTTGTTTCGTTTAATTTCGTTTAGTTTCGTTTCGTTTAGTTTCGTTTAATTTCGTTTAGTTTCGTTAATTTCGTTTAGTTTCGTTTAATTTCGTTTAGTTTCGTTTAATTTCGTTTAGTTTCGTTTAATTTCGTTTAGTTTCGTTTCCTTTAGTTTGGTTTAATTTCGCTCAATTTTAGTTCTGCTCAGTATACTTCACTTTTGTTTAGTTTAGTTTGGTGTTGTTTGGTTTAGTTTACTTAATTTATTTTACAATTGTTTCATACTTGTTGAGATCTTCGCTGTTAGATATTTTCTTTCACTTTTTTTCTCCACGTCACAGAAACTTATATCACTGGAGTATAAGTAACCGTTACATAACGAACCCCGGATCACAATTACTGTTTCTTTTATTCTAATCCAACCATTATTCTATCAATCTTTGCCAACACTGTATGGGGTACCCCAGGGCTTTAGCTGATTATCCTAAGCCTATTATGGGGTGGCCGATTAACCAATCTTTGGGACTAACTGTCGATGTTATAGCAGAGTACTGTGACATTGGGATAAGTGTTAGGAAACGCAGCTCACCCAGAAAGTCGGTCATACGTTTAGAACAGAAGGCCGCTTGTCATTGCTGCTTAAGGATGTGTGTGTGTGTGTGGGGGGGGGGGGGGGGGGAGTGGGGTGCTGGTGCGTGTGTGTGTGTGTGTGTGTGTGTGTAGGGGGGAGGATGCTGGTGTGTGTGTGTATGGGGTGCTGGTGTGTGTGTGTGTGTGTGTGTGTGTGTGTGTGTGTGTGTGTGTGTGTGTGTAGGGGGTGCTTGGTTTTGGTGTGTGGGTGTGGTGGGGGGTGGCTGGTGTTGTGTGTGTGTGTGTGTGTGTGTGTGTGTGTGTGTGGGTGTGTGTGTAGGGGGAGGGTGCTGGTGTGTGTGTGTGTAGGGGGGTGTGGTGTGTGTGTGTAGGGGAGGGTGCTGGGTGTGTGTTGTAGGGGGGTGTGGTGTGTGTGTGTGTGTGTGTAGGGGGGGGGGTGTTGCTGGGTGTGTGTGTGTGTGTAGGGGGTGCTGTGTGTGTGTGGGGTGTGGTGGTGTGTAGGGGGAGGGTGCTGGTGTGTGTGTGTGTGTTGTTAGGGGGTGCTGGGGTGTGTGTGGTGTGTGTGTGTGTGTAGGGGAGGGTGCTGGTGTGTGTTGTGTGTGTAGGGGGTGCTGGTGTGTGGTAGGTGTGTGGTGTGTGTGTAGGGGGGGTGCTGGTGTGTGTGTGTGTGGTGGGGGGTGCTGTGTGTGTGTGTGTGTGTAGGGTGGGGTGTGTGTGTGTGTGGTGTGTGTGTGTGTGTGTACGGGGTGCTGGTGATGGTGTGTGTGTGTAAGGGTTGCTTGGTGTGTGTGGCTGTGGTGTGCGTGGTATGGCGGGCGGGTGTTGCTGGAATGATGTGTGGTGGTTATTGATCGTGTTGATTGTGTGCTGCTGTGTGTGCAGTGTGTGCGTGTGGACTATAAACCGAGGCCCCGCGTGTGCGAATGCACGAAGAACATCTTGCGCACACGTTAAATCCTGTTCCGCTTTTCGGAAGAGTAGGCCATTGTGTGCCGGTGGGAACAGATGACAGAATTTACAAAACCCGCATGCACATGGGACTGGATGTAAAAAGGCACATAAGTGCTTGTTTCATTATTTACGATATAAAAGAATAAAATAAAAGATAAAATTAATTTGATTCTGTTTTTCATTGTCTGTTCTTTGTGTCCTGGATTCACAGCCATAATGATTACAGCAGGACGGGCCATACTTTTCGATACTTTCATTGTTAGCTGGTAATGAATGATGCAGGATTTCCTGAAGTTATTGACTCAGATCATTCTACCAAAGAAATAACAGCGCTATAATGTAGATCTTGGCACTTGACTCACAATAATAATTCAAACAGCTTTAGGTCTTGGCGAAGGGTCTTGAACTAAATAACTGGACCATTCACCTTAATCCACCATGACGCAGACCCGTTAGTAACCAGAAATCCGTTGGAACACGCCCACTTTTCAAACGGACCAATCAAACGGCTGAATGTCCATTATTCTCAAGATTTCAAGATTTAATTCCTTTCACCCCTTTTGGGGTATGGAGGATTACAAAAAAATTAAACAGGAGAATAAAACTAACAGCAATACACCCAAAAATAATATGAATACTAACAGTAACTGAAAAGCAAGAGTTCATCGCATAATGATAAGCAAACAGTATTATAGACTCAATACTATTTTTAAGTATACACATTTCTTTTTTTTTTTAATGTGTAGACATAATCTACACTTGTGAAGGACAATTGAAATTTCAAGAAATACCTGCAAATCTTAAGAGTTTTGAGAGCAACAGGAGAACTTTTCGAGATTTGCATTTCATTAGCCAACAAAAATCATAACTGGACATGGGTTGAGGAAAATGTTGGGGAATAAAATCTCGCTGTCCAAGATTCAAGATTTCAAGATTTCTTTCAAGAAAACCCCAAGGGGCACATGAAATCCAACAAAGCCACAACTTGCGGACGTGGGCATGTGAAAAAAACACTCACAACACAAACTCACCCCTCAGAATGGAAAGCAGAAAGAAAAGCACAAACTGTGGACATGAAAAGCAAAAGATCATTCACAATACAGGAAAAGCACAGAAAATTAACATGATGCCTGAATACATTACCAGCAATCAACTGCCTGGTAGGTGTCATGAGTTTGTCAGAAAACCATGTCAACCCTCATACCTTCTTCTTCGTCTTCGTCTGCCATTAGCCAAAATGCATTGTGCTGCTGCCGTTAAGCACCTGACAAGTCAGGCCCAGCGCGTCTGATGTTGGCGGGAAAGAGAATTGTTACCTTTGAAATCTTTCTGGAGAGAAAAAGAGGTAGAAGAATGGACCAAGAAGGCAGAAAATAGACTAGAAGGAGGTGACAGAAAGGAAAGGAACAAAAGAGAGAGAGGAGAGAAAGAGAGAGAGAGAGAGAGACAGAGAGACACAGAGACATCAGAGAGAGAGACACAGAGAGAGAGAGAGAAGAGGAGAGAGAGAGAGAGAGAAAGGGCGGGAGGGGGGGGGGGTAAGGGCGGTGAATTCCCAGCACAGAATTTCCAGAAGGTGGGGATGCTGTTTACACTGACAGACCCCCGGCATCCCTAAGGGGGATTGATCCCTGATGTAGCACTAAGGGGATTGCATTTTACCTCTGTGGCTTTCATTGCTGTTATAGAATTGACCCACTGGAGGCATGTCCCTAGTGGCTATGAATCCTTAACTGTCTTATGATATTGTACGGAAAAGTAGGTCATTGAGTGCCTGTGGGAACGGATGATAAAATTTATAAAGCTGCACGCACAAGGGGAGTGGATTCTTAAAAAAAAAAGCATTTGAGCGCTTATTCCATTATCCTCGAAATAAAAAGAATAACAAGAAATACACCTGAAACTAAATAACTCTCTCTCTCTCGTTCTCTCTCTCTCTCTGTCTGTTCTGTCTCTTCTCTCCTCTCTCTCTCTCTCCCTGCTCTCTCTCTCTCTCTCTCTCCTCTCTCTCCTCGTCCTCATCCTCTCCTCTCCCTCTTCTCTCTCATCTCTGTTTGTCTGTCCTCTCTTCTCTCTCTCTCTCTCCTCTCTCTCTCTCTACTCTTCTCCTCTCGTCTCTCTCTCTTCTCGCTCCTCACCCTCCTCTCATCTATCTCTCCTCCCTCTCTCTCTCGTCTCTCACTTCTCTACTGCCCTTCTCTGCTCTCTCTCCTCTATCCATCTCTCTCTCTCTCTGTCTCTCACTCTCATCCTCCCTTTCTCTCCTTCTGTCTCCTCCCCTCTGCTCTCCCCTCTCCTCTCCCTCCTCTCTCTCTCTCGTCTCCTCTTTCTCCTCTCTGTTTGTCTGTCTCTCTCCCTCTCTCTCTCATCTGTCTCTCTCTCTGTCTCTCACTGTCTCTATCTGCCTCTCTCTGTCTCCTCTCTCTCTGTCTCCTCCCCTCTGCTCTCCCCCTCTCTTCTCTCTCTCTCTCTCTCTCTCTCTCTCATCTCTTTCTCTCTCTCTGTTTGTCTGTCTCTCTCTCCCTCTCTCTCTATCTGTCTCTCTCTCTGTCTCTCACTGTCTCTATCTGCCTCTCTCTGTCTCTCTGTCTCTCTCTCTCTGTCTCTCTCCCCTCTGCTCCTCCCCCCTCCTCTCTCTCTCTCTCGTTCTCTCTCTCTGTTTTTCTGTCTCTCTCCTCTCCTCTCTCATCTGTCTCTCCCTCTCCTCCCTCCCTCTCCTCTCTCTCTCTCCCTCTCTCTCTCTCCCTCTCTCCTCTCCTCTCTCTCTCCCTCTCTCTCTCTCTCTCTCTCCTTCTTCCTCCCTCTCTCTCTCTCTCTCTCTCACTCTCTCTCTCTTACGGGGTGGAATACGTAGTGCCAGGTCTTCTCCTGGGCTTGTCACTCTGCAGGAGGTCTGCCTGCTAGCCTCATCCCACACATTCCCCCCACTTCACAGCAGCTCATTTCATTGTACAGGTTGCATGCTGGGTATGTTCGTGTTTCAGTAACCCAACGAACATGAATCACGGGATCTTTAACGTGCATATTTGATCGTCTGCACGCGTGTGTACACGAAAGGAGTTAAGGCACTGGCAGGTCTGCACGTGAAGCTGACCTGGGAGATCGTCAAAATAAAAAATCCTCACTCTTAATACACCAGACGTCGCCGTGAATTGGATCGGTGGTCTAGAGGTAACGCGCCCGTCTAGAAAACGAAAAGTCTGGATCGGAAGTGTGCGGTGGTTCGATCCCCGTTTGGACCCGAAACTTTTCCCCCCATCCATGAGTGGTGGTCTGGGTGCTAGTCTTTCGGATAAACCAGTGTCCCGTGTGTTACACAAAGTTATTTAGCGCACGTAAAAGACCTCACGTCAACGAGAGAGTTGTCCCTGGCAAAATTCTATGGAAAACAGTCACTCCGATAGGGAAACAAATATAGAGGCAGACAGGGAAAACGAAAAAATGGGTGGCGCTGCTCTTGTGGCGACGCGCTCTTTCTTAGGAGAGCAGACCGAATTTCATGCAGAGAAATCTGCCTTGACTTACGAGTGGTATAAAAAAAATAAATTAAAACATAATAGTCGAACCCACGAATCAAACCCATAACTTCGTGGACCCATAGGATTGGAGTGGAACATTCAGTCTGAACCACTCGGCTACGGTGACAGTCACTCGTCTGTTTAAATGTGTAAAGTCTGTTCAATCTGACGACCCGGGTTCGATTCCCGTTCAAGGGGGATATTTTCCCCTGGAGTTAACATCAGTGCAGACTCCACTCTCCACCCAAAAGACCTTCGGATGAGACTATAAACCGAAGCCCCGTGTGCGAAGGCACGCAGAACATTTTTGCGCACACGTTAAATCCTGTTCCGCTTTTCGTAAGAGTAGGCCATTGTATACAGGTTGGAACAGATGACAGAGTTTACAAATCCGCACACACACGGGGATTGGATGTTTAAAAAAAAGCTCATAAGTGCTTTTATTCCATTATCCTAGATATAAAAGAAATAAATAAATAAATAAATGCAAATGGTCGTCAGTGGTGAAAGACTGCTGACGTCATAGATTAAGGTCAAGGGCAGGACTGGATCAAACTAATCTGCATAATCATGTAGCAGTCCAACCATTTTCAGTGGTATGGGGCAGTGGTGGTGGTGAGGGTGAGGGGAGGGTGTGGTGGTGGTGGTGAGGGTGAGGGGAGGGTGGTGGTGGTGGTGGTGGTGGTGGTGGTGGTGGTGGTGAGGGTGGTGTGGTGTGGTGGTGGTGGTGAGGGTGGTGGTGGTGGTGGTGGTGGTGGTGGTGGTGGTGGTGGTGAGGGTGGTGGTGGTGGTAGTGGTGGTGGTGGTGGTGGTGGTGGTGGTGGTGGTGGTGGTGGTGGTGGTGAGGGGAGGGTGTGTGGTGGTGGTGGTGGTGGTGGTGGTGGTGGTGGTGGTGGTGGTGAGGGAGGGTGGTGGTGGTGGTGGTGGTGGTGGTGGTGGTGGTGGTGGTGGTGGTGGTGGTGAGGGGAGGGTGGTGGTGTGGTAGTGGTGGTGGTAGTGATGGTAATTATTTCTCTATTTAGTCTTTAATTTCGAAAATAACGGAATAAGACACCCATGTACTTTTTTTTTACATCCGGTCACCGTGTGTATGAAGTTTAGTAAATGCCATCTGTTCCCACTGGCACACAATGGCCTACTCCTTCGAAAAGCAGAACAGCCTTCATCCGTAACGGAAAAAATCTGGCATACGTCTGCTGTAATCTTTCTGTGTGCTTTGGCGCAGTCGTCGTCAAATAATGACAGGTTCTTCACACTTCAGCAGCCCGAGAGAGGGATTGGCTGATCCTCTGGGATTAACTCAAACGGTTTTCTTTAGTGGCAAGCAATCGTTTTGGATCGAGTAGCGGAAAGGTCAACAGCTCTTGCTAGTTCCTTCAGGGAATTGAGTGAAGAGTCTGTTTGTGCATTCAGTGAGTGGTTCTGCTGTTTGGGGAGTCAGTGAGTTATTCTGCTGTTTGGGGAGTCAGTTTAATCTGGGCTAGAGTCAGTGAGTGCGTGGCTTGTCTATCACTCCATTGTCTGTCGCTGTCTTTAAGTTACAATAGATGACAGTACTGTGCTCATTTTTTTCTTTCTTCTTTGCGATACTCCTTCTTTGAAATATTTTGTCTTTGCAGTTCGTTTTGTTCTTCACAGCAATTTCTTCTTCGACATTGTTTTCTGGAGTTTTATTTCTGAACATTGTTGATTTGTTCGGAGCAGAGTTTCGAATATTGTTTGTTAGCTGTTGTTTTTGTTTTGTTGTTTTTTGTTCAGTTTCGGTTTGGTTTGTTTTTAGGGTAGAATTGTAAAAAGGCCTTTATTGTGCCTAATTCTTTACCCATTAAAGATTCAATCAATCAATCAATCTTCTTCTTCGCAATTCTTCTTCTCCTTCTTCTTCTTCTTTTTCTTGTTCGTCTTCTTCGCAATTCTTCTTCTTCTTCGCAATTCTTCTTCGCATTTTTCTTCAAATTCTTCTTCTTCGCAATTCTTCTTCTTCGCAATTCTTCTTGTTCTTCGCAATTCTTCTTGTTCTTCGCAATTCTTCTTGTTCTCTTTCGCAATTCTTCTTCTTCTTCGCAATTGTATTTCTTCTTCCTCTTCGCAATTCTTCTTCTTCTTTTTCTTCTTCTTCTTCTACTTCGCAATTCTCCCTCGCAATTCTTCGCAATTCTTCTTCGCAATTCTTCTTTTCTTCGCAATTTTTTTTTTCTTCTTCTTCTTTTCTTCTTCTTCTTCTTCTTCTTCTTCTTCTTCTTCTTCTTTTCTTCCTCGCAATTCTTGTTCTTCGCAGTTCTCCCTCGCAATTCTTCGCAATTCTTCTTCTTCTTCTTTGCGATTTGTATTCCTCTTCGCAATTCCTCTTTGCTTTCTTCTTCTTTTTCTTTCCTCACTTTTTTTTCTTTTTCTCCTACTTTTGCTCAAAAGTTTCACTCTCCTCTTCTTCCTAATCATGTTGTCCTGGTTTGGAGGGTGTGTGTGTGTGGGGGGGGGGGGGGTGGGGGGGGCTCTGTTTAATTTTTTGTTTTTATTTTGCTCATTTGTTTGTTAGTTGACGTTGTTTTATATCTCAATCTTGAAGAAATATTTTTTCATGATATTTTGATTTTTGTGTGGATAAAAGATGTTTTATCTTATTTAATTTTCTATAACATTCATTTTAATTTTGCATTTAATATTTATAACAGCTGTAAATAAGTTGTGAATTCGTGTTGATGAGTGATACAGTTGCTCTCTCTCTCTGTCTCTGTCTCTGTCTCTCTGTCTTTCTTTCTCTCTCTCTCTCTGTCTCTCTCTCGCTCTCGCTCGCTCTCTCTCTCTCTCTCTCTCTCTCTCTCTCTCTCTCTCTCTCCTCTCTCTCTCTGTATGTGATTTTTCCCCCGTTCTTTCTCTCTTTCTTCCTTCCTTTCATTATATCCTTCTTTCGTCCTATTCTTTATTTCTTGATATATTCTTTCCTTTTCTTTTTTTTGGAACACTTTTGACGCGAATATCCACACATACGACAGAAGAGGATTACTGGACAAGAGAACACGAAGGAAGAGGAGGAAGAGGATTACAGACTCAGAGCAGAGGAGGAGGAGGGCAGAACAGACTAGAGGAGAAAGACAAGCGAAAAAGGAGCGAAAGAGAGGACAGAGAAAGAGAGAGAGAAAGAGAAAGAGGAAAGAGAAGAAAGAGGTGGAGTGAAGCGTCAAGATGGCGACCAGGTCGTGTCTGTTGCTGCTGCTGTCTCTCGCACTGTCTCTGTCTCCTTCCACCTGGGCTGGTGAGTACCCGTGGTCCGTGCCTGAGGTCTGCTTGCTGGGTGGGTAGGGTGGTAGGGTGGGTGGATGGGTGTGTGGGTGGGTGGGTTGGTTGGGTGGGTGGGTGGGTGGGTGAGTGGGTGGGTTGGTTGGGTGGGTGGGTGGGTGGGTGAATGGGTTGGCTGGTTGGTTGGGTTGGGTGGGTGGGTGGGTGGATGGGTTGGTTGGGTGGGTGGGTGGGTGGGTGGGTGAGTGGGTAGGGGGTTGGTTGGGTGGGTGGGTGAGTGGTTGGTTGGTTGGGTGAATGGTTGGGTGGGTGGGTGGGTGGATGGGTGGGTGTATGGGTGGGTGGGTGGATGGGTGGATGGGTGGGTGTATGGGTTGGTGGGTGGATGAGTGGTTGGTTGGTTGGTTGGTTGGTTGGTTGGTTGGTTGGTTGGTTGGTTGGTTGGTTGGTTGGTTGGTTGGTTGGTTGGATGGCTTGCTAGTTGTTTGGTTGGTTGGTTGGTTAATTGGTTGGTTGGCTTGTTCAGCATTTTGGGGTTTTTTTGATTGACACTTTGTGACTGAATCATAGAGGGACTGATTTACACACACA
>CM054163.1:33273340-33278340 GCA_028751875.1 Rapana venosa
TTCTTCCTGGTTTATACTTTGATAAAACGTTTTGAAATTAACATTTTAGAAATGAAAAAACCCCCCAAAAACCCGCTTTACCAACTAAAACCCTGTTTATAAACTTTTTCTCTTTCCCACCCCCATCTTCCTTCGTTAATTTCACTGACGTTTCCAATTCACACTTTCATCACCTTCCCCCTCCCAAAAACCCTTCAAGTCTTGTTTCAACTCAACCCTGCCTTTAAACTTCTCTTTTCTGTTTCTCTTGAAAAAAATTTGACTAAAAAATTTTCAGAAACCGGGTTAAAACCCCCCCCGGTCTCCCCGAAAAATAAAAAACCCCTGCCACCCCTTTATAAACTCTTTCCTTTCCCGACCCTCCCCGTGGAGGGTGGCATTCCCCGGGCTTTTTTTAAAAAAGATACACTCGAACCTGTTTTTCTTTCTGTCATTCCCTTTCCTTTCTCCCCAAATTTTAAAAGCTTGAAAAAATTAAACCACAAACCTAAAACTTTTAAACTTTCGGTTTTTACCTCCAAAACCCCCCCTAAAAAAATTTTTTATTTTTCCTTTTTTCCACAAAGGGTTTCAGTCACCCGGGACCTAAGCCATTCCCAGAAACTCATCATCTGGTGATTTAACTTAAATTTTGATAACCAGTCCCTTTTTCCGATTAAAAGCTTTTTTCGGGTCAAACCACTTTTTTTTCAGGGAAAAAACAAAGATAACTATTTTGATCCCCTTATTACGATTTTCAATCTACCTTTTCTTTTTAAGGAGAATTTTCATCCCCTTCTTTCCCTTCTAAATTTTTGAAAACCTTCAAAAAAAGAAAAAAGGGGAAAAAGGAAGAAAAAGAAAGGGAAAAGATAAAAAAAAAAAAAAAAAAAGACCAAGGACCCGGAAAGAAAGAGGGAAAGGGGGGTACAAAAAGAAGGGAAAAAGTAAAGAGGAAAAAGGGGGAGGGGAAAATCAAAAAGGAAAAAAATAAGCATTTTTTGAAAAAAAGAAAAAAGCCAAACAATTTTTTCAAAAAAACTAACCCCCCGCGGGTGCCCCTCTTAAAAAACCCTTTTCCCTCCTCTCCCCCCGGTCTTAACCAAACCATCTCCTTCCTCCCCCCCGCTTCCTTCTTTTTTGCTTTTTTTCGAAAATCCCCAACAGCCCCCCGATCAGCTTCTTTTCCACCCACCCCTGATCCCCAATTCTCGGGCACCCCTTTCCCCTTTTTTCTTTCAATCCGACAAGTGAAAAGAAATCACGAATTCGAAAAAAAGACTAAACATCATTTGTCTTGTTTCCCTACCTCCTTTTTACACAGTTTTTTCCCCAAAAACCATACCCGCAACCACGAAAATAAAAATTCATCTCTTGTTTGGGAAAAATTTTCCATCAGCCCCAAAAAACCTATATCAACCTCTACCAAAAAGCCCGCCCTTTGGGGAAACATTCTAAAAAAATAGACCTTTTTCCAATCACCTTTTATTTCTAAAGTCCTAAAAAAAAAGTGTTCTCAAACACCCAACAACCCCGCCTTCTCCCCAACAATCTTTTTTCCTAGTTTCAGTCGGGCCACGCGTCAACCACAGCACTAAAACCCCACCCTAGTACACACTTTAAACCGCTTCAAACTCGCTTCGACTCGGGGAAAAAAACCCCTTTCTCACCACTCCGACTTATCGAGCCTTTGATACTATAGCCATCAATTCTTTCCCCCTCCTTTTAAAAAAACTTGGGTGTTACGGGCATAGCCCTCATGGGTTTAAATTTTCTTTCCTTCTGACTGATTCCAGACATTTGCAGTAAACAAGATTCAATCAATACCTGCCAAACTGGAAGCGGATTTCCACAGGGATCAGTTCTGGCCCCTGTTCTTTTACTTTTACACGTCCCACTGTCACAAATAAAAAAACCCGTCACAAAATCACCACTTTTTTACGCAAGACTCTCAGATTAAAAAGCTTTTTTCTCCTGAAAATCTGCCTTCTCCCCTACAAAAAATGGCCCCTGCTTTGAAGATATTCAAAACGGGATGCACAAAAAAATTCACAAAGCAGATAAAACCAAGCCATCCCGTAGGGACCAAAAAACCAACTCTTTCCATTACAAACACTTCAATAAACGGGAAAATACATAGTCCCTCTACCCACTGCTGTAAATATCTAGGTGTGTTACGACAACACACCTCTATGAAAAAATTTATCACTCAACCCGTCAGTGTGCTACATCAAGTACGGGGATTAGGCAATTCGAAAGTACCTTCCCCTGACAACAGCCCAAAATTTTTCACTTCTCTATTTTTTCCCCGTCTCGACTATTGTAATTCTTTTTGTTAGTCTGCCAGCACTTTTTCCACCCTCCCTTAACGTATACAAAACTCCGCAGCTCGACTAGTTTTTCAGAAAAAAAAAAAAACTAGCACATTACCCCTCTTTTCTTCGATCTCCCACGGGTGCCCCGTCCACGAGAGAAAATTTAAAATCATTTCCCCTTTTTTTACAAAAGTTTCCCCAAAAAAAAAACTGCCAAAACCCTTCCCCCACCTCTGTGAATGTTTTAACCCGTACACCCTTCACGTTCCCCCCGCCTACTGCAGATACCTTGTGCCTACGAATATAATTCAACCAAACCTCCACGTTGGCCCCGCTCTTTCTCTATTCGGGTCCATCGACCTGGAATGAGCTCCCCTCTCCTTCCCAGAAACCTAGTTTTTGACACTTTTAAATCCAGCCCAAAAACATATTTATTTTTAAAAATAAGATTTCCCCCCCTTTTAATCAACTATCCCACCCTCACTAACCCATGTCCCCTTTACCCTGCTAAAATATAGGACCAAGTGAGGGGGTTTGTGTGTGCTTTCGTAAAAAAATTTGACTATTGAAAATTTTTTTTCAAGATTTTGTCTGCAGCGCACTTGTTTGTAAAATCTGTTTGTTTTTAAATATTTATCATTTATCATTTATTGCATACGTGTAAGATTTGGGTTTAATGCATGCGCTTTGATTTGTCTTTTCAAAATATACGCAAAAAAGGTCATGTATTTTTTATTATTATTATTATTAAAAATTTTAAATTCCATATTCTATCATTCTTATTAACCCAAAAACGCCTAACCCCCACCCGGTCACAAAGCCGTGGGTTTTTTTTGAATCCCAAAAAGGGCGGAGGGCCAAGCCTCGGGGGGAAGGATGTACTCGGGGAACAAAGGGGCCCCAAATCCCCGGACCCCACATCTCCCTTGCCTGTGGGGGGTTCTTTGGGGGACGGGGGTACACGCCATGACCTACACCCCCGGGGTGCCCCAGGTGGCTGTTGTGGCCGCAACAAAACGATTTTTCCCCCTCAACTGGCCCAAAACGCCCGGGCCCCGCAACATTCCCTTTGGGGGCACCACTTTACCGGGAGTCCCGCCTCTGCGGGTGATTTTCGTCTTCTGGCTTGGTTTTTTTTTGTAAGTTTTTTGTATTTCTTGTTTGCCTTTCTTTTTTTGTAATTTTTTTTTCTTTCTTTTTCTTTTTTTTTTTTTGTAAATTCTTAGCAGTTTTTTTGTATTTCTTTCTTTTTCTTCTTTGAATTTTTTGCATTCTTCTTTCTTTCTTCTTTTCAATTCTTTTTCATTCTTCTTTTTTTTTCTTTTTTCTTCTTCTTTGCAATTATTTTTCTTAGCAATTCTTTTCTTCTTTTTTTTTCTTCTTCTTTCTTCTTTCAATTATTTTCTTCTTCTTCTTTTTTTCTTCCCTTTTTTTTTTCTTCTTTCCCTTTTTTTGTTTTTTCAATCCTTCTTCCTCTTACTTCTTCTTCTTTTTCAATTCTTTTTCTTTGCAATTTTTCTTCTTTGTTACAATTCTTCCTCTTTGCAATTTTTCTTCTTTTTTTCTTATTCTTTGCATTCTTCTTCTTATTATTTGCAATTCTTCTTCTTCGCAACTCTTCTTCTTTGCAATTCTTCTTCTTCTTCGCAATTCTTATTCCTCGTCGTCGTCGTTGAATGCTCAGACAGCATCTATTTCTGTCATATGAGCTAAAATGCGTTGTGCTGCCGTTAAGCGCCTGTTAAATCAGGCCCAGCTTATCCGACTTTGGCGTGGGAGAGATTCGTTTTATGTAAAATCTTTCTGGGAGGAAAAAGGCAGGAGAATGGACCAAGAACGAAGAAAATAGACAAGAAAGAAGTAAAAAAAAAAAACCCCAAAAGACAAGAAAGAGGTTATAGGAAGAAAAGGAACAAGGAAGACACAAAGAGAGGGATAGAAAAGAGGAAAATCCTAGCACAGATTTTGCCGAAGGTTGGGGATGCTTTTTTTTTTTAATTTATTCCTTTATATTGAGGATAATAAAAAATAAGCACGTACGTGCTTTTTTTTACATCAGTCCCCGTGCGTATGCGGTTCAGTTAAATTCTGTCAACCGTTCCCACCGGCACACAATGACTTACTCTTACGAAAAGCGGAAGGGGATTTAACGTGTGTGCAAGATGTTCTAATAATAATAATAATGTATGGAATTTATATAGCACTGAATCTTGTAAAGCAACAAATCAAAGCGCTCAGATGTCTTTTTTATATCGAGGATAATGGAATAAGCACTCATGTGCTTTTTTACATCCAGTCCCCGTGTGTATGCGGTTTTGTAAATTCTGTCAACCGTTCCCACCGGCACACAATGACCTACTCTTTACGAAAAGCGGAACAGAATTTAACGTGCACGCAAGATGTTCTGCGTGCTGTTCGCACACGAGGGACCTCGGTTTATAAGTCTCATCCGAAGGACCCACACAACAAACCAACCCACCCCACCCCACCCTCACCCTCACCTCCACCCTCACCTCTACCTCCACCCTTACCTCCACCCTTACCTTCACCCTTACCTCCACCCTCACCTCCACCTCCACCCTCACCTCCACCCTCACCTCCACCCTTTACCACCACCCCCCCACCCTTACCTCTACCTCCACCCTTACCTCCACCTCCACCTCCACCTCCACCCTCACCTCCACTCCACCCTTACCTCCACCTCCA
>CM054163.1:33285840-33295840 GCA_028751875.1 Rapana venosa
TTGACGCTAACATCTTTCCATATGCTGTCCTTGCAGCATGTATCTCTCTCCCCCTATTGACGCTAACATCTTTCCATATGCTGTCCTTGCAGCATGTATCTCTCCCCCTATTGACGCTAACATCTTTCCATATGCTGTCCTTGCAGCATGTATCTGTCCCCCTATTGACGCTAACATCTTTCCATATGCTGTCCTTGCAGCATGTATCTGTCCCCCTATTGACGCTAACATCTTTCCATATGCTGTCCTTGCAGCATGTATCTCTCCACCTATTGACGCTAACATCTTTCCATATGCTGTCCTTGCAGAATGTCCAGGGCTCGACCAAGATTCACTTGTGGGCGCGGGTGTCTCCGGGGTCACACAACATTTTCCACACTGACCCCTCAGTGACCTTCATGGCCTTGGTGTCCGGCACCTTCAAGGTCAACTCTTACGCTTACGCCGCGGGTCTGCGCTTGGCCCTGATCAACACTGTGAGTTTGGGGACATAGTGGTCATCATCATCATCATCATCACCATCATCATCGTCATCATCATCATCATCATCATCATCACCACCACCACCACCATTATCATCATCATCATCACCACCACCACCATTATCATCATCACCATCATCATCATCATCATCATCATCACCACCACCACCATTATCATCCTCATCATCACCATCGTCATCATCATCATCATCACCATCATCATCACCATCATCATCACCATCGTCATGCTGCTGCTGCTGCTGCTGCTGCTGCTGCTGCTGCTGCTGCTGCTGATGATGATGATGATGGTGATGGTGGTGGTGGTGGTGGTGGTGGGGGTGATGGTGGTGGTGGTGGTGGTGGTGGTGGTGGTAGTGATGATGATGATGATGATGATGATGATGATGATGATGATGATGATGATGATGATGACGATGATGATGATGATGATAGTAGTAGTAGTAGTAGTAATAATAATAATAATAATAATAATATAATAATATAATGATATAATAATAATAATAATAATAATAATAATAATAATAATGTGTGTATGTATGTGTGTGCGTTGTGTGTGTGTGTGTGTGTGTGTGTGTGTGTGTGTGTGTGTGTGTGTGTGTGTGTGTGTGTGTGTGTGTGTGTGTGTCTGTGTCTGTGTCTGTGTCTGTGTGCCTGTGTGTGCCTGTGTCTGTGTGTGTGTGTGCCTGTGTGTGTGTGTGTGTGTGTGTGTGTGTGTCTGTGTCTGTGTCTGTGTGCCTGTGTGTGGCCTGTGTGCTGTGGTGTGTGTGTGCCTGTGGTGTGTCTGTGTGTGTGTGTGTGTCTGTGTGTGTGGTGTGTGTTTTGTCTGTGTGCCTGTGTGTCTGTGTGTGTGTGTGTGTGTGTCTGTGTGTGTGTCTGTGTGTCTGTGTGTGCCTGTGTCTGTGTGCCTGTGTGTGCCGTGTCTGTTTTGTGTGTGTGTGTGTGTGTGTGTGTTGTGTGTGTGTGTGTGTGTTGTTGTGTGTGTGTCTGTGTGGTTGTCTTGTGTGGTGTGTGTTCTGTGTGTGTGTGTCTGTGTGTGTATGTGTGTGCCTGTGATCAGGTGTGTGTGCCTAGTTCCACAGTGGCAGGGGACATCGTGGACAATGACTGTGACGGCAGAGTGGACGAGGAAGTTCTCAACAACATCGGTGAGTGGCCCTTCCCCGACCCCTGGGTAAGTGTCCCTCTATACCCTGGGTAAGTGTCCCTCAGTATCCTTGGTTAAATGCCCCTCTATACCCTGGTTAAATGTCCCTCTATCCCCTGGGTAAATGTCCCTCAATACCCTGGCTAAGTGTCCCTCTATACCTTGGTTAAATGCCCCTCTATACCCTGGTTAAATGTCCCTCTATACCCTGGGTAAATGTCCCTCTATACCCTGGGTAAATGTCCCTCAATACCCTGGCTAAGTGTCCCTCTATACCTTGGTTAAATGTCCCTCTATACCCTGGGTAAATGTCCCTCTATACCCTGGCTAAGTGTCCCTCTATACCCTGGGTAAATGTCCCTCTACACCCTGGCTAAGTGTCCCTCTATACCCTGGGTAAATGTCCCTCTATACCCTGGGTACATGTCCCTCTATACCCTGGGTAAGTGTCTCTCTATACCCTGGGTACATGTCCCTCTATACCCTGGGTAAATGTCCCTCTATACCCTGGGTACATGTCCCTCAATACCCTGGGTAAATGTCTCTCTATACCCTTGGTAAATGTCCCTTATTACCTGGGTAAATGTCCCTCTATACCTTGGTTATATGTCCCTCTATACCCTAGGTAAATGTCTTTCTATACCCTGGATAAATGCTCCTCTATACCCTGGGTAAATATCTCTCGATACCATGGCTAAATGTCCCTTTATTCCCTTGTTGTGTCCCTCTATACCCTGGGTAAATGTCCCTCTATATCCTGGGTAAATGTCCCTCTATACCCTGGGTAAATCTCCCTCTATACCCTGGGTAAATGTCCCTCTATACCCTGGCTAAATGTCCCTCTATACCCTGGGTAAATATCTCTCGATACCCTGGCTAAATGTCCCTCTATACCCTGGATAAATGTCCCTCTATACCCTAGGTAAATGTCTTTCTATACCCTGGATAAATGCTCCTCTATACCCTGGTTAAATGTCCCTCTATACCCTGGTTAAATGTCCCTCTATACCCTGGTTAAATGTCCCTCTATACCCTGGTTAAATGTCTCTCTATACCCTGGCTAAATGTCCCTCTATACCCTGGGTAAATATCTCTCGACACTCTGGCTAAATGTCCCTCTATACCCTGGCTAAATGTCCCTCTATACCCTGGGTAAATGTCCCTCTATACCCTGGGTAAATGTCTTTCTATACCCTGGATAAATGCTCCTCTATACCCTGGTTAAATGTCTCTCTATACCCTGGTTAAATGTCCCTCTATACTCTGGTTAAATGTCCCTCTATACCCTGGTTAAATGTCTTTCTATACCCTGGCTAAATGTCCCTCTATACCCTGGGTAAATATCTCTCGATACTCTGGCTAAATGTCCCTCTATACCCTGGATAAATGTCCCTCTATACCCTGGGTAAATGTCCCTCTATACCCTGGGTAAATGTCTTTCTATACCCTGGGTAAATGCTCCTCTATACCCTGGGTAAATATATCTCGATACCCTGGCTAAATGTCCCTTTATTCCCTGGTTGTGTCCCTTTATACCCTGGGTATGTTTCCTTCTTTACTCTGGGTAAATGTCCCCTATACCCTGGGTAAGTGTCCCTTTATTCCCTGGGAAAGTGTCCCCCTATATCCTTGTTAAAGGTCCCCTTTACCCTTGGTAAGTATCCCCCTATACTCTGGTAAATGCCCCTCTTAACGCTGGGTAAATGTCCTATACCCTAAAGTGTCCCTCTTTACCCTGGGTGAAGTGTCCCTCGGTTCCAGGGGTAAGTGTCCTATACCCTGGAAACGTGTCCTATACCCTGGATAAGTGTCCTATACCCTGGGTAAGTGTCCTATACCCTGGGTAAGTGTCAAATACCCTGGCTAAGTGTCATATACCCTGGATAAGAGTCCTTGTAAACACTGGGTAAGTGTTCGTTCATAATAGTCATAGTGGGTTGTCTGCCATATGAACGACAATGCGTTGCACTGCCGTTAAGCGCCTGACAAACCAGGCCCGGCACACCTAACTTCAGTGTGGGAGAGAATTGCTATCATGTCTGTCTTTCTGCCAACTCAACATCAGGAGAATGGACCACGAAGGAAGAAAATAGACAGGAAGGACGGGACAGGGAGAACAGGAGCAAGGCAGAAGCAAAGAAAGGGATAGAAAAGAGGAAATTCCAAGTCTGGAATTTCCAGAAGGTGGGGATGATATTTATATTGATAGGTCCCTGGTATCCCCATCTTATATTATTATTATTATTATTATTATTATTATTATTATTATTATTATCTTATTCTTTTATATCTTATTCATTTTATATCGAGGATAATGGAATATGCACTTACATAGAGCGAGGAGGGGAGGGGAGGTCCCTTGGCTTAATAACGATTATCTCAAAGAAATGTTTTCACCAGTGCTGTACAAATCGGTGTCAGGAGTTCACTGTAAACTGCTCAGTTCTGGACATAACTGCCTGACTGGCCTGTTCTCTTGATGATGTAACTACGTAAAAAGGTAAAGGTGTTCCCATAACCTATGTGGTCGTAGAGGAGCGAGGCATCAGAAACCTCAACTTCTCCAGGGGTCAGTATATTGAGGGCGGCGCCCATCTCCTCTCCCTCACTGCTTTACCTTCCCTGACCCTAAAGAGGGCAAGGTACCCATTTACAGCTGGGTGAACTGGGGGGACTGTACTGAAGCCAAGGCGCGGCAAACAGTCACCCATCCAAGTGGTAACCACGCTCGATGCTGCTTAACCTTAGCTGGGGGAAAGCGAGTGCTCCGACCACTGAGCTATCCCGTCCCCCCATGTAACTAGGACTGTCAGTTTGTTATTGAAAAGATGACGACTGTTGTGTGGATGTCGTCATTGTGAAGTGATGTGATGTGATGTGATGTCATTCAGATGATGACGGGGACGGATTGGTGGATGAGGATTTGGCCACGCCCCCCAGAGGTCAGTCCCTGTCACTGTGCTGAACACTGACCCTGCTTCTGTCTGTCTGTCTGTCTGTCTGTTTGTTTGTCTGTCTGTCTGTTTGTTTGTCTGTTCTGTCTGTTTGTTTGTCTGTCTGTTGTTTGTTTGTCTGTCTGTCTGTTTGTCTGTCTGTCTGATTTTTGTCAGTCTGTTTGTTTGTTTGTTTGTTTGCTTGTTGTGTTTTTGGGCTGTCTGTCCTATCTATCTGTCTCTCTGACTCCCTCTGACTGACTCTCTCTGTCTGTCCCCCCCCCTCTCTCTCTCTATCTCTCTCTCTATCTCTCTCTCTCTCTCTTAGTCTCTCTTTCTCTCTCCCTCCCTCCCTCCTTCTCTCTCGGAGCAAGTGTGCGTATGCGTGTGCATGCGTGCATGTGTGTGTGTGTGTGGTGTGCGTGCGTGCGCGCGCAGTGTGTGTGTGTGTGTGGGGCGTGTGTGCGTGTCCGTGCGTGGGGTGTATATATGTGTGTGTGTGTATCTGCTGTCTCTCTGACAGTCTTTCTTTATGGATGGATGGATGGATGGATGGATGGATGGATGGATGGATGGATGGATGAAATGATGGATGGATGCATGGATGGATGGATGCATGCATGGATCTATGCAAATATGTATTTATGTATGCGTGTATGTATGCATGCATGCACATGTATGTACATTATGCACTTATGTATGTATGTATGTATGTATGTATGTATGTATGTATGTATGTATGTATGTATGTATGTGTGTATGCATGTATCTATGCATACATCTACACATGCACGCATACACGTACCAACATACATGCTTATGTACATCAAATCCAAGTTTCTCTCTTTGCGAACACATAATACACACATACTCCCCCACCCACACCCCATCACCCATCCCCCCACAAATCCCCCACCCCCCTACACCCCCTGCCCACAGTGGACGGAGCCTGGGGCAGCTGGGGATCCTACGGATCCTGTTCTGTGTCCTGTGGAGGCAGCGGCACGAAGACGCGAACGCGGCAGTGCGACAGTCCGGCCCCCGCCAACAACGGTCTGGACTGTCCCAACTCTGGCTCCGAGAGTGCTTCCCGCATACTGGCGCCTGTCGAGTGATGAGAGAGAGAGTGGGGGGGAGAGAGGGGGGAGAGGGGGAGAGAGGGGGGAGAGAGAGGGGGGAGAGAGGGGGAGGAGAGGGGGGGGGGGGGGGGAGGAAGGGGGGGGGAGGGGGGGGAGAGAGGGGGGGAGGAGAGGGGGGGGAGAGGGGGGAGAGAGAGGGGGGAGTGAGAGGGGGGAGAGAGGGGGGGAGAGAGGGGGGAGAGAGGGGGGAGAGAGGGGGGAGGGGGGAGGGGGGGGGTGGAGGAAGGGGGAGGGGAGTGGGGGAGGGAGGGAGAGGGGGTGGGAGGAGGGATGGAGGGGTGGGGGGAGGGAGAGTGGAGGGGGGTGGAGGAAGGGGGGGGGAGGGGGGGGGGTGGAGGGGGTAGAGGGGTGGTGGGAGGGAGGGGGGTGGAGAGAGGGGAGGGTGGAGGGGGGGAGAGAGGGAGGGAGAGAGGGGGGAGGGAGTGGGGAGGGTGGAGGGAGGGGGAGAGAGGGAGGGAGGGTGGGAGGGGGATGGAGGGGGGAGAGAAGGAGGAGAGAGGGGGGAGAGAGAGGGTGGAGAGAGAGGGGGGAGAGAGAGGGGGAGAGAGAGGGGGAGAGAGGGAGGAGAGAGTGGGGGAGAGAGAGGGTGGAGAGAGTGGGGGGAGAGGAGGGGGGGAGAGAGAGTGGGGGAGAGAGAGGGGGGGGAGAGAGAGGGGGGGAGGGAGGGAGGGGGAGGAGAGGGGGAGAGAGAGGGGGGAGAGAGGGAGGAGAGAGGGGGGAGAGAGAGGGTGGAGAGAGTGGGGGAGAGAGAGGGGGGAGAGAGAGGGGGAGAGAGAGGGGGGAGAGGAGGGAGGAGAGAGGGGGAGAGAGAGGGTGGAGAGAGTGGGGGAGAGAGAGGGGGGGAGAGAGAGTGGGGGAGAGGAGGGGGGGGAGAGAGAGGGGGGGGGAGGGGAGGGAGGGGAGGGAGAGGGGGAGAGAGAGGGGGGAGAGAGGGAGGAGAGAGGGGGGAGAGAGAGGGTGGAGAGAGTGGGGGAGAGAGAGGGGGGAGAGAGAGGGGGAGGAGAGAGGGAGGAGAGAGGGAGGAGAGAGAGGGTGGAGAGAGTGAGGGAGAGAGAGGGGGGGGAGAGAGAGTGGGGGAGAGAGGGAGGGGGGAGAGGAGGGGGGAGGGAGGGAGGGGGAGGGAGAGGGGGGGAGAGAGGGGAGTGGTGGAGGGGAGAGAGGGAGGGAGGGGGAGAGTGGAGGGAGTGGGGGAGGGAGAGAGGGTGAAAGGGGGGTGGAGGGAAAGTGGAGAAAGAGTGGGGGAGAGAAGGGAAGAGAGAGGGTGAGGAGATGGGGGAGATATTTTTTTTGTTTTATTCTTTTATTTTGATGATAATGGAATAAGCACTTATGTGCTCTTTTTCATCAAGTCCCCCTGTGTATGCAGTTTTGTCAATTTTGTCATGCGTTCCCACCGGCACACAATAGCCTACTCTTCCGAAAAGCGGAACGGATTTTAACGTGTGCGCAAGATGTTCTGCAAGAGAGGGAGAGAGAGAAGGAAGGAGAGGGGAGAGTGGGGGGGGAGAAAGATAGGAGATAGAGAGACAAGACAGAAAAAGAGGCAGACAGACAGACAGAGAGAGATAAATGGAGAGAGACAGACAGACAGACAGAGACAGAGAGAGAGAGAGAAGGAGAGACAGACGGACGGACAGACAGACAGAAATACAGACAGATCGAGACCGAGAAAGTGAGGCAGGCAGGCAGACAGATAGACAGATATATTGTCTGTCTCTCTCTCTCTGTGTTTTTGTCTGTCTCCATCAGTATGCTTAACACAGCGAAGTTAATGAACAAGGGATTCTAAATTCAAGTTTGTACTCTGCAAGCGTATTAATTTTTCTTGCCGCACTTTTCGTGTTCAAACCTCACCACCGTTATTGACTGGATAGGCTGACATACAGTCCCTAAAACTTGGTGTATATTCTGATAATCTGTCAACACTTACTTCTTCTTCTTCTTTTTCTTCTTCTTCTTCTTCTTCTTCTTCTTCTTCTTCGCATTCTTCGCATTCTTCGCATTCTTCTTCTTCGCATTTCATTCTTCTTCTTTTCTCTCTTCTTCGTCGTCATCTTCTTCTTCTTCGCAATTCTTCTTCTTCAATTCGCAACAATCGCTGCTTTCTTTTCCTACTCACTGTCAATCTCAGGTCTTATTTTCAATGCCACACAAATCTTTGCAATCAGTACTTCACGTTAAAACCTATTCCGCTTTCGTGAAGAGTAGGCCATTATGAGCCGTGGAGACCAATGATAAAATGTACAAAGCCACATACACATGGAGTCTAGATAAAAAAAAAAGGCGCGTGAGTGCTTATTCCATTATTCTCGAAATTAAAGAACAAAATGGTTTGGGGGGTTTTTTAGAAAATTATCTCTAGGTAAAAATATTAATGTGTGTGTGTGTGTGTGTGTGTTACAGTTGACGGAAACTGGGGTAGCTGGGGGTCATACGGGTCATGCAGCGTCACGTGCGGGTCAGGCAGCAAGTCACGAACACGTCAGTGTGACAGCCCCGCCCCCCAACATGGCGGCAACAACTGCGCTGGATCAGGGACCGAGACTGCCTCATGCACCATGCCCTCTTGTGCTGGTCAGTGCAGCAGGGTGTTGTGTGTGTGTGTGTGTGTGTGTGTGTGGTGTGTTGGATGCAGACTGTTTTTTATCTGTGTGTAAAGGGGGGGGGGGGTGATGGTGGATTGGGTGGGGGGGGGGGGTATGGTGGGTGGGTGTGGGTGCGTGTGTGTGTGGGGGGGGGGGGGGGGGGGGGTGTTTTTGGGGGGTGGGTGGGGTGGGGGGGTTGTTGGTGTTTAGGTGGGGGGGAGGGTGGGTGTGTGTGTGTGCGTGTGTGTTGGGGGTAGGGGGGGTGTGTGTGTGGGTTTTGTGTGGGTGTGGGGATGGGGGTGTGTGTGGTGTGGGTGGTGTGTGTTGTGGAAAAAGGGGGGGGGGGGGTTAGGTGTGTGTGTTTTGTTTTGTTTTGTGCTGTGTGTGTGTGAGTGTGTGTGTGTTTTTGTGTGTATGTGTGTGTGTGTGTGTGTGTGTGTGTGGTGTGTGTGTGTGTGTGTGTAAGGATGGTGGAGAGAAACAGATGTGTGTGTTTTGTGTGTGTGTGTATGTCTGTGTCTGTGTGTAGATGTGTGTGTTGTAAGATGTGTGTTGTGTGTATGTGTGTGTGTTTAAGATGTGTGTGTGTGTGTGTAAGATGTGTGTGGTTGTGTATGTGTGTGTGTGTGATGTGTGTGTGTGTGTGCCTGATCGTGGGGAACGGGTCATGTTAGTGTGGTACAGATTTGTGTGTAAGATGTGTTTTGAGAAAATGGTGCGTATAAGATGTATGTGTGTCACATGTGTGAGTGTAACATGTGTGTTATAGATGTGTGTGTCATTAGGGTGTTGTGCTATGGAGGTGTGTTTAAGATGTGTGTGAAGTTTTAAGATGTGCTCCTGACGGCCGCGAGAACCCGGGTCATGTTTTACCCTGGAAATGTAACGTTTTAAATCACTGTATGTGTCATTGAGGCACAATCATGGATATTATTCTATATTGCACATTCACGTGGTGTGAGGTGGTGTGTTGTTTTGGTGTGGACGTGGGGTTTTTGTCATTAGGATGTTAGTGTGGCAAGGTCAAAGCACTTTTTAATTGATGGTACATTGTAAAAGCACACTTTTTATCAGCCATTTCAAAACCAAGGATCAGGAACCAGAATTGAAGTGAGACAGTATTAACACCCTTCCCATGTTCATACAATAATCCATGAGTATTTATTGTATTTGTTCAAAAAATTCTTTAATTATGTTGTGTGGTTGGGGTCGGTGGGGTGGGGTGGTGTGGTGGTGGGGGTGTGTGTGTGTGTGTGTGTGTGTGTGTGTGTATGTGTGTGTGTGTGTGTCAAAGTCAAAGTCAAACTTTTATTTTCAGATGGTACATTGAATAAGCAGTGCATTTGCTTTTTTCATCAAGCCATCTATCTAAAGAAAGAAGAAAAAAGCGAGGAAAAAAAAGATAATGTATATGCAGACATAGAATAAAAAACCTAATCTATGTTAAACTATACAAATCAAACCAAAAAAAACAATAACATATGCATATGTGGAATTAAAACAAAACAAAAAACCCAGAAAAATATGAGACCATACAATTCAAATAATTCAAAAATCTTGAAAAAATATCCGTCATAATACAAACAAACAAGCAACAAAGAAAAACCAAACCAAAACAAACAAAGAAGACAAAACAGAATAAAAATTTTTAAAAACCCACACCGACTGCTTCCCTCCCCCCCCCCCCCCCCCCCCC
>CM054163.1:33303340-33305840 GCA_028751875.1 Rapana venosa
TTTGCGTATGCGAGCGTTATTGCCCACCATGGAGTAAACTGCATGCTGATTTCGGGGATGCATGCTAGGTATGTTCGTGATTCTGCAACCCACCAAACACTGACATGAATGTCAGGATCTTTAACGTGCATACTTGACCTCTGCATGTGTATGTACACCAATGGAATTAAGGAACTAGCAGGTCTGCACTCGAAGTTTATCTGTGAGATTGTAAACATTCCCACCCCTCATTCACCAGACGCCATCAAGATTCGAACTCATGAACTCGTGGGATTGAAGTCAATCTGTCTTAACCACTCGGCCATAGCGATATTTGAGTTCTGTCTTCGCTGAGCTTTTCTCTGGGGAAAGGCTGTTGCAGCACTGGTCTGAGTCTGCTACATTTCCTGGGTTGGAAGGCTGAGAAAACTGGGACTGTCCACAGTTAACTCCCCTGGGAAATAGCCAAGGCACCAAAAAATGGCGCCTGTTCTGCAGTGTGTGTGTGTGTGCGTGTGTGTCTGTGTCTGTGTGTGTGTGTGTGTTTATTTATTTTATTTTTTTTATATCAAGGATAATGGAATAAGCACTCGTGTGCTTTTTTCATCCAGTCCCCGTGTGTATGCAGTTTTGTAAATTTTGTCATCTGTTCCCACCAGCACACAATGGCCTACTCTTTCGAAAAGTGGAACAGGACTTAACGTGTGCCCAAGATGTTCTGTGTGTGTGTGTGTGTTGGTTTGTGTGTTTGTGTGTGTGTGTGTGAGTGCGTGCGTGCGTTTATTTTTTGCTTATTTGTTCTTTTATTTCGAGAATAATGGAAAAAGCATCGTAAGCTTTTTTTTTTTATACATCTAGTTCCATTGTGTATGCAGTTTTGTAAATTTTGCCGTTGTGTGTGTGTGTGTGTGTGTGTGTGTGTGTGTGTGTGTGTGTGTGTGTGTGTGTGTGTGTGTTTTGTGTGTGTGTGTGTGTTGACAGTTGACGGAAACTGGGGTAGCTGGGGGTCATACGGGTCATGCAGCGTCACGTGCGGGTCAGGCAGCAAGTCACGAACACGTCAGTGTGACAGCCCCGCCCCCCAACATGGCGGCAACAACTGCGCTGGATCAGGGACCGAAGCTGCCTCATGCACAGAGCCCGCCTGCTCCAGTCAGTACAGGAGTGGGGGTGGAGAGTGGGGGGGGGAGAGTGGGGGGGAGGGGTGAGAGTGGGGGGAGGGCGAGAGTGGGGGGGGGCGAGAGGGGAAGGAGGGGGGTTAGGGGGATGACGTGTGAGAAAGATGCAGGTTGTATTTGTGCTTTCCCTTAATGGGGGCCTATCAGTATATAGAGGACGGGATAGCTCAGTGGTCGGAGCACTCGCTTTCCCCCCAGCCAAGTTAAGCAGCGTGGAGCGTGGTTACCAGTTGGATGGGTGACCGTTTGCGCGCCTTGGCTTCGGTACAGTTCCCCCAGTTCCCCCAGCTGTAAATGGGTACCTGCCCTCTTTAGGGTCAGGGAAGGTAAAGCAGCGAGGGAGAGGAGATGGGCGCCGCCCTCAATATGCTGGCCCCTAGAGAAGTGAGGTCTCTGACGCCTCGCTCCCCTACGACCTTCTAGGTTATGGGACTCCTTTACCTTTACCTTTACCTTTACCTTATCAGTATATATCTCATCTCCACCTTCTGGAAATTCTGTGTTATGAATTTCGGGGTTTTTTTAACCTCTTGTCTTTGTTTCTGTCTTGTTCCTTTTCTTCCTGTCACCTCCTATTTTCTGCCTTCTTGGTCCATTCCCCTGCATTTTGTTCCCTAAAAAGACTTAAAAGAAAGAAGTTCTCTCCCCATGCTGAAGTTGGATGTGCTGGGCCTGACTTGTCAGGCGTTTAGTGGCAGCACAGCGCATTTTTCGCTCATACGATAAACAACAAAAGTTGCTGTCTGAAGAAGAAGAAGAAGAAGAAGAAGAAGAAGAAGAAGAAGAAGAAGAAGAAAAAGAAGAAGAAGAAGAAGAAGAAGAAGAAGAAGAAGAAGAAGAAGAAGTACTTTTGATTTTGTACAGGATGACTGATTGAACAGAAATTTACTGCAATGGGTTTAAGATAAAGGTGTCCCATAACCTATAAGGTCGTAGGGGAGCGAGGCGTCAGAGACCTCACTTTTCTAGGGGCCAGCATATTGAGGGCGGCGCCCATCTCCTCTCCCTCGCTGCTTTACCTTCCCTGACCCTAAAGAGGGCAGGGTATCCATTTACAGCTGGGTGAACTGGGGGAACTGTACTGAAGCCAAGGCGCGCAAACGGTCACCCATCCACTTAGTAACCACGCTCGACGCTGCTTAACCTTGGCTTGGGAAGAACGAGTGCTCTGACCACTGAGCTATCCCCGCCCCCATAACAACAAAGACTTACTGACGGACAACGTCCACACTCACCTGGCCGTCTCTATCCAGGCTGCTCGGGCAACGTCCAAGCGGACATCGTCTTCATCCTGGACGCTTCTGGAAGCGTGGGCTCCTCCAACTTCGAGGTCATGAAGCAGT
>CM054163.1:33315840-33320840 GCA_028751875.1 Rapana venosa
CTCAACTTAAGCTTTGGGAGAGCGAGTGCTCTGACCACTGAGCTGCCCCTCCCCCTGATACTAATGTACAAAAGAAGTGAATGTTAAACAATTTGATAATAATCAATATGATTAATACCAAACAGAGCAAAGCTTTGTGTATTGGTTATGTCACTTTGTGGTTATGTAGTGGGCAGGGGTGGGGTGTGACATAACAAATATGTATCAGTGAGTGTGTGAAGTCAAGTCAAGTCAAATTTTTATTTCCAGGTGGTACATTGAATAAGCAATGCATTTTTTTTTTCGTCAAGCCTTCTATCTAAGAACAAAAATTTCTTAATGATAATATTGAAGTGCTACATTATTACAACCTTTATCAATAGAGTGTACCAATAAAAAAGAAGAAAACCAATAAAATCATGTGTGTGCATGCAAGCGTGCGTGTGTGCGTGCATGTGGATGCAACATCCAAACTCGTTACGTCTTTCATTCTTTCACGTCTGGACTATTGCAATTCTCTTTTGGCTGGTCTGCCAGCATCATTTATCCATTCCTTTCAACGTAGTCAAAACTCTGCAGCTCGACAAGTCCTCAGAAAGAAAAAATCTGAACACATAACTCCTCTCTTGCGATCTCTCCACTGGCTGCCTGTGCCACAGAGAGTAAGCTGTAAGATCAGTACCGTCTGCTACAAATGTCTCCACAAAACAGCACCCTCCTATCTCTGTGAATGTCTTAACCTGTACACTCCTTCTCGTTCCCTTCGCTCTGCTGCAGATTCCTTGTGTTTACGAATACCTAGATTCAACCACTCCACAGTCGGCCGTCGCTCTTTCTCTATTTCTGGTCCATCGATCTGGAATGACCTCCCTCTCTCTCTTCACCAAAAGCCTTCTTAGGACACTTCTGAATCCAGTCTCAAGATTTATTTATTTCAAACCTAAGATTTTCCTCTTCTGCTTCATCTCATAGCTTTTCCCTGCCTTCAACAGCTGAGATTCTATCGCCCTGCCAGGGTGTGTGACGTATGTATGTGTGTGTGCGTGCGTGTATGCGTGCATGCACATTTGGACTTGATGGAACTAATAAGTGTCACTGGTTGTATGATTTGTGTAAGAATGAGTTGAGTGCAAGCGCTTTGATTTGTCTCTGCAAGATGATATAGCGCTATATAAATTCCATTTATTATCATTATTATTATTTTTTTTTCATTTATCTATTCTTTAATATCGAGGATAATGGAATAAGCACTCATGTGCTTTTCTACATCCAGTCCCCGTGTGTATGCGGTTTTGTAAATTCTGTCATCTGTTCCCACCGGCACACAATAGCCTACTCTTACGAAAATCGGAACAGGATTTAACCTGTTTATTATTATTATTATTATGAGTGTGTGTGTGTGTGTGTGCGTGTGTGTGTGTGTGTGCAGTGGACGGGGGTGGGGGGGGTGGCAGGCGTGGAGCGCCTGTTCGGTGACGTGTATGGGGTGTGGGGGTGAGGGGAGGACGCGCAGCTGTGACACCCCCACCCCCCAACACGGGGGAGCCACGTGTGCCGGCAGTGCTGATGACAGCCAGACCTGCGACACCAGGCTGACTCTGTGCTCAGGTCTGTCTGTGTAGCTGTCTGTGTGTGTGTCTGTGTGTGTGTCTGTGTGTCTGGTTGGCTGGCTGGCTGGCTGTGTGTGTGTCTGTCTGTCTGTCAATATGCCGGCAGTGCTGCTGACAGCCAGACCTGCGACACCAGGCTGACCCTGTGCTCAGGTCTGTGTAGCTGGCTGTGTGTGTGTCTGTGTGTCTGTCTGTGTGTCTGGTTGGCTGGCTGGCTGGCTGTGTGTGTGTCTGTCTGTCTGTCAATATGCCGGCAGTGCTGATGACAGCCAGACCTGCGACACCAGGCTGACTCTGTGCTCAGGTCTGTCTGTGTAGCTGTCTGTGTATCTTTGTGTCTGTGTGTGTGTCCGTCTGTGTATCTGTCTGTATGGCTGACTGGCTGTGCATCTGTCTGTGTGTGTGTCTGTCTGTGTGTCTGTCTTGTATGGCTGACTGGCTGTGCATCTGTCTGTGTGTGTATCTGTCTGTGTGTCTGTCTGTATGGCTGACTGGCTGTGCATCTGTCTCTGTGTGTGTCCGTCTGTGTATCTGTCTGTATGGCTGACTGGCTGTGCATCTGTCTGTGTGTGTATCTGTCTGTGTGTCTGTCTGTATGCTGACTGGCTGTGCATCTGTCTGTGTGTCTGTCTGTGTGTCTGTCTGTATGGATGACTGGCTGTGCATCTGTCTGTGTGTGTGTGTCTGTCTGTCTGTGTGTCTGTCTGTCTGTCAATATGCCGGCAGTCCTGATGACAGCCAGACCTGCGACACCAGGCTGACTCTGTGCTTATGTCTGGCTGTCTGTCTGGCTGTCTGTGTATCTGTCTGTGTGGCTGTATGTCTGTGTATTTGTCTGTCTGTGTGTCTGTCTGTGTGTTTGTCTGTTTGTCTTTGTGTGTCTGTGTTTGTGTCTGTCTGTCTGTGTGCCTGTCTGTGTGTCTGTCTGTGGTCTGTCTGTCTGGCTGGCTGGCTGGCTGTCTGTCTGTTGGTCTGTCTGTCTGTCTGTGTGTCTGTCTGTGTGTCTGTGTGTGTCTGGCTGTCTGGCTGGCTGGCTGTCTGTGTATCTCGTCTGTCTGTGTGTCTGTGTGTCTTTGTGCCTTTCTGTCTGTATGGCTGTCTGTGTGTATATCTGTCTGTCTGTCTGTGTATTTGTGTGTATGTATGTCTGTATGTCTGTCTGTCTGTCTGTATGTATGTATGTATGTATGTATGTATGTATGTATGTATGTGTGTGTGTGTGTGTGTGTATGTATGTATGTATGTATGTAATGTATGTATGGTATTATGTATGTATGTATGTATGTTATGTATGTATGTATGTATGTATGTATGTATGTATGTGTATCTGTCTGTCTGTCATATGTTGGCAGTCCCGATGAAACCCAGACCTGCGATATAAGACTGACTCTGTGCTCAGGTCTGTCGGTCTGTCTGTCTGTCTATTGTTTGTGTGTCTGTTTGTATGTATCTGTGTATCTGTCTGTCTGTATGTCTGTCTGTATGTCTGTTGGTCTGTCTGTCTGTCTGTGTTTCTGTGTATTTGTCTGTGTGTCTGTCTGTTTGTCTGTCTGTGTGTCTGTCTGTTTATCTGTCTGTCTGTGTGTCTGTCTGTGTATCTGTGTGTGTCTGTATGTCTGTTGGTGTGTCTGCGTGTCTGTTTGTTTTGTCTGTCTGTGTCTGTCTGTCTGTCTGTGTGTCTGTCTGTGTATCTGTGTGTGTCTGTATGTCTGTCTGTGTGTCTGTTTGTTTGTCTGTCTGTGTGTCTGTCTGTGTATCTGTGTATCTGTATGTGGGTCTGTGGGTCTGTCTGTGTGTCTCTCTTTTTGTTTGCCTGTTTGCCTCTCTCTCTCTCTCTCTCTCTCTCTCTCTCTCTCTCTCTCTCTCTCTCTCTCTCTCTCTCTCTCTCTCTCTCTCTCTCTCTGTTTAACTCTCTGTATGTGTTGGTGTGTGTGTGTGTGTGTGTGTGTGTGTGTGCGTGCGTGCGTGTGTGTGTGTGTGTGTGTGTGTGTGTGTGTGTGTGTGTGTGTGTGTGTGTGTGTGTGTGTGTGTGTGTGTGTGTGTGTGTGTGTGTGTGTGTGTGTGAGTGTGTGTAAAAAGATATGATCGTAAGTGTCTGCATGGCTTTCCATATGCATTTGTCTTTTTGTTCAGTAGTTCTTGTGTACCTGATTGTAAATGCTTAGAGTTTTCAAAAAAGAGAAGAGGCGCACAAAATGCCCTGACTGACTTATTGACTGACTGACGACTAACTGACTGACTAACTGACTGGCTGGCTGTCTAACTGACTGACTGGCTGGCTGTCTAACTGACTGACTGACTGACTGACTAACTGACTGACTGACTGACTAACTGACTGACTGATTGACTGACTGACTGACTGACTTCATAACTGATTGACTGTCTAACTGACTGACTGACTGACTTCATAACTGAATGACTGACTGACTGACTGTCTAACTGACTGACTGACTGACTGGCTGACTGGCTGAATGACTGACTGTCTAACTGACTAACTGACTGACTGACTAACTGACTGTCTAACTGACTGACTGACTGACTGGCTGACTGGCTGACTGACTGACTGTCTAACTGACTGACTGGCTGACTGTCTAACTGACTGACTGACTGACTGTCTAACTAACTGACTGACTGTCTAACTGACTGACTGTCTAACTGACTGACTGACTGACTGACTGACTGACTGTCTAACTGACTGACTGACTGACTGTCTGACTGACTGACCGTCTAACTGACTGACTGACTGACTGACTGACTGACTGACTGACTGGCTGATTTCATTGCTGACTGACTGACTGACTGACTGAATGACTGTCTAACTAACTGACTGTCTAACTGACTGACTGACTGACTGTCTAACTGACTGACTGACTGACTGTCTGACTGACTGACTGTCTAACTGACTGACTGACTGCTGTGTTGTCAACAGTGGGTAATGGCTGGGGACCCACAGTCTACTCTACCACTGCCGGCACACCGGGTGAGTGTGCAATGTGCTGTGATGTGGTGTGGGGTGGTGTGATGTGGTATGGTGTGGTGGTGAGGTGTGGTGTGGTGTAGGGTGTTGTGGGGTGTGGTGGTGTGGTGTGGGGTGTTGTGGTGTGGGGTGGTGTGATGTGGTGTGTGGGGTGTGGTGTGGTGTGGTGTGGTGTGGTGTGTCGTGTTGCGTTGTATTGTGCTGTGTTGAGTTGAATAATGTTGCGTTATGTTTTAGTTGTCTTGTAAAGTGTTGTGTGATGCTAGGTTGTGTTGTGTTGGGTTGTGTTCTAGTTGTATTTTGTTGCGTTGTGATGTAATGGCTGGCAGTGGGGCGCATTAGTCTGTGTTTTCGTGATGTGGTGTGGTATGGTATTGTGGGGTGTGGTGTGGGTGGAGCGGTGTGGGTAATATAGTGTGGTGTGGTGTGTCGTA
>CM054163.1:33330840-33340840 GCA_028751875.1 Rapana venosa
TCATTATGTTGACGAATATTCATGTCAGAGTTAATGTCTTGTTACGTTTTATTTAATTTAGCAGTTGGTTAAGCATTCATTTTGTCAGATCAGAAAAGCAACACTGAACATATTGCGCAATGTCATTTCACCACAACAGAAAATGAACACTGAACATACTGCATATTATGTAAATAATCATGGTTTCTGTCACCGAGATCAAATTTCTTATTGCTGCCGTGTGAAATATACCGAACTGAAATAAATCTGTCCCCTGTTTAACACACAGGACATCTCCTCTTTTTCTTTTTTTACATCTGGAGAAAGGGGATGGTTAGTTGGTTGGTTGGTTGGTTGGTTGGTTGGTTGGTTGGTTGGTTGGCTGGTTGGTTAGTTGGTTGGTTGGTTGGTTGGTTGGTTGGCTGGTTGGCTGTTGGTTGATTGGTTGGTTGGCTGGCTGGTTGGTTAGCTAGTTGGTTGGTTGGTTGGTTGGCTGGTTGGTTGGTTGGTTGGTTGGTGGATGGTTGGTTGGTTGGTTGGCTGGCTGGTTGGTTAGCTGGTTGGCTGGTTGGTTGGTTGGTTGGTTGATTGGCTGGCTGGTTGGTTGACTGGTTGGATGGTTCGCTGGTTTGTTAGCTGGCTGGCTGGTTGGTTGCTGGCTATGGCTCTGTCTGTCTATCTGTTTGATTGTCTTTTTGTCTGTCTCGCTCTCTTTCTCTCTCTGTCTATGTCTGTCTATTCCTCTCCTCTCTCTCTCTCTCTCTCTCTCTCTCTCTCTCTCTCTCTCTCTCTCTCTCTCTTTCTCTTTCTCTTTCTCTTTCTCTCTTTTACACACACGCATGCGCACGCGCGCGCAAACACACACACACACTTGTTCCCCCATGGGCAAAATGCACACACACACACACAACACACACACACACACACACACACACAACCACACACACACACACACACATACGCACGCGCGCGCTGCACACACACACACACACACACACACACAGAATAAGACGGCAACGCCAATTATCTATTGTTATGAACAGCATATTGGCAAAGTTGTCGTCATCAGAATCTGTGGATCGGTGGTCTAGAGGAAACGCGCCTGCCTAGAAAGCAAAAAGTCCAGGTCGGAAGTGTGCGGTGGTTTGATCCTCGTTTAGGCCAGAAACTTTCCCCCATCCATTAGACAATGAGTGGTGGTCTGGGTGCTAGTATTTCGGATGAGACGATACACCGAGGTACCGTTTGTTACACAAAATTACTTAGCGCTCGTAAATGAACCCACGGCAGCAAGAAAGTCGTCCCTGGCAAAATTCTGTAGAAAAAAGCCACTCTGATAGGAAAACAAATGTAAGCTGCAGACAGGAAGAGAAAGAAATAATGGGTGACGCTGCTCTTGTGGCGAGGAGAGCAGCCCGAATTTCACGCAGAAAAACCCGCCACGACTTAAAGTGGTGTAAAATATAATCTGTGAATGTGGTTGTTTGACTATGTGTCTGAAATATAGGCCAGGGCATTATTGCTGCATTGGCAGAAAGTGCCTGATAATTCTGCAATTTGTTCATATTGTCTCTGATAGCTTAAAACCCACTATCATCACCTATAGCCTGCCAGACAAGAACTGACCAATGAAACTCCTCCTTTCAATGTCACGTGGTTAATATTAATGTACAATTTTAGTGTAAAACTGGGGTATCAAAAAGTTGTTTCCTATAATTTGAAACATTTATTGGTAAAAAAAAAAAATATGTCCATACTTTCATTAACCCTCACCCTTTGTGAATCATCCTCCCCCTCCTCCTTCCAGTCACCTCCGCTACTACGCAACTTGGAGGGAAAGATATACCAACTCCAAAAAGTTAAGCATCGCCTTCCTGTACCTGCCTTGAAAACTGATAGGCACAAAATGGAAGCCTTTCCCGCAACGGCTTTGAAAGCTCAGAAAACTGGTAAGCAATCTGTCTGGTATGTGAGATAAAGGTTCAGAAAATAGTAGCGGAGGAAAACAAGTGCTTACAACTTTACCATAATTTTGAAAATGGTTTGTGAAATATTCTTTTTTGGAAGTTCTAGAAAATAACTGTGACATGTTACTATTTTGTAAGCTAGTCTTTAACAAATAAAGGATATTTTTAAACTCTAACAAAATTCTAATGATAGAAACAATGATTTATCACATGTGGAATTTGTTCGTGCTAATAATATATATATATATATATATATATATAATAATATATAATTTAACTATATATATCAATCTACCACGCATCCACGGAGATTTTTGCCCGTAACTCCACAAAAGCACAGGACGTGAATGCTCCGCTCTGACGATGATGCTGAACACGCTTCCCTCCCTTGGTGATCACGCTGAATCTGCCGCCCTGATCCGAGCCCAGTGTCCCAGGGGTTACCGCCCTTTGTAGGCACAGGGGAGGGAAGCGAAGAGAGAGCAGTGGCTCAGTGGTCCACAGGGAGGTCACCTACCGAGCTGGACAGCGGGAAATGCCTGTTTCTCTCGGGAATTTAAACATGCTGTATGGAAGAACATGGCCAAACAGGAGCATATAATTACGTGGCATGGGGCAAAAGAATTAAAGACAAGGTTTTGGGGGTATTTTTATTCTTTTATTTCGAGAATAATGGAATAAGCACGCGTGTTTTTTCATCCAGTCCCCGTGTGTATGCAGTTTTGCAAATTTTGTCATCCGTTCCCACCGGCACACAATGGCCTACTCTTCCAAAAAGCGTAACGGGTTTTAACGTGTGCGCAAGATGTTCTGCGTGCGTTCGCACAAGGGACCTCGGCTTATAGTCTCATCCGAAGGACTGTGTCATGGTAGTGCTAAACAATTGAAGACAAGTATATGTGGCATGGTGCAGAACTATTGCAGACAAGTATAGGTGGCGTAAAACCTGGACCTAGCAAGTGCAAAGAGAGAGCAGGGGAGAGAAGAAGGTAACTGTGTCATTTGTGCGGGAAAAGTAGTCTTTTCCTTATCACCGTATATCAGTATACTTCGGTCTCTGTCTGTCTCTGCTGTGTCTGTGTCTTTATCTCTGTCTGTCTGTCTGTTTGCATCTTTGTCTGTCTCTGTCTCTTACAGTCTCAGTCTGTCTCTATCAGTGTCTAGGTGTGATTGTCGTCTGCTACTTGATGATTTTCATTGGATTAAAAAAAAACCGGGGTAAATTTTAACTGATGTTTTTGAGATTGTGGGACAGTGAAGGGGGGAGGGGGGGGGGGAGAAATTAACGCACACGTGTGCATACACACACACAACACACACACGCGCACAACCACACACAACACACACACACACACACACACACACACACATTTTCTATGTCTAATATCACTTTTTTTTTAGAAAAGTTTAATCAAAGAACAGAGAGAGAGAGAGGAGGAGGAAGAGGAGGAGGACGAGGAGGAGGAGGGGGGGGGGGGCGAGACACATAATCACCTCAAAGGCATATAAAAAGACAATTTCTTCAGGCCGTTTGTCATTCAGTATCAAGTGAAGATTCCAAGTCATCGCTTTTTACCCCAGTACAGTACAGTACAGTGTAGTACAGTAGAGTGCAGTAAGTACAGTGTAGTACAGTACAGTACATTACGGTACAGTGCAGAATAGTGCAGTATAGTGCAGTATATTACAGTGTTTCCCTGTCTAGTGCATTGTAGTTACATTCTTACATACTCTTAGTAGGTAGTAGTGTTTCTACTACAGTGTTTGTGTGTTCTAGTGATGTGTTAATGTAAGGGAGGTTGTTTGCGTGATGGTGTGCTGTGAGTGTGTGGTGTAGGGTGGTGCTGGTGGTGCTGCGTGTCGCTGTGTGTGTGTGTGTGTGTGTGTGTGTGTGTGTGTGTGTGTGTGTGTGTGTGTGTGTGTGTGTTGTGTGGTGTGTGTATGTTGTGGTGATGGGTGCACGCGCGTGCGTGCATGTGTGCGTTATTTATTTATTTATTTATTTATTTATTCTTTAATATCGAGGATAATGGAGTAAACACTCATGTGATGTTTTACATCTAGTCCCCGTGTGTATGCAGTTTTGTCAATTTTGTCTTTTGTTCCCACTGGCACATAATGACCTACTCTTCCGAAAAGTGGAACAGGTTTTAACGTGTGCGCAAGATGTTCTCTGCGTGTGTGAGTGTGTTTGTGTGTTATTTTATTTATTTATTTTTATTCTTTCATATCAAGGATAATAGAATAAGCGCTCATTTGCTTTCTTACATCCAGTCCCCGTGTGTATGCAATTTCGTAAATTTTGTCATCCGTTCTCACCGGCACCCAATGGCCTACTCTTCCGAAAAATGGAACAGGTTTTCTCTCTCTCCCTATCTCTCTAGCTATCAATCTCTCTCTCTCTCTCTCTCTCTCTTTTCTCTCTCTCTCTCTCTCTCTCCCTCTCCCTCCCTCTCTCTCTCCCTCTCTCTCTCCCTCCCTCTCCTGCTCTCTCTCTCTCTCTCTCCTCTCTCTCTCTCTCTCTCTCTCCTCCTCTCTCTCTCTCTCCTCTCCCTCTCCCAATCTCTCTCTCTCTCTCTCCCTTCCCTCCCTCTCCCCTCTCTCTCTCTACCTCTCTCCCTCTCTCTTTCCCTCTATCCCTCTCTACCTCTCTCCCTCTCTCTTCTTCCCCTCTCTCCCTCCTTCTCTCTCCTCTCTCTCTCTCTCTCTCTCTCTCTCTCTCTCTCTCTCCCTCCCTCTCTCTCTCCCTCCCTCTCCTGCTCTCTCTCTCTCTCTCCATCCTCTCTCTCTCTCTCCCTCCCTCTCCCTCTCTCTCTCCCCTCTTACCTCTCTCCCTCTCTTCTTTCCCTCTATCCCTCTCTACCTCTCTATCTCTCCCTCTCTCCCCTCATCTCCTCTTGCACTAATAATGTGCAGGTCCAACACAGACAGGAGGCTGCAGAACACCCAAAGTCTCAAGGGGATTTTTCTCCCTAGGTCAGTCCTAGGGCGGGAAGGAATCCCTGCAACCACTCCGCCCTCACCCTCACCCTGTCACCAACTTGTGATAGCAGCAGAACAAGGTTACACGTGGATGAGATGGTGACATGTCAGAACAAATGGGATACAAATAAAAAATAGAAGGCTTCAAGTAAGAACAGAAGGCTGAAAGTAAGAAGAGAAGGCTGCAAGTAAGAGTAGAAGGCTGCAAGTAAGAAAAGAAGGCTGCAAGTAAGAACAGAAGGCAACGAGTAAGAAGAGAAGGCTACAAGTGAGAACAGAAGGCTGCACGTAAGAATAGAAGGCTACAAGTGAGAATAGAAGGCTTCAAGTAAGAATAGAAGGTTGCAAGTAAGAATAGAAGGCTGCAAGTAAGAAAGAAGGCTGCAAGTAAGAATAGAAGGCTGCACGTAAGAACAGAAGGCTGCAAGTGAGAACAGAAGGCTGCGAGTGAGAACAGAAGGCTGCAAGTAAGAAAAGAAGGCTGCAAGTAAGAACAGAAGGCTTCAAGTAAGAATAGAAGGCTTCAAGTGAGAATAGAAGGCTTCAAGTGAGAATAGAAGGCTGCAAGTAAGAACAGAAGGCTTCAAGCAAGAAGAGAAGGCTTCGAGTAAGAAAAAAAGGCTAAAAGTGAGAACAGAAGGCTTCAAGTAAGAATAGAAGGCTGCACGTAAGAACAGAAGGCTGCAAGTAAGAACAGAAGGCTCAAGTAAGAACAGAAGGCTGCACGTAAGAACAGAAGGCTTCAAGTAAGGATAGAAGGCTTCAAGTAAGAATAGAAGGCTATAAGCAAGAATAGAAGGTTTCAAGTATAAAAAAAATAGAAGACAGAAGGCTTCAACCAAAAAAAGAAGGCTGCGGTTAAGAAAAGAAGGCTGCAAGTAAGAAGAGAGTACAGGAAGAATCAAAGCAGCAGTAGCAGGAAAAGAAACGTCTCCAAAAGAAAGACAGAGAAGAGAAAAGAGAAGAGAGAGAGAGAGAGAGAGAGAGAGAAAGGAGAAGAGAGAGAGACAGAGACAGAGAAAGAGAGAGGGGGAGAGATACAGAGAAAGAGAGAGAGAAAGAGAGAGAGAGAAAGAGACAGAGAGAGAAAGAGAGAAAGAGACAGACAGACACAGATAAAGAGATAGAAAGAGAGACAGAGAGAGAGAGAAAGAGAAAGAGACAGAGACAGACACAGAGAAAGATAGAGAAAGAGATAGAGAGCGAGAGAGAGACAGAGAGAGATAGATACAGAGAAAGAAAGACACACAGAGAGACAGACAGACACAGAGAAAGGGAGAGCAGCATCAGCATCAGCATGTCGGCCCTTGCAGAAAGCGGGCAGCCCAGTTCTGTGGAAACAGCGCACAGGGCAGGGGCAGCAGGGGCAGGGCAAGCATACAGAGCCTCTGTGCAGCTGGCTCTTCTCTGTGCGGTCAGTCTCTTCGCTGTGACCGCTAACGCCGTCTGTCTGTACGTCTGGCGCACACACAGCCAACCCCGCTTCCCCGCTGTCGTCTTCCTGCTGCGATTCCTGCTCGTCCTGGACACCGTCTTCGTCGCGTCTGTCGTCACTTCCTCCGCCGTCACGTGGGCGGACTCCGCGGCTCCTGATTGGCCGATGGCGTACGTGGGGTGTCCGGCGTTCGCTTTGAGCAGCTACGCTCTTCTGCTGACGCTGGTCGTGGTGCTCCGTTCTCTCCGGGTCGCTTCGTGTGGGGTCACTTCCCGTGAGGTCACTTCCGGTGGGGTCACTTCCGGTAAGGTCACTTCCGGTAAGGTCACTTCCGGTGGGGTCACTTCCGGTGAGGTCACTTCCGGTGGGGTCGTTTCCCCCGGGGTCACCACGGTGATGTTCCTGTCAGCGGCGGGCGGCGTCTTCAGCCTGGTCTTCGTCTCCCTCAGACTGATCTGCAGACGGCTGTGCGCGGACACGGAGAGCTGCGACCTTCTGGACCTGGGCCTGGCTGTGCTGGGCGTCGTGCTCCCTCAGCTGGCGGGCCTGGTCTGCACCCTGTGGCTGGCGGTCGTCCTGAGGAGCCGGCGGCAGAGGAGCGGGAAGCGCGAGGAAGGCCAGACTCGGCCTGTGACCGTGCAAGCGCGCGCTGAGACAGGGCAACGTGCAGTAGTAACACAAACCCTGACAAAGAATGAAGAAAGTCAGCGACAGATTGAGACTGCAGCTAACCAGACAGGGACAGAGGCAGAGCAAAGAGGGACACTGAAGGCACAACATGAGCAACTCTTTCTGCCTGCATCCCAACAAGCAGGGACAGCGGCAGAGCAAACACTGACGATGAAGGAACCACAGATTCAGCCTGGCGGTCACCACATAGAACCACTGGCCAGCCCCTCAGGACTGAAGGAAGACCTCAACCTCCCAGAGAAGCAGAGCTCCAACCCGCTTCCCTTCACCCTGACCTCGTCAGCGAAGTCAGGTCTTCTTCCTTCTGGGGTCGACAGTGATCCCCAGGAGTCACCAGGAACGTCCACATCTTCAGACAAACCCCTGTGCGGTGGTGACGATGTCCGTGAGATTTCTCACGCACGCTGCTCAAATCCAACACCACTGGGAGAAATGGTGGATATCCCTCGTTTGAGGACTGTACCCGTTTGTGTTGAAGGGCACGTGAATGCACCACGTGACTCTGTACCCTGTCAGAGGAAGCCGGCCGTGGCACGTGACGTTGTTCCCCGTGGAGCAGAAGACCGCGTTCAAAACCCTGCCGACCCTGAAGAGACGGTGAGTGTGGTGATGACGGTGGTGGCCCTGGAGCTCTGTCTGTGGGTCACCTCCCCCTTCCTCCTCCTCCTCCTCTACTTCTCCGACCACCACCCCGGGTGGCTGGGGGCCAAAGACGGGTGGAAGCTGCAGACGCTGGCTCTGATGACCTGCCTCCTCAACGCGGGCATCAAGTGGGTCGTTTTCCGCCTCTTCTGTGCCTCCTTCAACCGCCTGCATGCCTCCCTGTGCTCCCAGCGAGGCAGAGGGCAGAGGTCAGGTCGCTGCCTCCTCTTGACTTGACTCAGTTGCCAGAACAGCGGGAGAGGAGGGGAGATGGTGCCATGTCAATGGCTGTGTCATTATTTTGCTGTTTCATTACTGACTGTTTCATTGTTTGAATGTTTCATTATTGACTGTTTCATTGTTTGACTGTTTCATTATTGAATGTTTCATTACTTGCTGTTTCATTACTGAATGTTTCATTATTGACTGTTTCATTATTGAATGTTTCATAACTGACTGTTTCATTACTGAATGTTTCATTATTGACTGTTTCATTATTGAATATTTAATTATTGAATGTTTCATTATAAATGTTTTCATTACTGAATGTTTCATTATTGAATGTTTCATTATGGAATGTTTCATTATTGAATGTTTCATTATTGAATGTTTCATTATTGACTGTGTCATTATTTGCTGTTTCATTATTGACTGTTTAAGTATTGGCTGTTTCATTATTGCTTCATTATTGTTTCATCATTGACTGTTTCATGATTGTTTCATGATTGACTGTTTCATTATTGAACGTTTCATTACTGACTGTTTCATTATTGACTGTTTCATTATTGAATGTTTCATTATTGGCTGTTTCATTATTGGCTGTTTCATTATTGAATGTTTCATTGTTGAATGTTTCATTTTTGAACGTTTCATTATTGACTGTTTCATTATTGGCCGTTTCATTATTGACTTTAAGTATTGGCTGTTTCATGATTGTTTCATTATTGAATGTTTCATCATTGACTGTTTCATGATTGTTTCATTACAGGCTGTTTCATTGCAGATTGTTTCATTAATGACTGTGTCATCATTGACTCTTTTATTTTTGACTTTTTCAAATAAAGCTGTACATAAAGATATTTAGAGTTTTGTGCGTGCGTGTGTCCGTGTGGGTGTGTATGTGTACGTGCGTTCGTGCGTGTGTGCGTACGTGCGCGCGTGCGTACCCGTGTGTGCATATGCCTGTCTGCCTTTTTTTTCCTGTTTTATCTGTCTGTCTGTGCATGGATGTTTGCATACTTGCGTGTGTAATCAAGCCAATATGTACGCATGCATACACGCTTGTGTTTCCGTAGAAATGAACTTATGCGCTTGCGCGCGCGCGCCTGTGTGTGTGTGTGTGTGTGTGTTTGTGCGCGCGCGCGTGTGCATGTGTGTGAGTGTGTATGTGTTTGCTTCTATTTCTGGTGAGTTCATGTTTGTGGAAATTCACTTCTCCCTTCCTTCCTTCCTTCCTTCCTTCCTTCCTTCCTTTCTCGTAGTCTAGTATACTTTTGGGACACCATTGAAGATTTGGCAACCAGCTTCTTCCATTCCTTGCGTTTTTCAGCCTTCTGTAGCAATTCGTTCCACTCAAGGCCAGTCCACTCTCTGATGTTGTCTTCCCATCGTTTTCTCTGTCTGCCTATCAATTTTACCCTTTAGAATTCACACACACACACACACACACACGCACGCACGCACGCATACACAAACGCAGGCACGCGCGCGCGCATGCACACACACACACAAACACATGTATACCTGTGTGCATGTTCCAGCAATCAAGTCCCTGTTGTCATTGTGCGTTCCTTAGCTTAACACTCTAGGGGTCACCCACAATACACTCTGGGACTGGCTTGTCTCACTAGGCAATGACTGTGAGATTGGTAGTCACCATTGCACGAGACCTTTGCCTGTGTGGCTTCTTTCAACACCCCGCTATACAGGCACCCACACTCCGATTTCAGAGGAATTTTTCATCCTGTAAAGGGGGACGGGATAGCTCAGTGGTCAGAGCACTCGCTTTCCCCCAGCCAAGTTAAGCAGCGTCGAGCGTGGTTACCACTTGGATGGGTGACCGTTTGCGCGCCTTGGCTTCAGTACAGTTCCCCAGTTCACCCAGCTGTAAATGGGTACCTGCCCTCTTTAGGGTCAGGGAAGGTAAAGCAGCGAGGGAGAGGAGATGGGCGCCGCCCTCAATATGCTGGCCCCTAGAGAAGTGAGGTCTCTGATGCCTCGCTCCCCTACGACCTTATAGGTTATGGGACACCTTTACCTTTACCTTAAAGGAGAGTGCCGGTTGTTACGTTAAAAGCTTCTCATG
>CM054163.1:33348340-33355840 GCA_028751875.1 Rapana venosa
ATAGTAAAATGAAAGCAATAAAAGCACATATGGTCAACTCCCTCTACTGTATTATGAGTAAGATAATGAAATAGAATATAGCCATATGTTTCAGCTGTACTGTATTATGTTGTATGTAAGTAGTAGTATGGTATTGAATGTATGTGTATGTATGTATGCTATTTGATGTATGTATGGGATGTATGTATGTATGTATGTATGTAGGTAGGTAGGTATGTATGTATGAATGTATGTATGCATGCATGGATGTAGGTAGGTAGGTAGGTATAGATAGATAGATAGATAGATAGATAGATAGATAGATAGATAGATAGGTAGGTAGGTAGGTAGGTAGGTAGGTAGGTAGGTAGGTAGGTAGGTAGGTAGGTAGGTAGGTAGGTAGGTAGGTAGGTGGGTAGGTAGGTAGGTAGGTAGGTAGGTAGGTGGGTGGGTGGATGGGTGGATGGATGGATGGATGGATATAGATAGACAGACAGACAGACAGATTGACAGATAGACAGATAGACAGATAGATAGATAGATAGATAGATAGATAGACAGATAGACAGATAGATAGATAGATAGATAGATAGATGTAGATAGATAGATAGATAGATAGATAGATAGATAGACAGACAGACAGACAGACAGAGACAGATAGACAGATAGACAGATAGACAGATAGTGATAGATAGATAGATGTAGATAGATGATTGATTAGTAGACAGACAGACAGACAGACAGACAGACAGATAGACAGACAGATTTATAAGCAAGTTACATTAAAATCGAAACATTTGATATAAATAAACAATGTGTTTATCAGTCATCCCTCCCCCCCCCACCCCCCCCCCCCCCCCCCCCCCCGCACAACACACCTATATTTGACAGGCAGGTGTCAACACTTTGTCAGTTAAAGTGGGCTATTTTCTTCCTCTGTACACATGCACAGACATACGAACACATGTATGCACACACCCACACACCCATGCATGTGCACACCCACACACATACGTGTACGCACATACGTGCGCCCTGTTGTACCAAGTCACACATGAAAAGGTAAAGGTGTCCCATAACCTATGTGGTCATCTTTTTTTTTATTTCGAGGATAATGAAATAAGCACTCATGTGCTTTTTTTTACATCCAGTCCCCGTGTGTATGCAGTTTTGTCAATTTTGTCATCCGTTCCCACCGGCACACAAGCAGGGAAATGTCTCACAGTAGCTCCTCTTGTGGCAACGTGCTCTCCCTGGGAAGAGCAGCCCGAATTTCATGCAGAGAAATCTCGTGACTTAAAGTGGTATAAATAACAATGGCCTACTCTTCTGAAAAGTTGAATGGGTTTTAACATGTGCGCAAGGAGGAGTGAGGCATCAGAGACCTCAACTAATGTAGGGGCCAGCATATTGAAGGACGGCGCCCATCTCCTCTCCCTCGCTGCTTTACCCTCCCTGACCCTAAAGATACACACTGACTATTACAAGGCTGATGGAAAGGCAGTTTTGGCATAGTTGTATGTTGCCTTTCTTCGGGAGAGTGATAATCAGGGACTGTGTCCAAGGTGCTGGCCACTCCCTTGTCTGCCAGATCTTATTGCAGATGGTCAGTAACACCTCTGTCATGGCCTCTCCTCCTGCCTGGACCAGTTCTGATGGAATGTTGTCCACTCTGCTGACTTCTCTCTTTCTTCAGTGATATTGCTGCACTTTCATCTTCTTCCTGTATGATGGGGTAGCTGCTGCTGTTGTTGGTTGGTGGAGGGACATCTAACACCTTGGGATCTCCTGTTGCTGTGTGTGTGGGTGTACAGTTCAGAGCAGTACTCTGTCTACCTCTTTAAAATATCTTGATCTTCTGTGAGACATTTCCCGGCTTTGTCTTGGATGGCAGTGGTTCTCCCTTATTTTGAGCTTGTCTGGTCTTTCACAAGCCTGTGGGCTTTCTTGCTGTTGTTATTCTGCAAGTTTTCTTCGATACCTGTGCATTGTTCTTCAGCCCATGTCTCCTTTGCTTTTCTCATGCCTTTTTAACTTGCTGATTGACTTCTCTGTATAGCTGTGTACCTTCAGCCTCGTTCTTCTTTTGCTTCAGTTCTCTGCATTTGGATCACAGCTTGAGTATGGCTTCTGTGATCCAGGGCTTCTTGCTCGTCAATGTTTTCCAATGATGTTGTTGGCTGTTTCAGTCACCACAGTGTTGAAGCTGGTGATCAAGGTATCTACTTCAGTGTCCTGGTTTTCAAGAATGAGGAGTGAGGCACATTGCCCTCCTATCGTTGCTTACAAGTGTTCTACAATGTCTGGGTCCTTGAGTTTCTCAAGATTGAACCTGATCCTGACTTTGCCCTGCTTCTTCATCCTCTTGAGGCAGAGTCTGAAAGTTATCATCACAGGCTGATAGTCGCTTCCTGTTTCGGCTTCTGAAAGCCCTGATCTCTGCAATGTGAACACTTGATTGGAAGCGATGTTTGCCCATGAGCTGGTTAGATGGGTCCAGTCTTTAACTGCCCATGAGCTGGTTAGATGGGTCAGTCTGTAACTGCCCATGAGCTGGTTAGATGGGTCCAGTCTTTAACTGCCCATGAGCTGGTTAGATGGGTCAGTCTGTAACTACCCATGAGCTGGTTAGATGGGTCCAGTCTTTAACTGCCCATGAGCTGGTTAGATGGTTCCAGTCTTTAACTGCCCATGAGCTGGTTAGATGGGTCCAGTATTTAACTGCCCATGAGCTGGTTAGATGGGTCCAGTCTTTAACTGCCCATGAGCTGGTTAGAGGGGTCCAGTCTTTAACTGCCCACGAGCTGGATGGATAAGCTCAAAGCGCAACTTCTAACTGGCAACGGGACATTGCAAGCTTGTCTCCCATCTCCTTCACCTGAAAATATCCCGTGGTGATCTAATGCCTTGTGACACAGTCCCACAACAGCACCCCCCTCCTCCTCCATCCTGCAGTCCTGCCCCTGTATTCAATACTCAGACATCAGACGTGGCTGGCACATCCCGGCAGAGCTCCAGGAAAAGCTGTGGGGCTGGCGGGGTGACCGCACAAGACTGCAGTCTTCACCGTAAGGACTGGAGTAAACAATGAAACATGACAGGGAACGAAGCAGAAGGAGGAGGAGGAGGAGGAGAGGAGATGGAGAGGAGATGAAGAGGAGGAGAAGGAGGAAGAGGAGATGAGGAGGAAAAAGGAGGAGGAGCAGGAGAAGGAGAAGGAGGAGGAAGGGGAGGAAGAGGAGAAGAAGTAGGAGGAAGAGGAGGAGGAGAAGAAGAAGAACGAGGAGGAGGAAGAGGAGGAGAAGAGGAGGAAGGGAGGAAGAGGAGAAGAAGTAGGAGGAAGAGGAGGAGGAGAAGAAGGAGAACGAGGAGGAGGAAGAGGAGGAGGAGAAGAAGGAGAAGAAGTAGGAGGAAGAGGAGGAGGACGACGACGAGGAAAAGAAGAACAACAACAAGAATAAAAACAAGAACAAGAACAAGAAGAAGAAGAACAAGAAGAAGCACAACAACAACAACAACAACAACAACAACAAGTGGAAGTACAACAACAACAACAAGACCTGAATACAGAGACATGGAAACAGCTGTGAGCGAATACAGACTATGGGTGTCAATGCAGAGACAGACATGGCTACAGACAGACCGGCACTGGTGTGATTGTACAGACTATGGGTGTCAATGCAGAGACAGACATGGCTACAGACAGACCGGCACTGGTGTGATTGTACAGACTATGGGTGTCAATGCAGAGACAGACATGGCTACAGACAGACCGGCACTGGTGTCAATGCAGAGACAGACATGGCTACAGACAAACTGGCACTGGTGTGATTGTACAGACTATGGGTGTCAATGCAGAGACAGACATGGCTACAGACAGACAGGCACTGGTGTGATTGTACAGACTATGGGTGTCAATGCAGAGACAGACATGACTACAGACAGACCGGCACTGGTGTGATTGTACAGACTATGGGTGTCAATGCAGAGACAGGGACACGAAGGTGAGGAGACGTCAGGTCGATGTGTCCCCTCCTCCGCCAACATGCTGACACTGAATGACAGGCAGTGCCGTGAAGTGCCGTGCAGTGCTGTGAAGTGAAGTGAAGTGAAGTGAAGTGAAGTGCCGTGCAGTGCCGTGCAGTGCTGTGAAGTGCCGTGCAGTGCAGTGAAGTGCAGTGCCGTGAAGTGCCGTGCAGTGCTGTGAAGTGAAGTGCCGTGCAGTGAAGTGCCGTGCAGTGAAGTGCCGTGCAGTCACATGGCGCCAACATCTCCACCACTGTCAGCGGCAAAAAAGTCAAATAATCATGATTAACCCCCCCCCCCCCCCCCCCTGCTCTCTACACTATTTCTGTCTGTCTATCTCCCCCCCCCCCCCCCCCACACACACACACTATTTCTGTCTGGCTATCTTCTCTCCACATTCCCTACCTCCTCCCCCCTTCCACCCATCTCTCTGTTTTTCGGTCAGCCTTTGTTTCAAAAGGGAGAACAAAACTTTCTCTGTGTTGCCGTGGTGTGTTGTACTTGTGTAAGCTTTAGATAAATCATTGTCACTCTCACAACCAGGATGTGCCCTGACTTCAGCATACAAGTCTGTGATAGCTGCTGCTGCTGCTGCTGCTGCTGCTGCTGCTGATGATGATGATGATGATGATGATGATGATGATGATGATGATGATGATGATGATATCTGCTGCTGCTGCTTCTGTTTCTGCTGCTGCTGCTGCTGCTGCTGCTCCTGCTGCTGCTGCTGCTGCTGCTGTTGCTTCTGCTGCTGCTGCTGCTGCTGCTGCTGCTGCTGCTGCTGCTGCTGCTGCTGCTGCTGCTGCTGCTGCTGCTAAAGCTTTCGATCAGCATCACTAGCAGTCACTAGAACTTAGTCAGACTAGGTCTGACCTTTCAGATGGCATAACTCTTGCTTGTGTATTCCTTCCAATTTCGGCTTTGAGCCTTTCTACTCTAGACGGGGATTGACTTTTGTTTTGTGTGCGCTTTTCAGATGCTTGTCTTTTCTCCGATTTTTCGAGAACTTCTGTGAGTTTTGGACCGGTTCCAGTTGTGAAGCGAGCACAGACACCATTGACGCGCAACTTTGGAGTGGGACTGGTGTCGTCTGCAGAGACTGATTCCTTTGACGCAGGACTGAGACCAAGTCTGTGTTGTTGAGTACAGAAAACCGTTCTCCACTGTCTTCCTGGATATGCCAGAACTCTCTACAACAAGAATAGCTTCTGACATCTTTCTGTTGAGGATTTATGCTAAACTTGTTTTTGCCTGGCAGCAAGTGATGTAAGTTTGACAGCAACTTGACTGACTCCTTGTTGTGTTTTGCTTTTCCACAGAGTGGAGGCTGGCAGTAGTTCATTTATCAAACTGGCTTGAAATGGTAAAGCACGGTTGATGAACAACTGGGATTCCAACAACATAGGCTTCTGTGTGTCTGCATTTTTCGTCTGTAGGTTTCATGACTGATGTCACCAGCATATAGGTGACGTATAGAGTATGTTGACGTCTACGTGAGTTGCCCGCCATGCTCACCAGCGCCGAACTGATGTTGTGTTTTTGACATCAGTTTCCTGGTCATGGAAGCCAGTGACTTCTATGACGTCATGCTTATTAGTTACAGGCTACTAATATCACGTCACTCTGATCTAGTGACAGTAATCTGGTATGATTGACAACAATTCTGCATTAGTGACATCACCTTGACCTTCGTCATATTGACCTGACCTTAAGGACATCTCTCTGACCTTAGTGACATTGACGTAGTGACGATTGCCCTGACCTCAATGGCATCAAGCTAATTCTATGTGACTAACATCATTCTGACTTCAGTGACATCAAGATGACCTTGATGACATCATTTTGACCTGAATAACTTCAACTGGCGGTGTGGACATTATTCTGACCTGAGTAATGTCATTCTGACCTTAGTAACATCACTTTTATCTTAGTAACATCAACCTGATCATAGTAACATCAATGTGACCTTAGTAACATCAATTTGACATTAGTAACATCCATCTGACCTCACTGTCATACTCCAACCTTAGTGACGCCAAACCGGTCTTGATTATGACATCCTGACCTTTGCAACGTCAAATTGACTTAAGTACGTTAATAAAAATCTTCCTGTCAAGTGATAATCAAACTTCTGTGACCTCAAACTGGATTATGACATCATAGCCTTAGCAACATCAAGTTGGCTTTAGTGACCTGAACCAACCTTGGTATCATCTGGCCTGAGTGACGTCAACCCCACCTTCGTGATATGAATTAATCGATATTGATGACACAACCTGAAACGTCATAATTTCAAGTTGACCTAAGCGCCCTTACCTTGACCTCAGTGACCTGGCATTGACCTCAGCAGCAACCCTCACCACAAAGATTTATTCACTGACTTCCTGAGTGCAGGACATCAGTAAGGGTGCTGCCTACCCTGCCCTACCCTGCCCTACCCTGCCCTACCCTGCCCTACCCTGCCCTACCCTGCCCTGCCCTGCCTGCCCTGCCCTACCCTGCCCTACCCTGCCCCTGCCCTACCCTGACCCTGCCTGCCTGCCCCTGCTCTGACCCTGCCTGCTCTGACCCTGCCCTGCCCCCTACCCTTACCCCTGCCCTACCCTAACCCTGCCTCTGCCCTTACCCTGCCCTTCCCTGCCCTTATCTAACCCTACCTCCCTGCCCTCCTACCCTACCCTAACCCTACCCCTACCCCCTACCCCTACCCATACCCCTAACCCTAACCCCTAACCCTACCCTACCCCTACCCTAACCCTACCCCTGCCCCTACCCCTACCCTACCCCTAACCCTACCCCTAACCCTACCCCTAACCCCCCCCTACCCTAACCCCTAAAACCTACCCCTACCCCTACCCTACCCTAACCCTACCCCTACCCCTAACCCTACCCCTACCCTGTACCCTGTCAGCCAGCATGTTGTAAGCCATGGCCGCCGAGCCTTGTCCAGCCATGGGAACAGACAGCGCACGACAGCTGACCTGCCCCCCCCACCTCCCCCCCCGCACCATCGTCACCGTCGCCTCCCCCTCCCCCTCCTCCCCGGACAGCGTCTTCGAGGACCCCCCCGAGAACCCCCCTCACCCCGTCACCATGGCGCCCAAAGGCCAGACCCGGCCTGCGCGAGCCAGCGCGGGCACCGCCACCACCGCCAGCAGCGAGATCTTCGACGAGCTCTTCACGCAAGCCATGGAGCTGGAGAGCGGGCACGGGCATCGCGGGTCGGTCAGCGGAACGCAAGGTCTGCACGTGGACCAGGTCAACAGGGAGTGGCGCAGGAGGAGGAGTAGGAGGGAGAGCCGAGGGTCTGTGCGCAGCGTGCTCAGCGGCAAGTCCTCGCTGGGCGGCTCGTTCCGCTCCCACTCGGGCTCGTTCCGCCACAGCAGGAAAGGCATGTTCCTAGGCGTGGACTCGGAGAGCACGTGGACGCGCTGGTCCCGTGAGCGACGCGCGTCCTTCCAGCGGAGAGCGCAGCAGCTGTACCGGCAGGGCGAG
>CM054163.1:33365840-33373340 GCA_028751875.1 Rapana venosa
TTCCTCCCCGTCTTTTCTCCCCCTTTTCCTCCTGTTCTTTTCTCTTTTTTTTCCCCCTCGTCTCTTTCTTTTTTTCCTCCCCGTCTCTTTCTTTCTTTCCTCCTCGCCCCCTTTCCCCTCTTTCCTCCTCGCCCTCTTTCTCTTTTTTTCCTACGTCTTTTCCCTCTTTCCTCCTCGTCCTTTCTCTTTTTTCCCTTCCTCGTCTTTTTCCCCTCTTTTCCTTCTTTTCTTTCCCCCTCGCCCTCTTCCCCCCCTTTTCTCTTTCTTTTCTTTCCCCCTTGGTCTCCCCTCTTTTTTCCTCCTCGTCTTTTTCCTCTTCTTTCCCCCTCCCCCCCGTCTTTTTCCTTTTGCCCCCGTCTTTTTCCTCTTCTTTCCTCCTCGCCCTCTTTCTTTTCTTTCCCTCCTCGCCTTTTTCCTTTCGTTTCTTCTTTCCCCCCTGTCTTTTCCCTCTTCGTTCCCCACCCTCGTCCCCTTCCCTTTCTTCCCCTCCTCGTTCTTTCTCTTTTTTCCTCACCCCTTCTTTTTCTTTTTTTTCCCCCCTCGCCCTTTTCCCTCTTTTTTCCCATCCTCGTCTTTTCTTCTTTCCCCCTTGGGCCCCCCCCCCCCTTTTCTTTTCCTCCCGCCCCCCCCCTTTTTTCCTTTTTTTTCCTTCGTCTTTTTCCTCTTCCCTTGCCCTTTTTCCTTTTCGCCCTTCTTTTCTCTCTTTCCCCCTCGTCTCTTTCTCTTCTTTTTTCCCGTCTTTTTCCCCTTCTTTCCTCCTCGTCTTTTTCCCCTTCTTTCCCCCTCGCCCTCTTTCCCCGTCCTTTCCTCCTTTCCCCCCGCTTTTCTCTTTTCCTCCTGGGTTTTTTTCCCCTTCTTTCCTCCCCCGGCCCCGCCCCTGTTTTCCTTGGGTCCCCCTCGTCTCTTTCTCTTCTTTCCTCCTCGCCCCCTCTTTTTTTCTCTTCTTCCCCCTCGTTCTTTCTTTTTTTTTTCCCCCCTCGTCTCTTTCTTTTTTTCCCCCCTCGTCTTTTTCCCCTTTTTCCTCCTCGTCTCTTTTTTCCTTTTTTTCCCTCCTCGTCTCTTTCTTTTTTTTTTCCCTCCTCGTCTTTTTCTCTTTTCCCCCTCGTCTTTTTTCTTTTTTTTTCCCTCCTCGCCCTCTTTCTTTTTTCCCCTTTCCCCTTTTCCTTTCTTTCCCCCTTTTTTTCCTTTTTTCCCTCCTGGCTCTTTCCCCTTTTTTTCCCCTCGTCTCTTTTTTCTTCGTTCCCCCTCGTCTCTTTCTTTTTTTCCTCCTCGCCCTTTTTTTTCCCCTTCTTTCTCCCGTTTTCTTTGGGCTTTTTTTTTCTTTTCCCCCTTTCTTTTCTTTCCTTTGGTTCTTTCTCTTTTTTTCCCCCTCGTCTCTTTTTTTTTCTTTTCCTCCCGTCTCTTTCTTTTTTTTTTCCTCCTCGTCCCCTTTCCCCTTTTCCCCCCCCTTTCCTTTGGGTCTCCCCCCTTTCTTTCCTCCTCTTTCTCTTTTTTTTTTTTTTCCTCCTCGCTCTTTCTCTTTTTTCCTCCCTTCTCTTTCTCTTCCCCCCCTCTCGCCCTCTTTCCCCTTTTTTCCCTCCTCTTTCTCTTTCTCCTTTCCCCCTAAAACTTTTTCCCCTTCGTTCCCCCTCGTCTCTTTCTTTTTTTTTCCCTCCTGGGTCTCTTTTTTTTCCTTCTCCTTCTTTTCCCCTTTTTTTCCCCCTCGTCTTTTTCCCTTTTCGTTCCCCCCTCGTTTTCTTTCTCTTCGTTCCCCCCCGTTTTTTCCTTTTTTTTTCCCCTCCTCGCTCTTTTTTCCCTCTTTTTTCCCTTCCTTTTTCCCTCTCTTTCCCCTTTTCCTCTTCTTCCTCCTCGTCTCTTTTTCCTTTTTTTCCCCTCCTCGCCCTCTTCCTTTCCCTTTCCCCTCGTCTTTTTCTCTTCTTTCCTCCTCGTCTTTTTCTCTTCTTTCCTCCTCGTCGCTTTTTCCCCCTTTTCTGGGGTTGGGGGGTCTTGGGGTTTCCCCCGTCTCCCCCTTTCTTCTTCCGGGCCTTTTTTCCCCTTTCAACCCTCTCGCTTTTTTCCGTTTTCCCTCTCTTCCTTTTCCCGTTCCCCTCGCTCTTTTTTCCTCTTTCCTCCTCGTCTTTTCTCCTTTTCCTCCCTGTCTCTTCCCCCCCTCGTCTTTTCCCCCCTTTTTCCCTCCTCGTCTCTTTCTTTTTTTCCCTTCCTGGGTTCTTTTCTTTTTTTTCCTTTCCTCGCCCTTTTCCCTCCGTCTTTTTTCTCCTCGTCCCCTTTCTCTTTTTTCCCCCCTTTTCTTTTTTCTCTTCGTTCCCCCCTTTCGTCTTTTTTCTCTTCTTTCCCTCCTCTTTCTTTTCTTTTTTTTCCCCTCCTCGTCTCTTCCTTTTCTTTCCCCCCTCGATCTTTTCCTCTTTCCCCCTCGTCTCTTTCTCTTCTTTCCTCCTCGTCTCTTTTTTTTCTTTTCCTCCTCTTTCCTTTCTCTTCGTTCCCCCTCTCTCTTTCTCCTTTTCCTCCTCGTCTCTTTCTTTTCCCGTTCCCCCCCGCCCTTTCCTCTTTTTTTCCCCCCGGGGTCTCTTTCTCTTCTTTCCCCCCTTTCTCTCTTTCTCTTTTTTCCCTCCTCGCCCTCTTTCTTTTTTTTCCCTCCTCGTCTCTTTTCTTTTTTTCCCCCCTCGTCTCTTTCTCTTTTTCCTTCCTCTCTTTTTCTCTTTTTTCCCTCCTGTCTCTTTCTCTTTCTTTCCTCCTTTTTTCTCTTCTTTTCCCCTCGCCCCTTTCTTTTTCGTTCCTCCTCGTTCTTTCTCTTCTTTCCCCTCCTCGTTCTTTCTCCTCTTTCCCCCTTTCGTCCCTTTTCTCTTGGGGTTTCCTCCTCGTTCTTTTCTCTTCGTTCCCCTCGTCTCTTTCTTTCCCGTTCCTCCTCGTTCTTTTCTCTTGGGTTCCCCCTCGACTCTTTCTCTTCTTTCCCCCTCGTCTTTTTCCTTCTTTCCTCCCGTCTCTTTTCTTCTTTCCCTCCCCCGTCTTTTTTCCCTTCGTTTCCCCCCCTCGTCTTTTCCCTCTTTTTTCCTCCTCGTCCTTTCTTTTTCTTTCCCCCCTCGTTTTCTTTCTCTTGTTCCTCCTTTTTCCCGCCCTCTTTTCTTCGTTCCCCCCGGCTTTTTTCTCTTCGCCCTTTCCTCGTCTCTTTCTCTTCTTTTCCCCCCGGGCTCTTTCTCCCCTTTCCCCCCCCTTCCGTCTTTTTCCTCTTCGTTCCTCCTCGTCTTTTCCCTTTCCCAAATCATTTAGTTCCCCAAAACGCCCTTCTCTTTAAGAGGAAGGATGCCGGAATGAGAAAAAATTTAAACCCTAAATCGTGTCTTATGTCCGAAAAAATGGCAAAAAATTGGGCCCATAAACCCTTTCTGATGTCTAAAAAAAACCTGGCTGGAAGGAGGAGGGGGGGAGTGCTTTAGTAGTGGGGGGGGGGGGGGTGATTTTGGGAGGCACTGTTTTAAGGTGGTACATGCATTTTCCCCTTGGGGTCGTTGTTTCTTTTGTGTGGTGTGTGTGTGTTTGTTTTTGTGTGTGTGTGTTTTTTGGGTGTGGGTTTTTGTGTGTGTGTGTGTGGGGGTTTGTGGTGTGTGTTTTTGTGTTTTGTGTGTTGTGTGTGTGGTGTGTGTTTGTGTGGGGTTTTGATGTGGGGGTGTGGGTTGGGGGGTGTGTGTGTGTGGTGCGTGCGTGCGTGCGTGCGTGGTGCGTGGCGGTGTGTGTTTTGTGTGTGTGTGTTTTGTGTGTGGTGTGTGGTGTGGTGTGTTGTGTGTGCGCCTGTGCCCTGTGCGTGTGCCTGTGCAAGTGCATGTGTGTGTTTTTGTTTGTTGTGTGTGTTTTGTGTGTTTTGTTTGGTGTTTGTGACCGTCTGTCTGTCTGTTTTTGTATGGGCTGGAAAGTCCCCCCCTGTGTCTCAACGTTTCTACCTGGTTTCCCCTTTTCTAAGAGTACCCCTTGTGTGGGCCCGTGGAAAAAGATGACAAAAATTTTTCCCAAAATGCATTTCCCCAAGGGGGCTGTTGTAAAAAAAAAAAAAGCACAAAAAAGTGCTTATTTTCCTTTTTCCTCGGGTTAAAAGAATAAAAAATTTTTTTTTAAAAATACCTGTCTGTCCCGTCTACGTTCTACTATCTGTTCTCTGTCTTCGGGCCCCGGGCTCTTTTCTGTCTCTGTTTTCTCTCCCCTTTCTCCCCCTTTTTTCTCTCTCGGCTCTGTCTCTCTTGTCTCTCCTTTCTCTCCCCCTGTCTCTCTCCCCTCTCCTTTTCTTCTCTCCCCTTTCCTCTCTCTCTCTCTCTTTAAGGAAAAGGGAAAGGGAAGGGAAAGGAAAGGGGGAAAAAGGAAAAGGGGGAAGGAAGGAAGGAAAGGGAAAGGGGGAAACCCTCAGGTGAAAGGTTCAGAGACTGTCACCACATGCTATCAGAACCCCGTGACGTCATTTTGTGCCTGTGGGAACAATGCAAATTTTCAAACCCGCATACACACGGGACTTGATTTAAAAGCACTGAGTGCTTATTCCATTATTCTCGATATAAAGATAAATAAATAAATAATAAATAATAGAAAATAAATAATTCGTAAATTATAAGTTCGGTCACTTATCTCTCCTGTTTTTGACCCCCACTGCTGCCATTTTGGGGGGATTCCAAACCATGATGATCCATTGATACTCCTCCCCTCCTCCTCCTCGTCCCCCCCTCCTCCTCCTCCTCCCTCCCCTCAATTCTTCTTGTTCTGGCATTCTTTTCTTAGCATTCTTCTCTTCTTCATTCTTCTTCTCTCGTCGCTTCTTCTTGCATTTTTTCTTCCCTGCTTCTTCTTCTTGCTTCATCTTTTCTTCTCTTCTCCTTCTTCCCCCTTCCCTTCTTTCTTCTTCTTCTCCTCCTTCATCTTCTTCTTCTCTTCTTTTCGCATTCTGTTCTTTTCTTGTTCAGTTCTTCTTGAAAATCTTCTGTTCTATCTCCTTCCCCTCTTCTTCTCTCTCCTCCTACTCTCTCCTTCTTCTTCTCTTCTCTTCTTCTCCCTCCCCTCCTCCTCTTCTTTTCTTCTTTTTTTCTTTTTCTTCTTCCTCGCAATCTTCTCGCAATTTTTCCTCTCTTCTTTCCCTCTCCCTCTTCCCTTCTCTTTTTCCCTTCTTCTTCTCTCCTTCCCCTTCCCTTCTTCTCCTTCCTTCCTTTTTCCCCCCTTCTTCTCCCTTCTTTTCCCTTCTTTCCTCCCTCACCCTCCTCCTCCTCCTTCCCTCCTCCTCCCCTCCTCCTCCCCTCCCCTTTCCTCCCCCCTTACCCCCTCCTCCTCCTCCTTCTCCTCTCCCTTCCTCCTCCTCTTTTCCTCCCCTCCTCTTCCTCCTCCCCCTTTCCCCTCCTCCTCCCCCCTCCCTCTCCTCCCCCTCCTCCCCTCCTTCTCCCCCCTTTCCCCCTCCTCCCTCCTCCCTCCTTCCTCCTCCTCCCTCCTCCGCCTCCCTCCTTCCCCCTTTCTTCTCCTCCTCCTCCTCCTCCTCCTCCTCCTCCTCTTTTCCCTTTCCTCCTTCTCCCTCCTCCTCCTCCTCCTCCACCCCCTTTCCTCCTCTTCCCTCCCTCCTCCCCCTTTCCCTCCTCCTTTTTCCCTCCTCCTCCTCTCCTCCCTCCCACTTTCCTCCTCCTCCTTCTCCTTCCTCCTTCTCCCTCCCCTCCTTTCCCCTTCTCCTCCTCCTTTCTCCTCCTCCTTCTCCCTTCTCCCCTCCTTCTCCTCCCCTTTCCCTCCCTCCTCCTCCTCCTCCTCCCCCTCCCCCTTCCTTCTCCTCCTCCTTTTTCCTCCTCCTTCCTTCTCCTTCCCCCTCCTCCTCCTCCTCCCCTCCCTTCCTCCTCCCCCTCCTCCTTTCCCTTTCTCCTCCTTTTTCCCTCCTCCTCCTCCTTCCTTTCTTCTCCTCCTCCTCCTCCTCCCTCCTCCTCCTTTCCTCCTCCCTCCCCAGGGCAGGTTTGTGCAGTGTCTGGTCCTCTTTCCCGCTGTGCTGTTAACTCTGCAAGAGGTCTGTCACCTGGCCTTGGCTGACGCATTCCATCTTCGGAGCAGCTCATTTTTTTTGTACAGGATTGCATGCTGGGTATATTGGTGTTTCACGTAGGCTACGAAACACTGCCATTGTGATGTTTTTCAGCGGAGGCGAAGAGTGGTTCTCTTGGGGGAATGTGTGTGGCTAGGTGAACGGTCGTCACTGATAGTTTCTCTTGCTGTGTGACCTTGGTGACAGTGCCTCCCTCTCTCGAGTAGATAGTCTGTTGTCGTGAAGTTTCTGTCTGTTCCTGTTGTTTCTGTTTTTTTTCCTTGTTTGTGCTGTTCTGGTGGTGGTCTCTGTCTGTCTGTGTCTGTTCTTCTCTCCTTCTCTCTCTCTTCTCTCTCTCTTATTTATCTTCTTCTTTTCTGTCTTCTCTCTCTCTCTTCTCTTTTGTCTCTCTCTCTCTCTCTCTCTGTCTGACTGTCGTCCCCCTCTTCCTTCTCTCTCTCTCTCTCTCTCTCTCATCTCTCTCTTCTGTCTCTTTCTATATATCTGTCTGTTTCTCTTCTCTCTCTCTCCTCTCTCTCTCCCCTCTCTCTCTTTTCTCTCCCACTCTTCTCTCTCTCTCTCTCCTCCTCTCTCTCTCTCTCCTCTCAACAGTATTCAAAGTATTTTCACCCGATCATTTTGTTTCTCTTTTCGGTACAACTAATCTTGTCAGTTCCTGACCTTCTTCTTTCAAAACTCTCAAGTGCGTTTTGTGTTGTGTTGTGTGTGTGTGTGGTGTGTTGTGTGTGTTGTGTTGTGTGTGTGTTGTGTGTCTGTGTGTGGCCCGTGTCTGTTCGTGTGTGGTTAGAGTGTGCGTGTTGAGAGTGTTGTGTTGAGGTGTGTGTATGGAATGTGTGTGTGTTGTGTGTGCGTGTGTGTGTTGTGTGTGGTTATTGCGTGTGTCCTGTGGAAGTTTCAAAGTTTGAAGTAGCAGTGTACAGACAAGTTGATCCTGCTACGATCCGTTTTTGTCCTGATGACGTCAGCACCAACGTAGTTTTCGTCTGATGTCAATACACTGATTGCATCATAAAGATGGAAAGGGCACACGATCTTTCAGCAGATTATTCCACTGTCGTTCTGCAGCTTCTGTCGCTTCGGTTTTGATTTGAGTAGTTCTCGTCTGCTTCTTTTCTCCATAACTGATAGAAAGCAAGGTCGGGTATTTGTGACAAGTTATTTGGGTTTTCCCCTAGTTAATTTTTCTTATGGGTTTTGTTGTTGTTGTTGTGTTTTTATCGTTGATTTGGGTTTAAATGTTTCGTCGGGGTTTTTTTCAGTGTAGGTTTCTTTTCTTTCGTTTTATTTCTTTCTACGGGATTTTTTTTCTTTTGTTTTTCTTGGATTTTGTCATTGTTAAATCACATGTTCTAGTTCTTTACAAACACACACACACACACACACACACACACACACACACACACACACACACATATATATATATATATATATATATATATATATATATTATAATATAG
>CM054163.1:33378340-33385840 GCA_028751875.1 Rapana venosa
ATATACATATATATATATATATATATATATATATATATCACTCATGGATTGATTAATTGATTGATAATGTTTATTTCTAAGGGTTACAGATGAGTACTGACATACTTTTCTTCATCTTAAGTAGGGACTATCATTGATAATTGTAACTAATCACTTCAAGTAAACAGAGAGAGACAGACAGACAGAGAGAGAAAGAGAGAGAATTAATTAATTAATCTTTAATGAATAAATCTTTATTTTTCAAGGCTAACAGAATAAGCATTCGCACACATTTTTTTCATTCGGCCCTTGCCCTGATTAGGGACTATCAACAAAACAAGGGAAACATCCTACTACAACAACGACAACAACATGATTTAAAAAGATAAGTGTATATTTAACAATACGTTATCCCTAACTGACCTGAACATTACTGTCAAGAGATACATAGACTTTTTTTTTAGAAAAGAGATATGCGTTAATAAACATATAATTCTCAAACGAATTGAACATTAACATGAAACTGATACACTAATTATAATTAAGTAATATGGATAAAGTAAAATAGAGGGGAGACAGCAAGAAGCAAGAGAGAGAGAGAGAAAGGGGGAGAGAGAGAGAGAGAGAGAGAGAGAGAGAGAGGAGAGCATTTTCAGGTTACATGAACATCAAAATAAACCAGATATCAAATTCTGACAAAGCACTCCCACTTAAGAGAAAAAGACAGACAGACAGACAGAGACAAAGACAAACAGAAAGACAGATTTGATTATCATAGAAAACAAGAAGTGTGCACCCCCCATCTCTCTCTTTTTCCCAAATCCTTTTTAATGACGTATAACCCTGGCGCGCGCGTGTGTGTGTGTGTGTGTGTGTGTGTGTGAGTGTGTGTGTGTGAGTGTGTGAGTGCGTTGTGCGTGTGTGTGTGTGCGTGTGTGCACGCGCGTGTATGTGTGTAGGTGTGTGTCTTCTTTGCTTATCTTGCTCCTATTCCATTTTAGTATAATTATTATCTACCTTAGGTCTTTGATTCTGTAGTCATACAAATTTGATATTTGTCTATGCGTCTTTCTGTTCTTACCTGTCTGTCTGTCTGTCTGTCTGTCTGTCTGTCTGTCTGTCTCTCTCTCTCTCTCTCTCCTCTCTCTCTTTTCTCTCTCTCTCTCTTCTCTCTCTCTCTCTTGCTGGCTCGCTCGCTCGCTCGCTCTTTGTGGGAACGGATGACAAAATTGACAAAACTGCATATACACGGGGACTGGAGGGGAAAAAAACACATGAGTGCTTATTCATTACCCTCGAAATAAAAGACTAAATAAATGAATAAATAAAAAGTCTCTCTCTGACTCTGTTTCTCTCTCTCTCTGTCTCTGTCTTTCTGTCTGTCTGTCTGTCTGTCTCACTTCTCTCTCTCTCTCTCTCTCTCTTCTCTCTCTCTCTCTCTCTCTCTCTCTCTCTCTCTCTCTCTCTCTCCCTCCCTCCCTCTCTCTCTGATCTGAAAAGTATGTCGATATTTATCGGTCATCCTTGGAATTAAAGATAATCAACCAATCAGCCAACGTAGTTTAAGTGTCGTAGTATTATGTACTTAGGCCATTTTACCTGCATAGCTACAATTGTGTTCTAGAAATGTGTATTACTACACTTTGCTTTGTGCTACTTCTTCAAAAGGGGACAGAAAGCGCTCTAAAAGCGTCCTGTGTCATTATCGTCTTTATAGTATCATCATTATCATTATCATCAGTGCCATTATCACCGGATCTATCTTGGCAGGGAAAACAGAGTCGTGAAAAATCAGGAGGAACAGGAGGAAAATCAGCGGCAGTAGCCGAGATGGCAGAGAGAGCCAGTAAACAAACATGTCAGTGGATGTTGCTGATGACCAATCAGAAGGAATGAACCAATAACAATGGACCAGTCAGAAGGAACGGACCAATCAGAATGAACCAATCAGAATGGACCAATCAGAATAGACCAATCAGAATGAAGCAATCAAAATGGACCAATCAGAATGGACCAATCACATCGCTCCCAAGGCTTCCGCCTTCGCGCTTAGTGACGTCATCAGACAGGATTAGAGCTAGTTATGACGCCATTGTCTGACGTCACGCTGCTAAAAGCAGCAGGTCTCACAGTTGTGAGTGACCGCGTCTTTAATGATGGAGACAGCTGGAGTCTTGTCTTGTTGTTGTTGTTGTTGTTGTTGTTGCTGTTGTTGTTGTTGCTGTTGTTGTTGTCTGCCTTCATCAGTGATTGTGCTCGCTTGCGCGTGCACACGTGCGCGCGCGCACACACACACACACACACACACACATATATATATATACACACACATATATACACACACACTTTTCATTCAAATAAACAATGGCCAGATTGTTGTCCAAGGAAACATAGCCATAAGTGGCCGTTTGTGCTCCCTGGCTTCAGTACAGTCCCCCAGTTCACCGAGCTGTAAATGAGTACCTGCCCTCTTTAGGGTCAGGGAAGGTAAAGCAGCGAGGGAGAGAAGATTGGCGCCGCCCTCAATATGCTGGCCCTAGAGAAGTGAGATCTCTGAAGCCTCGCTCCTCCACGACCACATAGGTTCTGAGACACCTTTACCTTAAACAAAGCCAATGCTATTCTCAGGATCATTGTTTCAAGAAAAAGAAACCGCTGACTTCTATTTTGTGTCTACAAACATATGTAAGTCTATCACCATTGGTCTATCTATACAACGTGAAATAGACCTCCTCCTCCTCCTCCTTCTCCTTCTTCCGTGTCTAGTTCTTAGCTAATGGTCTACACCCTGTGCTGACGGTCTATTGTCTAGGCTCTCTCTTTGTCTGTGAAAGGATTAAGTCTGGCAGAAACAAAGAGGAAAGTATTTCCACGCAGATTTCAGAGGGTCGCTTGTCGGGGCTCTTTTGCTCTCACACGCAAGGTGGCTTGATGGAAGAAAAGCAAATGCACGGCTTGTTCAATGTACCATCTGAAAATAAAAGTTTGACTTTGACTTTGACACGTTTTGGAAGGAAGGCGGGATGGTTTTAGAGCGTCATTGTTGTTGGATGAGGTCAGGAGTGGTGTGTGTGTGTGTGTGTGTGTGTGTGTTCGTGTGTGTGTGTGTGTGCGTGTTCGCGCGTGTGTGTGTGTGTGTGTTCGTGTGTGTGTGCGTGTTCGCGCGCGTGTGTGTGTGTGTGTGTGTGTTGTGGTGGGGGTGGGGTGGGGGTAGTGGTGACTGTTTCTTACAAGTTTCCAAAAGACCAATTATATATTATATTATATTATATAATATTATATATATAGATAGATACAGACAGATAGATAGATAGATAAATAGACAGACAGACAGACAGACAGACAGACAGATAGATAGATAGATAGATAGATAGATAGATAGGTACGTAGATAGAGAAACAGACAGACAGACATGTAGATAGATAGATAGACAGACAGACAGACAAGACAGACAGACAGACAAGACAGACAGAGAAAACGAAACGAAGCAAAAGGGAAGTGCATTCCATCAGGGTAAAAGATTGAAGTGCAGAGACTTGTGTTTTCTATCCCCTGTCAAACCGAAAGAAAAGAATGGAAAAGGAAACACAAGCAAAGTGATGTGAATGTATCCACACCTAGTTACATACATACAGCACGCTAACTGGTGCACAGACAGACAGACAGACAGACAGAGACACACAGAGAGAGGGGGGGGGGGGGGGTTTAAAGTGAGATCCTTTTTTGTGTAATAAGGAGGTAACAGTTCTTGTAACACATTCGTTGAAGAGTGAACATTATCCTGCAGGGATATCGGGGGGGCCTGTTGATATAAATAGCATCCCCACCTGGAAATTCTATGCCAAGAATTCCCTCCTTCTATCCCACTCTTTGTTTCTGCCTTGCTCCTTTTCTTCATGTCACCTCCTTCTTGTCTATTTTCTGCCTTCTTGGTCCATTCTCCTGCCTTTTTTTTCACAGAGAAGTTCAAAATAGCATTTCTCTCCTACGTCAATGTCGGATGCGCTGGGTCTGGTTTGTCAGGCGCTTAACGGCAGCGCAAGGCATGTTCGCTCATATGACAGACAACAATAGAAGAAGAAGAAGAAGAAGAAGAATTGCGAAGAAGAAGAACAACAACAAGAACAAGAGCAAGAAGAACTGTGAAAAAGAAGAAGAAGAATTGCGAAGAAGAAGAAGAATTTAGAAGAAGAAGAAGAAGAAGAAAAAGAAGAACAAGAACAAGAATAATTAAGAAGAACAAGAACAAGAATAATTAAGAAGAACAAGAACTGCGAAAAAGAAGACCACGAAGAAGAACAAGAAGAAGAAAAAGAAATGGAACAACTGTTCATCTGAAGAACGCCTGCCCAGTGTCTGTCTTCCATGAGACAAGCCAGTAACTCTGCGTCTGTCCTCTGGAAATGGTTATGCAATCTCACAGGCACGGAATCAACAACAACACCTGGTATTTTCCAGGGGAAAACAGGTACCTCTCCAGATATCGGTCTTTCCCTAACAAGACTGGAGCAATCTTGTACTCAGAGCATTTTCGTCTGTTATCCTAAGTTGACATCCAATAAATACCGATTTTTTTTTCTGGTAAGCAAAAACTTTTTGGGGGGTAGGCACTAATTGATTCCTTCTGTGTGTATGCGTTTAATAGGATGAGGAAAGTAGTATCTTTGTAGGCAGTAATTGATTCCTCCTGTGTGTATGCGTTTAATGGGATGAGAAACGGATCAAAGAACCGTTACTGCAAGCTGCAGTCAGGACTTGATGCAAGTGCTGGGTGTTCCATCTGGTGATTATGCTCGCTCTCTCTCTCTCTCTCTCTCTCTCTCTCTCTCTCTCTCTCTCTCTCTCTCTCTCTCTTCTCTCTCTCTCTCTCTCTCTCTCTCTCTCTCTCTCTCTCTCTTACACACACACACACACACACATACTATATAATTATATACTCTGTCTCTGTATCTCTCTGTCTCTGTCTGTCTGTCTGTCTGTCTCTCTCTCTCTCTCTCTCTCTCTCTCTCTCTCTCTCTCTCTCTCTCTCTCTCTCTCTCTCTCTTACACACACACACACACACACACACACACACAACACACACACGCACGCACGCACGTAGTCCTTCGGATGAGACTATAAACCGAGGCCCCGTGTGCCAACGCACGCAGAACATCTTGCGCACACGATAAATCCTGTTCCGCTTTTCGTAAGAGTAGGCCACTATGAGCCGGTGGGAACAGATGACAGAATTTACAAAAACCGCAAACACACGGGGACTGGATGTAAAAAAGAAATCACATAAGTGCTTATTCCATTATCCTCGATATAAAAGAATAAATAGAAAATAAATAAAACACACATCTAGATGCTTGAAATGGAAATAAAGTAAGTAAACAGACAAATAGCTAAATAAACAAACAGATAAGTACAAAACTGAATAAATACATGATAAATAAATAAAATAAACAAACAGATAAGTACAAAACTGAATAAATAAATGATAAATAAATAAATAAATATATAGGTAAAGAATAAACTGATCCACAGACAGACAGACAGACAGACAGTGTTAAGACCAGCACAGAGAAACACAGACAATTATTGCTGCAGTAAGTTTGTCTTTGCGATAACTGGCGCCAGCAGTACGTTAACCTGACTATCGAATACCGGGAAGAAAGGAAAGACAGACAGAAAGACAGAAATAACTTCAGATAAAGAACACACCGAACAGAACGACGTTGCTTTGGTAAACAGGCTGTATTGCGTCACCAATGATTTTTTGTTGTTTTTTTTCTGCGAGGCCTTGGCAAGTAGGTCATGATTATCAAATGGGGGAAGAAAAAAAAGTATCACAAACTTAGTCCAGAAAATAAAACACGAAGAAAACATCACCACCATCAGGAAACAAATCGACAAGTCCTGACCTGTTTCCACAGAAACGTCTCCAGAACAATCCCGCGTCGCCATTCTAAGCGTCAAGCCTTGCAAAAATTACGTTTTTTAATTTTCTGTCTATCTTGCTTCCAACACGCGGAAAAGAAGTCATTTGGGGGCGGGAGGAGGGAGGGGGGGGGTGTGCGGTGATGTTTTGTGTAGTGCAGTGATGTGTAGTGCAGTGCAGTGTTGTGTAGTGTAGTGCAGTGTTGTGCAGTGTTGTTTAGTGTAGTGATGGGATTTTGTCCTCATAAAAGGACAGGTGCTCTCCCTTTATTTATTTATTTAGTTATTTTATTTTATTTCGAGGATAATGGAAAAAGCACCCATGTGCTTTTTTACATCCAGTTCCATGAGTATGCAGTTTTGTCATCTGTTCCCACCGTCACACAGTGGCCTACTCTTCAGAAAAGTGGAACATGTTTTAAAGTGTGCGCAAGATGTTCTGCTTGCGTTCACACACGGGGTCTCGGTTTGTAGTCTCATCCGAAGGACTAAATATAGCCAGCGTCTTTCTGCCTCTCTTTTTCTTCTTCTGTTTTTTTCTTGTCTTTCTTTCTTTCTTTTCTTTCTTTCTTTCTTTCTTTTCTTTTTGTCTTTCTTTCTTTTCTTTGTATCTTTTCTTTTCTTTCTATTTTCTTTTGTTACATTTTTTCTTTCCTAATCTTTTTCCTTTTTTTTCTTTCTTTCTTTTTCTCTTTCTCTCCTTCTCTCTCTCTTTCTTTCTTTCTTTCTTTCTCTCTTTCTCTCTTTGTTCTCTTTCTTTCTTTCTTTCTTTTCTTCTCTATATCTTTTCTTTTCTTTCTGTTTTCTTTTTCCTTTTTTTCTTTTCTTTCTTTCTTTCTTAATCTTTCTTTCCTTCTCTTTATTTTTCTCTTCTTTCTATTTTCTTTTCTTACTTTTTTCTTTTCTTTCTTTCTTGCTTTCTTTCTTGCTTTCTTTCTGGCTGTTTTTTTTGTTTTGTTTGTTTATTCTTTTATCTTTGATTTTTTTTCTTTTTGGAGGGAAGAAGTGGGGAGGAGGGTGCTCAGTGTGGTGTTTTTTTTATTTTTATTATTATTATCATTATTATTTTATTTTTTTTATTATTATTCTGTGACCTTGCTAGGGATCGTTCCCCAAGTTGCCGGGATTTTTTTTTTTTTTGCTTTTTGCATTTTTTTGTTTGGGATTCTAGCTTCTGTGTTTTTTGTTGTTTGGGATTTTGTTTTTATTTGATTTTTGATTTTTAGTTGTGTTGGGAGGGTTTTTACAGTTTTTGCTTGAGTTTTGTCGTTGTTGTTGTTGTTGTTGTTTTTGCTTGTTCATTTGTTTTTAACCGAGTACTGAAAGCATGTCGCCTGTGAGGCTCAGTCCATAATCTGAACTGAGAGACTAGGACTCTGTCTCCAGTCAAGGTCTCGAGTAAGAGGCCGTCAAACTAGGATTTGATCCAGAGACTTTTGGCCAACATGAGGATAATCATGTGATGCCTGTGTTCTCACCACTGGACCAAAGCTAACGCAGCACTAACATACGTGCAAAAGTGGCCACAGCTTTCGAGTTCAAATCCCGAGATGATGCATTTTTTCCAGGCTGTATTTTGTTGTGATGCAATACTGTTG
>CM054163.1:33395840-33398340 GCA_028751875.1 Rapana venosa
TCAGGAATCACTTTGAGCTCAGGAGGCGGCAATGGGAAAGGTGCAGGATGTCAGGATTCATCGTCAGGAATCACTTTGAGCTCGTGGTGCAGTGACGAGGCCAAGCAGGAGTTCAGGAGTCGCTTCCAGAACTCAACATGACCTCAGCAGCTGAGGTCATGGACCGAGGCTTCAGGATTTCAGGAACCTTGTCAGAAGTGACTTTGAGCTCAGGATGCAGCGGTATGAAGAATCAGGATGTGGGGATTCCTCGTCAGGAGTCACTTCGTTCTCGGAATGTGGCGATTGTGACCAGGCAGGACTTCAGGATTCACTGCCAGAACTGAATCTGACTTCAGGATGGCGTGTTCGCGAACACAGAGGTTCAGGATTTCCGGCTTCGAGTCAGGATTAGTGTTGACGTCAGCATGTGGTGACGTAACGAAAGATGACCATTGAGGATGATGACGTAGAGAAAGATGACGTAGAGAAGGATGATGTACAGAGAGATGACGTAGAGAAAGATGACGTAGAGAAAGATGATGTACAGAAAGATGACGTAGAGAAAGATGATGTACAGAAAGATGACGTAGAGAAAGATGATGTACAGAAAGATGACGTAGAGAAAGATGATGTAGAGAAAGATGATGTACAGAAAGATGATGTATAAAAAGATGACGTAGAGAAAGATGATGTACAGAAAGATGACGTACAGAAAGATGATGTATAAAAAGATGACGTAGAGAAAAATGATGTACAGAAAGATGACGTAGAGAAAGATGATGTACAGAAAGATGACGTAGAGAAAGATGATGTAATAATAATAATAATAATAATAATAATAATAATAATAATAATAATAATAATAATAATAATGTATGGAATTTATATAGCGCTGAATCTTGTAAAGCAACAAATCAAAGCACTCAGATGACAATTTTTTTCTTCTTCTTTTTTTCCCTCTCGAGGATAATGGAATAAGCACTCATGTGCTTTTTTTACATCCAGTCCCCATGTGTTTGCGGTTTTGTAAATTTTGTCATCTGTTTCCATGTACAGAAAGATGACATAAAGAAATTTGACATAAAGAAAGATGACATAAAGAAAGATGACGTAGAGAAAGATGACCTAGAGAAAGATGACAAAGAAAAAGACAGATGATGTAGAGAAAGATGACGTAGAGAAAGATGACGTAGAGAAAGATGACGCAGAGAAGGTTTGCATCCAATCAGGAATGGTTGTCAGGACACACAGAGAAATTAGGACGCCATTAGGCGCAGACGTTCCAGGTCAGGATTTCAGAGTTCAGTGTCAGGATCAACAGCGAACTCAGCTCAGGATGCTGTCTTGCAGACAGACATACTTCAGAAAGTCAGGATTTCAGGATCAAGATAGACTCTGACCACAGGAGCACGTAAAGTGGAGAGAGGTGGGCTGTCCTGACGTCAGGTCTCGCTGTCAGAACAGACAAGGGACTCAGGATGAAGTGATGCGGACTGTCAGAGCAGGACGTCAGGATTCGGGGATCAAGATGGCTGTGAGGTCAGGATGCTGCCATGTGACAAAGTGGCACGTCAGGAAACCAGGATTAGGAAAACGTGATGACCACAGAGGAGTTGTTTGTTGTTGTTGTTCACAGGAAAGATGTGTTTGGGATGGTCAGGAAGCTCAGGATTGTGTGAGGTAGTGCGGTAGCTGTCCAGACAGTCAGGAGAATGAGAAATCACCACAGAGACAGCTGATGTGAGACGTAAGTACGGGTCTGGAGATTCCGGGATATGGACATTGCGGTGGTCAGAACAGTACAGACGACAGGTGTGTGGCTGTGATTCACCCCCCGTGACCTGGAAGAAGCCCAGTCAGCAGAACTCTGACTCCGCCTGTGCGGACAGGAAAGATCCTGCAGTCACGATCTTGTCACGTGCAGGCAAGGTGACAGGACCTCAGGATAACGCGCGGTGATGGAAACTGACCTCGGGATGGGACTGTGAGGTCAAGGACAGACATCAGGTTGATGGCCCCAGCAAAGCGTAGAGAAAGAGTTAAGGACTCCTTGACAGACCGCAGACACCAAACCTTGGTGTGAGCTAGACCTACCTGATCTTCTTCTTCTGCTTCTGCTTCTTCTGCTTCTTCTTCTTCTGCTTCTTCTTCTTCTTCTTCTTCTTCTTCTTCTTCTTCTTCTTCTTCTTCTTCTGCTTCTTCTGCTTCTGCTTCTGCTTCTGCTTCTTCTTCTTCTTCTTCTGCTTCTTCTTCTTCTTCTTCTTCTTCTTCTTCTTCTTCTGCTTTTTCTTCTTCTTCTTCTTCTTCTTCTTCTTCTTCTTCTTCTTCTTCTTTCTTCTTCTGCTTCTTCTTCTTTGTGGAACGCTCAGACAGCAAGTATTGTTGTCTGTCATACGAGCAAACATGCGTTGCGCTGCCGTTAAGCCCCTGACAAGTCAGGCCCAGCACATCCGACTCGGGCGTGGAGAGAGGATTATTATCTTTTAAATCTTTCTGGGGAAAAAGGCAGGAGAATGGA
>CM054163.1:33403340-33407830 GCA_028751875.1 Rapana venosa
ATGTTACTGATTGTTTTCATGTATTTACATTTCTAAAGACAGAGTGTATAACTGGGCTTGACCTGAATTTTAATGCGTGCCTATTTCAAGTCATGCATTCATTCATTCATTCATTCTTCCATTCATTTTGACTCATACATCCATTCCCTCGTTCATTTATTCACTCGTTCAATTTTTATTCATTCTTTCATTCATACATTCCCTCTTCGTTTATTCCTGTATTTGTTCATTTGTTCATTCATTCTTTCATTAATTCATTCGTTCATTCGTTCATTCATTGAATGATAGATAGATAAATATAGATAATAGATCAATGGATCAATGAATGAATGAATGAATGAATAAATGAATGAATGAATGAATGAAGTTGCTCGAGAGAGAGAGACAGTGCCCCAAACTGTCAGTTTTCTAGCAAGGACTGCAAATTGAGGACAGGAAAAAAGGATGGGGTACATGGTATTGCCGTAGTCAGGGGCAGAGAACGTTACTCCAGCCTCGCATTGCTGTCTTCACTGCCCAGCCTTCAGTGACCAGCTCTACGTCTTCTCTCACTCACTGCCTTGTGTTCCGATTGTTTTACACTAAAGGTAAAGCATTCCTGTATCGTGGGTTACTTTCTTTTTTTTGGTATTCAGCTCTACTGTGTTGTTATCATGTATCTTTTGAGTATTGATCTTGCATGTGTGTGTGTGTGTGTGTTCGATTTTATGTCTTTTCACTTAAAGTATGATGTTGCGATGTTTCAGTGAGGCTGGGTTTTTTTCTAATGGGTTTTTTTTCTAATGGGTTTTTTTTCTAATGGTTTTTTCTTGTGCTTTGTTTTACCTGAACACTTACCAATGCACTCAGGAAAATTGTTACTGTTTGTTTAGTTGATGATACTCACGGGACTTTGTTTTACACAGACTTCTCTCTCTCTCTCGCTCTCTCTCTCTCTCTCTCTCTCTCTCTCTCTCTCTCTCTCTCTCTCTCTCTCTCTCTCTCTCTCTCTCTCTCTCTCTCTCTCTCCTCTCTCTCTCTCTCTCTCTCTCTCCTCTCTCTCTCTCTCTCTCTCCATCCTCTCGCTCTTCTCTCGTCTCTCTCTCTCCTCGCTCCTCTCTCTCTCTCTCTCTCTCTCTCTCTCTCTCTCTCTCTCTCTCTCTCTCCGCGCTCTCTCTCTCTCTCACTCTCTCTCTCCAACGCACACACACACAACACACACACACACACACACACACACACACACACACACACAGAGGCGCGCGCGCGCATGCAAGCAGAAGGATATGACGTCAGTATTTTTATTATCCTTCTGATGTTGTCATCATCATCATAATCATTATCGTAGTCGCCATAATCTTAAAATCATTATTGTCAACATGATGATAGCAATATCACTTTTGTCATCATGATTAGGGTGTTTTCATCGTCATCATAATCATACAATCACCATCATTGTCATCATGGTCATATTATTGGTGTATCGGTGGTCTAGAGGTAATGCGCCTGCCTAGAAAGCCAAAAGTCCGGGTCGGAAGTGTGCGATGGTTCGATCCCTGTTTAGGCCTGAAACTTTTCCCCCATCCATTAGACCATGAGTGGAGGTCTGGGTGCTAGTCTTTCAGATGAGATGATAAACCGAGGTTCCGTGTGTTACACATAATTATCTAGCGTACGTAAAAGAACCCATGGCTTCAAGGGACTTGTCCCTGGTAAAATTCTGTAGAAAAAAGCCACTCTGATAGGGAAATAAATACAGTTGCGGAAAGGAAAAAGGAAAAATAATGGGTGGCGCTGCTCTTGTGGCGATGCGCTCTCCCTTGGGAGAGCAGCCCGAATTTCACAGAGAGAAATTTGCCGTGACTTAAAGTGGCATCAAAATAAAGTAAAGTTATTATTGTCATCATAATCATTACATGAACACTTTCGCAATAATAATAATAATAATAATAATAACAATCATAATAATAATAATAAGACATGGAATTTATTGAACGCTATATCTTGCAGAAAACACATCAAAGCGATTTCATTCATCCTACCCATTCACATGCAGCCATTTAATATATATGTCACCATAGTCACATCCATATCACCATTTTAACAATAATCATAAGATCACTATTGCCATCATAATCATAACAATATTCATGTTGTGATCATAATGATAATAACATGGGTATTCATTTTTTTCACTTGCTTGTTTCCCTTGCACAACATAATTATCCCGATGGTTGAACTGACCTTTCAAACAAAATGCAAACGAACAATGACAACGAACTGAAAGCACCCTGGTTTGGTTTGCTTACAATAAAACGAAACACCCTTGCAACGCTCTCTTCTTAGTCATCTTCTGTGCGTGTGTGTGTGTGTGTGTGTGTGCGTGTGCGTGTGCGTTGGTGTGTGTGTGCGTGCGTGCGTGCGTGCGTGGTGGTGTGTGTGTGTGTGTGTGTGTGTGTGTGTGTGTGTGTGTGTGTGCGTTGTGCGTGTGCGTGTGTGTGCGTGTGTGTGTGTGGTGCGTACGTGTGTGTGTGTGTGGTGTGTGTGTGTGTGGTGTGTGGTGTGGTGTGTGTGTGTGTGTGACGTGTGCGTGTGTGTGTGTGAGTGCGTGTGTGTGTGGGGGGGGGGGGGGGGGTGGGGTCCACGCGTGCCATCAGTCACTGACACAGTTTATGACACGTGCTGACGTCATCAGTCACTGACACAGCTCATGACACGGTGCTGACGTCATCAGTCACTGACACAGCTCATGACACGGTGCTGACGTCATCAGTCACTGACACAGCTCATGACACGGTGCTGACGTCATCAGTCACTGACACAGCTCATGACACAGTGCTGACGTCATCAGTCACTGGCACAGCTCATGACAGTGCTGACGTCATCAGTCACTGACACCGCTCATGACACGGTGCTGACGTCATCAGTCACTGACACAGCTCATGACACAGTGCTGACGTCATCAGTCACTGACAGCTCATGACACAGTGCTGACGTCATCAGTCACTGACATTACTCTGGTCTGGCTCAGAATGCATTGTACTGTATTGCATTATTGTATTATATATTCTATTATGTATTGTGTTTTTATTATTGTATTATGTATTGTATTATGTATTCTATTGCATTATGCTCTGTGTAGTATTGTGTTGCGTTGTATTGTACACCATCTTAAGTCTCTGTGTGAACTGCAGGTTGCTCTCCTCAGGGTGAGTGCGTCGCCACAAGAGCAGCGCCACCCATTACTGCTTCTTGTTTCCTGTACTGTCTGCACGTGTAACCAGTCCAGTGCGTGTTACAGCCGCTTTGATGTGTCCTCCAGTCAGGGGAGACAAACAGGGAAGATGTTCCAGGGGAGACAATCAAACAGGGAAGATGTTCCAGGGGAGACAATCAAACAGAAAAGATGTTCCAGGGGAGACAATCAAACATGGAAGATGTACCAGGCGAGGAAAACCAGACAGAAACGATGTAACATAAAAAGACAAAGCAGATTTAGCAGGGGAGACAATTAGAAGATTATCACGGAAAACAAATCAGACATAACAGGTGTACTTGGGGGGGGGGGGGGGAGAGGGGAGAAGGTCATTCAGATAAATAATAATAATAATAATAATAATAATAATAATAATAATAATAATAATAATAATAATAATAATACCAATGGACACGAATCAGACGAATATAATTATGCGTATCAAGGGAAATAATCAAACAGAAAAATGTATGGCATGAAGGTGGAGGGAGACAAATCAGACATGAAAGATTTATTTATTTGATTTATTTATTTATTCTTTTATTTCGAGGATAATGGAATAAGCACTCGTGTGCTTTTTGTAATACAGTCCCCGTGTGTATGCAGTTTTGTAAATTTGGTCATACGTTCCCACCGGATGACCAGGGAAGACAAATCAGACATGAAAGGTGACCAAGGGGCGACAACTCAGACACGAAAGATGATCAAGAGGAGACAAATCAGACATGAAAGGTGACCCAGGGGCGACATATCAGACACAAACGATGACCCAAGGGAAGGCAAATCAGACACGAAAGATGACCCAAGGGAAGACAAATCAGACACGAAAGATGACCCAAGGGGAGACAAATCAGACACGAAAGATGACCCAAGAGGAGACAACTCAGACGTGAAAGATGACCCAAGAGGAGACAACTCAGACGTGAAAGATGACCCAAGGGGAGACAAATCAGACACGAAAGGTGACCCAAGGGGGGACAAATCAGACATGAAAGGTGACCAGGGGGAGACAAATCAGACACGAAAGGGAAGACAAATCAGACATGAAAGATGACCAAGGGGAAGACAAATCAGACACGAAAGATGACCCAAGGGGGAGACATCTCAGACGTAGAAGACGACGAGGTGGGCCAGGCAGCGCGAGGCCACCATCCACAGGTATTCCCTGTTCCACCTGCCCAGCCCCTCCACCCTCCCCCCCACCACCACCACCGGGTCCCCCCTCCTTCCCCCTCCCCCTCCCCACTCCCCCTCC
>CM054163.1:33408330-33430830 GCA_028751875.1 Rapana venosa
CAATTTATTTTTCACTTTTGACGGGTGTTTTTACAAAGTAAAACCTTTGAGATGGGTGCCCCCGGTCACCTTGTTTCCTCAAGGCCCCCTTGGATTGCTTTCGGGTACTCTATAAAAAGCTTTTTCCGGGTCGAAAAAAATTGCGTCAAACTCTTTTCTTCTCCAATATTTTCCTGCAGTTGTTTACAATAAATTTGCTCTATGGGGATTTCCCACCTAAAATCCAAACTGTTTTTATCAATAGCCCAGGCTTTTCGTCTTTTTTCCAAATTTTTTTCACAATCTTTGCATTTTCCCAGAAGCCTGATTTTTTGTATTTTCCCCACTCTATGTCCCCTTTACCCTTTGAAAAGGGGAACGGTAAAATTTTTCCCCCCAAATCTTCAGGCATTTGTTTTGCTCTGTATCTTCTTCTATTTTCGTAAGTTGTTTTACCCTTTCCCCTCTCTTGCGCTTGCACATTTCTGTCACCCTCTGAGGGCCCCGTGGCTTTTTTTTTTTCATAGTTCGAATTGTTTTTCTGATTCATTTCAGTATTTCTGTACAGGTCCTTAAACTTTCCCCACTTCCCGATTGCATGAGGATTCTAAAATATTTAGCAGTATGAAATTTAAACCTTCCACTCTGCAGAATATTTTGTTCTCCCCCCTTTAAAATTTCAAAATCATTTTTTAAATAAAAATTTTTGCTAATTGATTTTTTCTGTTTTTTTCCTCTTTCCCGTGAAATTTAAAACCCCTTACGCTACCTTCATTTGTATCCAGCCAAACCCCTTTCATTTCTGTTTTTTTCTTTAGTTTGGGGCTACACTTTTGTGGCTTCTTTTGAATTCCCCCCGTATATATTCTGCCCAAAATTTTTGTTTGCTCCCACTTCCTAAATGCTTTCTTTTCTTTTGGGGAATTACTTTCCTCTCGAAACCCCCACCATTTTTCTCTCTGTCGAGTCTTTTTCCTTTGGCCCTTCCAAAACGTTTCTTTTGCTTCTATGAGGATTTTTTCAATTGGTTCCAGTCAGGTCTTGTCCACCCCGCTTTTTCTCTCACTTTTTGCTCATATTCCAAGGCTATTTTCTTGTCTTTGACCCCCAAATTTTAGTTCTTCTGATTGCTTTTTTCCCTTGGTCTTATCAAACTTTTAAATTTAAAAATCGCAACACAATCTTTTCTGGGGAAGGCTTTTTTCCCCTGAAAAACGTACGTTAGTCGCCTTGCGCACCCCCTTGAAGGAATAAAGTAATTTGATTTTTCCCGCTTAAAACCACTTTTGAAGGTGATATAGTGCTCTTGTTTTTTTCTTGAAGAATATATTCAAGATTGTAAGCAATCTTTTGGGCATAGTGAAAATTTTTCTTCTTTTTGTTTTTGATCCCCAAAGTTGTACCTCCCATAACTCTTCATACCAGTTTTTCCCTTTGCCAAACGGTCCATTAAATCCCTGCACAACGACAATTTTTTTTTTCGGTATTTCGCCGTTTCCGCCTATTTTTTCCCCCAAAAGTCAGCTTTCCCCCTTTTGGGCTACCCACCTGGGGCGCATAACAAAGTAACGTGCGGGACTTTTTTCCACAAAATATTTTAATTCATTGAGCTCCCGCCCATCTTTCTATTTCGAAAAAACATTTTCAAGCCATTTTTCATGGACAAGTGGGCCCAACTCCATGTTCGTTTTTTTTCCCCACCCCCCAAATTGTACTGCCTCCCCAAACCCCTAACATTCGACATTTCCCTTTTGTTCAACTTTTTGTATTGCCAAATATCTATTTTTCATCGTTGGGCTTCTAATCCCCTTCAACGATTTGCGAAGTGACCCAACTTTTTTGGACCAATTTTTTTTTTGGGTTTGAAAAAGCGGAGATTTCCACCCCCTCCCCTTAAGAGCTGAGGTACTTGGGCCTTTTAAAAAAATTTGACTTTTTTAAAATTTTTTTGGGAGCGGGGATTTTAAAGGGCCCCGATTGCCCTTCCTGATGAAATCATTGGTATCCGAAGAGACGAGCCTTTGAGTAAAAAACTCAAACCCACAAAGGCAGTGGATAAAACATTTTTTTTTAAAAGGGGTAACATTGCCCTTCGCCATTGCCCTTGTCCAAAAGGGGCCTCACCACGCGGTTGGGGAACTTGTTCGGATGGCTATGCTTTGCGTTTTGCACTACCTTAAGGTAAAAGAATGCAAGTTGGGGTTTTTAAAATAAAACAAAAAACAGTTTTGATATTACTTTCTTTTTGAAAGTGTTTTCTTATTTGCTTTTTTCCCCACAGACCAAAGATATTGTGACCTTGTTGATTTTGTAGGGGACGGAATGGGGGAGGGGGCGTTTTGGTCCCTGCAGGTCAGTGTGGTAAAGGGAACACAGTCACGAACCCGAGGGTGACAGTCCCCCCCTACACATGGATGCCCCCCTGCCCTGGTCCTGAAGTGAACGGCTCCTTTAGCAAACCTCCCTTTCCTGGATGTATCTTTAAAATTTTTTTATCACACATTCTTTTATTTAAAGGGATAAGGAAAAAACACTATGTTTTTTTTTTTTACAACCAATCCCCGTTTTAAGCAGTTTTGTAAAATTTGTCACTGTTCCCACGGGCCAAAAGGGCCCACTTTTCCCAAAAAAGTGGAACGGGGGTTAAAAAATGTGCGCAAGATGTGTGTATGTGTGGGGCATACTATCCCTACGTGCGTGCGTTCGAACGTGTGTGTGGTGTGTTTGTGTGTGTGGTTTTTTTTTGTATTTTGTGTGTGTGTTCTTCTCTTTAACATTTTTCCAAATTTAAGTGTGTGTTTTTTGGTTGTGTGTGTTGTTGTGTTTTTGGTGTGGGTGTTTGGTGTGTGTGTGTGTGGGGGTGTGTGGTGAAGGGAGGAGTAGCACAAAAGAAAGATAAGGAAAAGGGTAAGTCATAATAGCAGGGAAGACAAAACATTGGAGGAAGAAATGAGAGGTTAGAAAAGGAAAAAATTTAAAATGAAAAACATTAAAATAAAAAAGAGGAACAATTTAAAAAAGCAACAAAGAATAGACATAAAAATTAGGGATAGTTTGCCAAACTTTTTTTGAATTTTTCTAACGGGGCCAAAATCAATAATCCTGGGTCTGCAGTCTTCGTTTGTAAGCGTTAACCCAAATTTTTTTCTGTCAAGAGAGGGAGAGAGTCATTAGACAGCAAAAAAGGTTTATACAAAAAAGGTTTGCAAAAGGGGTTTATGTACTTTGCGGGAGGTTATGAAGCTGCAAATAGACACGTAAAATAATCACCTTTTATCTGAAAAAAAAAAACCCCAACGATTTGTTCGTTTGTTTTTTTTTATTGAAATTATTTTCTGAATTTTGGGCCTCTACATCCCAAAAAAGCGAAATTGAACAGGGCTTGTCATTATACAGGTGAGTGTAGCTAATTTGAAATAAAATTTATGATTCAAAGCCACAGTTTTAATAGTACTTTTTACACTACTTAACACAACAGGTGACGCCCACCCCTGGGGAATTTCCCAAATTTTCGGGCCCTGCAAGTTTCTAAACATTCAACAGCTGCGGGCCAACACCACAGTGACAAAGCCTTGCACCATTTGAGGGCTTAGCACGATGTCAGATATGGTTTAAAGGGCAAAATAGATGACACATCTTAATGCAAGGCTGCTGAAAAGTCAAAAAAAAGTAAGGGGATGTTTGATTTAAAAAAAATTTTTTTTTGAATATCCAATTTTGCAAAAGTATTTGCCAACAGATATTCCTTTGGCTTTTTTTTTTTAGACAAAAGTTATAACATGATTTTTAGGTTTTAGGAGAGGGGGAACGGGGGAGAGTGGGCATGTCTGTGCCGCAGTGTCAGTGTGGGAAAAACAGTCAAACCGCAGGTGTGACAGTCCCCCCCCTAACAGGAGGTGCCCCTGCCCGGGCCCGTCATGCCCCACTCCTTGTAGCAAACCGCATGCCCGGGTATTTGTTGGGTGTGTGTGTGTGTGTGTTTAAAAAAGCAGAAGGGCATGGTTTTGAAAGAAAACTAGTGTAGATGCAGTAAAAGAAACGAAGGGAGCAAAACAGAGAAAGGAGGAAGACAAGACGGGGAAAAAGCGCAGAAATGTAGAAGGGGGGAAAAGGGAAAGTAAAAAAAGAAGACGGGGACACAAAAAGGGAAAAGGGGGAAAAGGAAAAAAAAGGGGGGAGAGGAATATCAAAAAAAAGTTTGAACAAATAAAAGAAATGAAAAAAAGTATACAGAGAAAAATACACATACAAACGGGAAAAATGAGTTATGGAATGTTTACAATAACGTTTTCAAGCTCACGTGTTTAAAACAATACAAAAGCAAAAGAATTAAAAAGCTTTACTATATGAAAGGAAGTACAAGTTTTGTTTACACCCTTTAAGGATGATGAGAAATAGATAATTATTTTTCACAAGTCTCTAGTGGCTGTTTTTTGCCCAAAAATACAATAATGGAAAATGTTTGTCATTAGATCTGACATCGGACTAATTTGTATTAAATGGGTTGTCATCTTTTTTTAAAATAGTAGGAGTTTTTCAAAAATTCTTAACTGGTAAAAAGTACAGGGGATGATGATCCCCGAGGGGGCAAGCAATCAACTTTTCTAAGTTTTAAAAAAAACAAAACAAAAACATTTAACAGTGATGACTCTAAGATCAGTCAAAAAATTTAAGCTTGAAAACCAGGGAGAGCGTAGTAATGAATATGGTTTGAAAGCAAAAGAAATTAAAAATCATTTACCATGTCATAGCGTGAAAGTCAAGAAAACAAGCATGGGATTTTTTTAAATTTAAAAAAAAAACAATTTTTTAATATCTGCAGTTTTGTTATAAATGTTAAAGACATTGATTTTCCTTTTGGGTTTGTATTTAAATAAAAATACGTTATGACTTTTTTGCTTTGCAGGGGGGAACGGGGAGGTGGGCAGGTTGGGCCTGCATGTCCCGTGTGGAAGGAACACATCACGAAGCCCATGGGACGTCCCCCTCCTACACGGGGTGACCCCCCTGGTCCTGCAGTGCCAGGGTCCTTGTAGCAAACCGCCTGTTGGTAAATACGTGTGTGTTTGTGTGTGTTGTGTGGGGTGGTGTGTGTGTTGTGCGGGGTTTTTATGCGAGTTGTGTGTGTGTGTGTTGAAAGGGGGGAAGACAAGACAGGGAAAAAAAGCATAACCTTGAAAGGGAAAAATGAAAGCTAAAAAAAGAAGACAGGGGCACACAAAGGAAAGGAAATGGAAAAAATTGCAGAGGAAAATGGGAACAAAAATAGGGAAAAAAAACACACGATAAAGAAATAACGACAAAAAAAATAACCTTAAAAAAACCCCGGTAAATGGGCATGGAATCTTGCATAACGTTTTTCAACTCACAAGATAGAACAATACACAAGCAAAAGAAACAAACTTTTAAATCCAGAAAGGAACACACTTTCTTTTCCCCTTTTAAAAGGAAACAACAAAGCATACTATTTGTTTTGTACAGTTCCCCAAATAGTACAGTTGGGTTTAACTTTCCTAAAAGCACAATGGTAAAACAGTTTTTCATTAATACTAGACATTGATGACGTATTATCTTTAAAAGATTAGAAACCTTTTTTGTAAAAAAAATAGGGAGTTTACAAAGGTCCTAAGACTGGTAAAAAGTAGAGGACTGATGATGATCCCTGAGAACCAGAAACAAACTTTCTAAGTTTTTAAAAAAAAAAAACAACAACAAAATTCAACGTGATATGGTTTAAAATCGTCGATGATTTTAAGCTTGAAACCAATGGAGAGCAAAAATGATTCAGGATGGTTTGAAGGGAAAAAAAATGCAAAATCATTTACCACGATAGGCGGACAAAATCAGAATACAAGCATGGGGGTTTTTGAATTTAAAAAAACAATTTTAAATATTACATCTGTTTAAAGTTACAAAAAATTCATTTCTTTTGCCTTGTTTCAACTGAAATGTACAGTTAAAGACTTTGGGCTTTTTAGGGGATGGAAAAAAGGGGAAGTGGGCAGGTCTGGTGCCGCAGTGTCAGTGGGTGAAGAACACAGTCACGAAGCCCCAGGGTGACGTCCCCCCCTAAACATGGAGGTGCACCCTGCCCGGCCCGACAGGACCGGGTCCTTGTAGCAAACCTGCCTGTCCCGGTAATTATTTTGTGTGGTGTGTGTGTGTGTGTGTGTGTGTGTGTGGTTAGTGTGTGAAGGGGGGAAACATAGAAGGAAAAGAAGCACTAATCATTAAAGGCAAAAGTATGCTAACAAAAAAGACAGACACACAAAGTGAAAAAGGGAAAAGGAAAGGTTCCCGGAAATGGGAAAAAAATATAGGAAAAATAACAGCAGAGTAAAGAAATAAGCAGACAAAAAATAGCCATAAAAACCCAAGCAAATAGGATGGAATCTGCAAAAAAGGGTTTAAGCTCACAAACGAGAACAATACACAAACAAAAGAATACAAAAGCTTTTACTGCCATGAAAGGAAGCAACATTTTCCCGTTAACCTTTTAAAAGGAAACAAAAAAAAAATACTTTGTGTTTGACACTATTAAAAGTATACTAGTTGGGTTTAAAACTTGCCTAAAAAGACAACAATGGTAAAAAAAAGTTTTTTTTATTAGAAAACTGACTTTTTTGACTGTTTTATTTAAAAGGGACAGCCCCTTTTGTAAATAGTAGGAGAGTTTACAAAAGTCCAAACTGAAAAAAAACAGGGCCCAATGATTGATCCCCGAGGAAACGCAATCAACTTGCTAATTTGATAAAAAAAAAAAACATGTGACTGGTAATGTCACTTGTATTTTTAAGCCTGAAACCGTTTTGGGGCTAGCAATGAGTCAGGGATAGTTTTAAGACAAAAAAAATTCAAAATCATTTTCCAGTCATAGGGTGCTGACAACAAGAATACAAGTATGGCTTGGGGGAATTAAAAAAAAAATATTTGAATACTGCGTTTTGTTATAAATTTAAAAAAAATTTATTTTTTTGGCCTTTATTTAAAACAAATTTTCCCTTTTTAATTTTGTGCTTTGCAGGAGGGGAATGGGGGGAGTGGGGAGTGTCGGGCCTGGTGTACGTGTGGGGAAGGAACACGTACGAAGCCGAGGGTGACACCCTCCACAAGGAGGTGCATGCCCTGGTCCTGACAGGACCAGGCTCCTTGACAAACCTGCCTTTTCCGGTAAACCCTTTTTTAAATTTTTCTCTCTGTCTTGCTTTACTTCTCCCTGTCCCTTTTGGCCCCCCTTCTTCACTCGTGTTAAAACGAAAAAGTAACAGTATGCATTTGGAGCTTGTATGATTTTTACTAATCTGTTACAGTGAGGAGAGAGAGGAGAAGAGAGAGAAAGAGAGGGGAGAGAAGAGAGAGAGGGGAAGAGAGAGAGAAGAGAGAGAAAGAAAAAGTAAAGAGAAAGACAATTCTTTTATTTCGAGGATAATGAATAAACCCCTGTGCTTTTTTACTAATCCCCCCCCTTTGGGTATATATGAAAAAAATAAAATAAAGCCCTACAATACAACTCAAAAAGTAAGAAAAAAATATTACTCAAAAACCCCAAAAAAATCACCGAAGAAGAGGAAAAGAGAGAGGAGAGAGGGGATGGGGAATGGGGGTGGGAGAGAGAGAGAGTGACATACAGAAGGTTTTTGTGAGAGGATAAGATAGAAAATAAATAAAGTTTGATAGATGATAGATAGATAGATGATAGATGATAGATAAAGATAATAGATAGATTATAGATAGCTACTAGCTAGCTGCTAGAAGATAGTAGATACAGATATTGATAATAATACTAGCAGATAGATAATAAAGAAGATTTGCTAATAATAGATGATAAAAAAGATGATAGATAGATGGAGAGCTTTTTAAAGACAAACCAAAAAAAAAGAACGGTGAGAGAGTATGGAAGATCGTTAAGTAATTTGGAACTGCTGGAAAGATTTAAAAAGGGGAAAGATGTGAAAAAAAGGAAAGGATTACAACGAACAAACAGGTAGGAAATTATTTCATTTATTTTTTTTTTTGTTTTTACCCCTTTAAGTCATGGGGGAATTTTTTTCTGCATGAAAGTCGGGGGGGCCTCCCCTTTGGAAGTGTGTCCCCGCAAGAGAGGGCCCCCAATGTTTTTGTCTTTTTTTTGTCTGCAGCTTTATTGGGTTTCCGTCAGATGGCTTTTTCCCGAATTTTGTAGGGAAACTTCTTGTTGCCATGGGTCTTTTACATTGCTAAATTTATGCTAAAAAACACGGGGGCCTTGGGTTTTTCACTCATCCGAAAGACTAACACCCAGCCCCCACTCATGGTCAAATGGATGGGAAAAATTTTGGGTTTTAACCCTTTTAAATACCAACCCCTTTAACCTGAAAAATTTGTTTCTGGGAGAAAAATTACCCCTTTACCCCCAATCCCTTTTTTATAACAAGGAAAGACGATAAAAAGACTGTAAACAGAGCGGACAGTTTAAACAACAATTGATAAAAAAAAAACTATAAAAAAGGGAAAAAAAAACAAAACCCCAAAGGAAACCAGGGACAGTAGATGGCAAGAAAGCTTTTAAGTTTAAACTTCCAGAAGAAAAAAAAATAGCCCAAAACAAAAAAACACACAAATATCAGACAGAAGTACACACACTTAGTGTGGGTCCACCTGTTGTACACCCCAAATTAACATTGCCCCATCCAATGACACCAACTGATCCCGTTCTCCCTCATGTGCATCTCTGGTCTCACTGACTTCATGATGTCTCAGAGTAGCCACAGGAGTCAATGATGTTGGCCAGTGAGAGAAGCTGGGGGTCTTGCTTGTTCTATTTCTGGTCTTGCTTGAGAGAGTCTCATGAGGTCCATGTCTGGTTTTGAGCACATGGCCTAAGTATCCTATTCTATGTCCTTGGATGATGTTGGTGTGGGAGTATTTGAACAGAGTGAAAGAGTGAGAGTGGAGAGAGAGGGAGAGAGAGAGGAGATAGTGAGAGTGTGTGGTGAGTGAAGAGAGGAAGAGAGAGAGAAGGTGAGTGAGAGAGGGAGAGAGAGAGATAGTACGGATGTGAATCATTATAGCATTTTTAACAGGACCTTTTGCTGCATTTGAAGTAATACACTAGATATGAATATAAACAAACGATCAACAACTAACAAGGAATAACGAAATTCTTGCATAGAGATGTATCCCACTTTGAAGGAGAATGACAATGGATAACTAAAGAAGGCATAGCATATGTGGATGTTGAATCTACAGACTGCAATTACAAAGAAATAAGAAATTTTTGAATACAGAACTCAAAGGCAATGATGGATTCATCGGAGTAAGTTTCTTCGTATCTGATGACTGTGATCATTCTATTTTGGGGTATCATTCTTGTTGTTGTTGTTGTTGTTCTTCTTCTTCTTCTTCATCAAAAGCTCAGAAAGCAACTACTGTTCTCTGTCATATAAAAATGTTTACCCTGAAGTTAACCTCTTGAAAAGTCAGGCCCAGTGCATCTGACTTTGGCATGGGAGAGAAATGTTATTGATTAAGTCATTCTGGTAAAAAGGTGAGAAAATGAACAAAGAAGGCAGAAAATTGACAAGAAGGATGTGACATGTAGAAAAGGATCAAGGCAAAAACAAAAACTGGGACAGAATAGAGGGAATTCCTTACACAGAATTTCCAGAATGTGGGAATGCTATTGACACTGACAGGACTATGGTATCCCGATGGTGAATTTTTCACATGACAAATACACAGTCAATATTTAATCAGTTCTACTGATGTGCTCATTGACGATTGTCTCAAAATACCTGTATATGTATAGACAGAAAAATGTTAGGACAATTTCCATTGGTTGCAGGGGACGGGAACTGGGGAGAGTGGGCAGTGTCTGGTGCCTGCAGTGTCACGTGTGGTGAAGGAACACAGTCACGAAGCCGCAGGTGTGACAGTCCCCCTCCTACACATGGAGTGCACCCTGCCCTGGTCCGACAGTGACCAGGCTCCTTGTAGCAAACCTGCCTGTCCTGGTAAATACGTGTGTGTGTGTGTGTGAGGAGAGAGAGAGCGAGAGAGAGAGAGAGAGAGAGAGAGAAGAGAGAGAGAGAGAGAGAAGAGAGAATGTATGCACGTGCATGTGCGTGAAGAGAAAAACATATTTTTTGTTTGCCAGATGTGTTATAGTTATGTTTTTTTCAACTTCAGCTACTCTAAATCTTAACATACCAGTTGAATTGGATCGCCATTTTATCATTCCAAGGAAAGGAAGATTATGCACCAATTATGGTTTGCTTCAAAATGGTCATGAATGTGTTCATCTTATGCTAAGCTGCAAAAGAGGTATTTTTTCCCAAAATTGTCACTCCAATGTCAGTTTATAATTTGTCATGGCCAAAGTCAGAAGGCAACTACCTGAATAAAAGATAACATTGGTGGCAAACACAAACATGTCACCAGCAGAACCTTGGAGGTGTAAATAAGGAACAAAGAAAAACCAAAGCAAACACCCTCTGTCAAAAAATAGTGGCCCTTGTCGTGATAAATATTCGGAAAGAATGCTTCGCTGTACCTCTACCAAAAACCCATACAGAACATTGCCTCCACAAGTATTGGTTGTAATGAATGAGTATGAATTTATCAACATCCTTACCAACCATAGTCCCAATAAGTCCCTTGTATCATAGCTGAGGGAGAACCAATGAAAACTTTGCAACCATCTTCCTCCACTCCCTTCGGTCCTCTGCTTTCCATAACAAATCGTTTCACTCAAGGCTACCAGTCCACTCTCTGATGTTGTCTTCCCATCGTTTTCTCTCTCTGCCTCTTCATCTCCCTCCTTGTACTGTTCCCTGTAGGACAGTCTTGGCCAGTCCACATGTTTGTGTGACTGCCCGTAACCACTTTAGTTTGCGTTTTTTTCACTGAAGTCAGGAGGTCTTCGTATGGTTTAGCTCATATTGATTTATAGACTGCATTTAATTCCTGCTTGCTATAGTTTTCTTCACTATTTCACTATTTTGTCTGTACATGCTTTTAGTCAATACAACATCACAATGATGATAGATTAGTACAAATAACATCACATATGTGTGGTAGCTTAGTACAAACACAACATCAAATTATGCATGTGGTAGATTGCTATAGAAAAGCATCACATAGTGTGATAGTTTGGTACAATCTACAATACATGGGTATTTGCTCTTGTGGCAATGAGTTTTCCCAAGGGAGAGGAACCCTGAATTTTTTGCAGTTTAATCTGCTGTACTTTAAGGGGTTTACAATACAAATTAAAAAACCCAAAATACACAAATACAATAAAAACAAAAAAACAACACAACATAGTTTTTTTTTGTAGATTGGGAAAAAAAATAGTCCACATGTGGTAATTGTTACGAAAACGAAAAACACTATGGTAAAAAAAAAAAACTACAGATATGTTGTTTTTTCTCAGCTCCAGCAGTGAATGGAAACTGGGGGGAGTGGCATGTCTGGTGCCTGCAGTGTCACGTGGGTGAAGGAACACAGTCACGAAGCCGCAGGTGTGACAGTCCCCCCCCCCTACACATGAGGTGCACCCTGGGCCCCGGTCCTGACAGTGACCAGGTTCAATGCACCATGCTCTTGTGCTGGTAAAATTTGTGCCTGTGTGTATGTATGTATGTTGTTTGTGTTGGGGGTGTGTTGTTGATGTGTGTTTCTAAGTGTGTACATAGTGGTTGCATTTAACTTTACCAAGATTTCTAACCGCTAGATAGCTATGCTTGCTGAGGGTACGATGTTGAGAGGTGACTGGTTTAAGGTTGTAAGTTTCAGCTGAAAAACAAAACTGAGTAGACAGCGGTTACTGCCAATTTTCCTGTGAACTCCACAATGCAACAGGACATTATTAGTATTAAAAAAAAAATTCTTAAAATTTGAGGACCACAGAGTAAGCGCTCATGTGCCTTTCTTTTAACATCCAGTCCCTGTTTTGTACATTTTGTCATCTGTTCCCATCCATACAAAATGGCTTACTCATCCTAAATTCAGAGTAGGTATCAGCTTGCGCACAAGATGCCCCGGGTGCGCTTGCACACAGAAGCTCAGTCTTTATTTATTTATTTTTTTATCTAAGGGACTTTTGGGAGAGTAGGTTTTAAACTAATGCTATCTCCATGGGCTAAAAACAAACATTGGAAGGGTGTCTAGGTGGGGACTGAACAATCTGGGCTTGACTCCAGGCTCTCAGATTTGGAGCACAAAGCACTTTTGTTATTTTTGTTTACTTCTTTGTTTATTTCATACAATTTTAAGTCATTGCATATTTCTCTGCGTGAAATTCGGGCTGCTCTCCCCAGGGAGAGCGCGTCACCACAAGAGCAGCGCCACTTTTTTTCCCTTTATCCTGTCTGCCAGCGTATTTTTTCCTTATCTGAATGGATTCTTTTCTACAAAATTTTGCCAGGGACAACTCTCTTGTTGCCGTGAGTTCTTTAACGTGCACTAAGTAATTTTTGGTCACACTCGGGACCTCGGTTTATCGTTTCATCCAGAGCGAGGCATCAGAGACCTCAACTTCTCTAGGAGCCAGCATATTTAGGGCAGCGCCCATCTCCTCTCCCTCGCTGCTTTACCTTCCCTGACCCTAAAGAGAGCAAGTACCCATTTACAGCTAGGTGAACTGGGGGGACTGTACTGAAGCCAAGGCGCAGCACAAACGGTCACCCTTCCAAGTGGTAACCACGCCTGACGCTGCTTAACCTTGGCTGGGGGGAAAAGCGAGTGCTCTGACCACTGAGCTGTCCCGTCATCACAGTCTATGCAGGGGCAGACACACAGTAACAGGATCTGTCTCTCTCCGGCAGTGGACGGGAACTGGGGCCCCTGGGCAGTGTCTGGGTCATGCAGTGTCACCTGTGGCCAGGGCAGAGAGACTCGAACCCGCAGGTGCGACAACCCCCTGCCTCAAAATGGCGGCGAACCCTGCCCCGGGTCAGACAGTGACCAAGTTGCCTGTACCATGCCCACCTGCCCGGGTAGGTGGAAGTTTGTGTGGGTGTAGGTGTGTGTGTGTGTGGGTTTTTAGGTGTGTGTGTGTAGGTGTGTGTGGGGTGGTAGGTGGGTGTAGGTGGGGTATGGGTGTGAGGTGTGTGTATTTTGGGTGTGTGTGTGTGTAGGTGTGAGGAGATGAGGTGTGTGTGTGGTGTGTGTGTGGGTGTGGTGTGTGAGTTAGGAGTGTGTGTGTAGTGTGTGGTAGGGGTGTGTGTAATGTAGGGTGTGTAGGTGTATGTGGGGGGTATGTGTGTGTGTGTGAGGGTTTTGTGGTTTGTGTGTGTGTGTGGTGTGAGAGTGTGTTGTTTGTGTAAGTGAGTTTGTGTGTGTGTGAGTTTGTGTAGTAGATTTATGTGTGTAGGGGTATGTGTGTGTAGGATGTGTGTGTTAGGTGTGTTGGGGCAGTGAGTTTGTGGTGATAGATTTGTGAGATTGTGTGTGTGAGTGTGTGTATGGTGTGTGGTAGGTGTGTGTGTGATGGGTGTGTGTGTAGAGAGTGAGAGTGTAGGAGAGAGAGAGAGAGGAGAGAGCGAGAGAGAGAGAGAGAGAGAGAGAAGGAGGAGAGAGGACGAGAGGAGTAGAGAGAGAGAGAGAGAAAATTTCCCCCTTGAAGGAGATTCGAAACCGATCGTCATATTGCGATCGCCGTGTTCTAACCACTAGGCTATCCCATTTAACACGAAGGAGCCAAGACTGACAGGCCTGTTGGTTTGTGCAGTGCACGGGCTGTGGGGAGAGTGGGCAGTGTCTGGTGCCTGCAGTGTCACGTGCGGTAACGGAACACAGTCACGAAGCCGCAGGTGTGACAGTCCCCCTCCCCAGCATTCTGGAGAACAGTGTCCTGGGTCTGCCAGTGACCAGGCTCCCTGTGCCATGCCTGCATGCTCCTGTATGCTAGACTCTGTGTGCGTGTGTGCGCGTGTGTGTGTGTGGGTGCGTATTATTTAGATTCAGGTTCAGATTCATAATTTTTTTTATTGCCATTCAAGTCATGTAGACTTATTTGATACAACAAAAACATCAAGTATAACTAAATACAATAAAGCGAGACTTACCTCGTAAGTTGAAGCTGCTTGTAAATTCTTGCAAATTTATTGTAGACCGGAACGGAGTGCACATGAGAAACCGCGCGCAGCCTACCGCCAGTTTTTAGAGCCTCGAGAGAACACTGCACACTATATATAACAGGATCATCATATAATTAATAAACATTGTTATCATTCCTTTTCATTTACTTTGGGTGGGATGTCTTACTATTTGCACGGTGTGCAAGAACACTGATGGCAATTCTTCATTTTTTCCAGTGGTTAGTAGTTTCGTTTGCATGGTATGCATTTCATTTTACTTGCATGGTATGCATGCAGACCATTGCATGGGTGGGCATGTGCACTCTATTATGGTCTACAATAAATTCGCAAGAATTTACAAACAGCTTCAACTTACGAGGTAAGTCTCGCTTTATTGTATTTAATTCTTGCTCATTTCCTGTATACCTCCACTACAGGCACATGAGATTTGAGAGCCACATTTTTCTCGAGACAAACACATCCACCACATGAAAAAAGAAACATGTCCTACCTTACTTCTGTGTTAGGAAATGCTCCATGATGGACTGCCCCATGGTCAGTGTTGGTCCCACATTGTTATTATAAAATTTTGCAAATGTGGAAACATTTGTCCATCCAGCTGCTTTCATTATGATGTGTATTGGAGCATCTGCAAGTTTTGCTGCTGAAGTACTGGCTAACCTGGTACTGTGCACTGTGAAGCGTGTAATGTCTATGCCTGCCCTCTCCAGCGTCCATTTCAGCCATCGAGACATGGTATTGCTAGTAGCTTTTCTGTGCGGTACTTGGAGAGTGATAAACAAATGTCCGGTGGAATTCTGAGCCCTCAGTTCTTTTCTTCGTCGAAGGTATTCTTTCAATGTGTGAACTACACACAGAGCCTCCTTATCCACGAAAGCCATGAGTTCAATCGGTGATTGATGGGGCTCCTCTTCTTGACTGTTTTAATAAACTATTTACATAAAATACACATTTTTGCCTCGTTAGTAGCATATTATCGATGTCAAGTGCAGCTTGACCCTCTGACCCGACAGCAGTGCAATTAACATCACAAGTTTCATCGTCAGTTCTTTGAACGTCAGTTTATCCACTGGAACCCACGTTTCTAGCATTTTAAGCACAATATTTACATCCCAAGTTTGGTGATACTTTGGTAGTGGTGGTTTTCTTTCAAAAACACCCTTCATAAATCTTTTTACAAGTTTATGTTGACCGAATGTAGCCCCTTCATAGTTGCAGAGAAAAAAACTTAGCCCAGAACAAGCGGTGCCCACAGCGCTATATGAATATCTCTCTTTCAACAGAGATGCCAGAAAATTTACAGCTGTGGCTAGAGGCGGTGAAACTGAATCCACCTGTTGCTCACACACATACCTCTCCCACTTTCGTATGTACACATCATACATCTGTTTTGTTGCAGGTCGCCATGAGGACATGAGAATACTGTAGTGTCCTCAGAAAAACCTTGTGTTCTGAATCTATCCCTGACACTTGCAGACTAACAGAGTCAAGCTTTTCCTTAGTGGGTGTTTCATCTCCTTTTGACCTGGTTGTGTCAGTAGAGTGTTCCTGGCTGACAAGAGGACTGGCCTGGCTGTGAGGATTTTCATTAGTGCTGGCCAAAAAGGCTGGTTTTTCCAGGCTGGTGCTACTGTAACCCCTCTTGCTTTGTCTTTCTTTAACTTTGCCAGGACACGGGATAGAATGCTGAAAGGGGGAAAACAATAGACAGTTTCATTACCCCAATACATGCTAAATGCGTCAATAGCACATGCTCCTGGGTCAGGCAAGAAAGACACATATCTGGAAAGCTGAAAATTTAATCTAGAAGCAAACAAGTCAATGTCAGGTTTTATATCTAGAATATTCAGAGCCTCAGAGAGAAGCAGTGAATCAAGTTTCCATTCTGTGTCTATGTGGCCCTGTCTAGACAGCCTGTCAGCTTCAATATTATCAACTCCAGGGATGTGGGCAGCACTGAGCCATATGTTCTTGCTTTCACACCAATGCCAGATTTGCTGAGACACATCATTCAGCTGTTTTGATCTATTAGAACCCATGTTGTTAATACAACCAACTGTGCTTGTGTTATCAGACATGATTTTTATGTGAACATTCAGTTGGTCATGCAAGAAAGGTTTGAGATAAAAAAAAAAGACAGCTAATAGCTCCAATGAGTTTATATTCCCTTCTTTGTCGTTCTCACTCTACCAGCCTTGTGTTTGGGCTTTGGTCTCAACAATCCAAGCACCCCATCCTGTACCTGAGCTGTCAGTCTTCATAGTAATAGTGGGATCTGATCTCTGAACAGGAGCCTTCTGTTTATCTATGTTATTCATCCACCATTCTAGCTCTGCTTTCCCTTCAGCTGATAACACTGCAGACTTATCCCAGTTTCCCTTACTTATTTTAAGTGCGAAACATTTGTCTTGTTCAAGTGCTCTGTAGTACAAAGGGCCCATTGGCACAGCAAGAAAACAAGAAACCATTAGTCCAATACAAGATGCTGAAGATCTTATGGTAACATTTTTCTGACTGAATAATTTTTTGCATGCACACAACAGTTTCTATTTCCGTTCATCTGTCTGCATGATGGACATGTCTATGGAGTTTATTTTGAAACCAAGGTATGAGATTTCTTGCACAGGTATGAGCTGAGATTTCTTTTCATGTACATAGAATCCTAGATAAACTAATAATTTTATCGTGTCTGTCACACACTGTACAACTTCTGTTTCAGACTCTCCAACAATTAAACTATCATCAATGAATGAAGTTATCTGGTGACCCATATCATGTAAGCATGCTAGGACAGGTTTCATAAGTTTTGTGAATTTTATGGGATTCGGACTGAGTCCCATGGCCGCTGCCTGAAAACAGTACAGTTTTCCTCTCCATCTGAATTTCAGGTATTTCTGAAAAGTCTCCTCTACTGCTATGACATAATAGGCATCTCTCAGATCAATTGATGCAAAATAACAATTTTGTGTCACTAGATCCAAAGCTGTATGTATTGTTTCTATCTTAAATTTCTTATATTCTACCTTTTCATTTAGAGCTTTCAGATTCAAAATGATTCTAAATGATCCATCTTTTTTTTCTCCCTAACAAAGATAGGTGAGACAATTTGTCCTGATTCTGGCAAGGATTCTTTAATCACACCTTTGTTCAACAGGTTTTCTATTTCAGAGTCAATAGCATAATTTTCATGCTTGTTAAATGGCCTTTGCAAACTTTGCTTTATATCTTCTGGGCAATCATCAAAAGTGATTTTAATTCCTTCAACTGTTTCAGGTACATCAGGGTCAGAAGTTAATACATTCCAGCAAGACAACTTTTCCTTAGTGCTTCCTGCTGTAAATTTATCATACTTCGATTTAAGATAAGCACACAGAGAGGGCAAGCAAAGTTCAAATTCACTAACCTTGTTTCCTGAAGGGAGGGGTGGTTCAGTCAGGGATCGAGTTACTGCCGGTGGCTGTTTTTCTGACGCTTCTTCCAAACATCTTGTTTGTCTGCCCCTGCCTCCATGGCTTCCGGCCTAAAAAAGAGCTGGTGTTGTTGTGCTGCCATGTGGTTCTCTTTTGCTGGCCACGCATGTTCTGACCGAGTTTCTGGGACTCCTGTACTTCTTTCAATGCTTTGTGAAACTTGGCGCTGTACAGTAGTTCTGGTGTCATGGCAACATGCGGTGCACATATGCCAGAGAGTTCACGGGGTAGGCAGGGTCGGTGCATTTCTCTCCGTTTCTGGGACAGGTCATGGTTGGCATGACCTGTGAGGGCTAGGGCTCTGAAAGATAGGCTATGCATCCGGTCAGTTCACCGTGTACTTTAGCTGCCTCCTGCCCTGAGATGGTATCTCTTACTTTCAGAAGTCGGTCAGTGCAGAGCATTATCGCTATGGCAGCTTTTGACAGGGTTTTTTGTGTATTTGCCATCCTGACATCTGTCTTTTGTAAGAAGGGCTTGAGAACAGAAAAAACTTCCTGGTTTGTTCAGGGAATGCCCAGGTAAGAACAGTTTTCGGGAATAGGGTACTTGGTAAGTTTTTCCCTCAGTTTCCTGTCTGGGAGTTTAGATCCAAATCTGGACTCAATCAGCTTTGCCAGTTTTTCAGAAACGGGTGGCCCTTTTTCCTAATTATCATCAAAGGATGATGCCATTTCAGCGAAAATGTCATCATCTTTATCTTAATCCTCTGTAGTTTCTGCCATCAGTTCTTTCTCCAGCTCCTCTGCCCTCTCATCAGAAACACTGTCAGTAACAGTTTCTGAATACTGCCTGCCTTCTTTCTTTTCCCTTCATTTCCACAAGGGGTTCTTTGTCTGAGCCAGCGCTCATTTTTCTCTTCCTGGAGTGCGGTGCACTTCTTTCCAAATTTTCCATTCTTCTAGAAAGATTTTGGACAGTTGTCAAAATATGTTGGAGAGATGGTTCCCTTTCAGTAGAAATGACAGCTTGTGGTTCTTCTTCATTACACCGATCCATCACCAAATCCTGGTCACTAGAGTAATCAGCAGCATAGACCTCCATTTTTATTTTTCCCCACAGAACACTTATCCACAATACACAGTATTTCACCAGCACTACAAAACAAACCAAAACAGGTGGTGATAAAAAGCAAACAGTTTTGAACACAATTCAAAAGAAACCAAGAAAGGCTAGCTAGAACTAATATACTTATCTAGATTCCTGATGCTCAGAGTTCCGAAAGTGATGGGCGATCGGAACACTTTGGAGTAAGGGGTAACGATAACACGTCTGGTCAGTAAGGTGGCTGGAGGACAGAAACTGGCAGTAGGCTGATGCGCGGTTCTCAGTGTGCCTGTAGTGGAGGTATACAGGGTAATGAGCAAGACATATCTATTGTTGCTAAAAATGAGTCTAACACGTGTGTTAGTTGTTCGTGTGCGGTTGTATTGTGTGTTTGAAGAAAAAAAAGGCATTAATTACCTATATTCAAACATGCATACTTAGTTTGTTGACAATTTTTTTAACCAGAGTCCCAAACTACAGACACATGTTATCATAAATCTGTTGACAGTTGTAATTCTACTGTTGCCAAACAATCCCACACATCATCAACAATCTGTTGACAATTGTTATTCTATAGTCCCAAACAATGTCACACATTATCAGAAATCTGTTGAGAATTGTTGTTCTAAAGCTCTAAACGATGCCACAAATGATCAGAAATCTGTTGTTATTCTATAGTCCCAAAGAATGCCACACATTATCAGAAATCTGTTGACAATTGTTATTCTAAAGTCCCAACCACTGCCACACATGATCAGAAATCTGTTGTTATTCTAAAGCTCCAACCAATGCCACACAATCATTATCAGAAATTTGTCGTTATCATAAAGTCCCAAAGAATGCCACACATGCACAGAAATCTGCTGCTGTTATCCTAAAGTCCCAACCACTGCCACACATGATCAGAAATCTGCTGCTGTTATCCTAAAGTCCCAGCCACTGCCCCAGCTGACCCCCCCCTCCTGTCCTGGTCAGATGCTGCCAGAGTGGACCTCATCTTCCTGGTGGACGGCTCCAGCTTCACGGGACCTTTGACCTTCGGGGTGGTCAAGCGCTTCCTCCACGCCCTGTTGTCTCCCCTGCCCCTGGGCCCTGACCAGGTGCAGGTGGGGGTGGAGGTGCTGCCCAGCGCCGCCCACAGCCCCCTCTTCCTCAGCCAGGCCTCCAGCAAGCAGGACCTGCAGGACGAGGTCCTCAACCTCCTCTACCCGGGAGGAGCTGCCAACATAGGTCAGGGGTTCGTTTGACAGAGCACTCGCTTTCCCCCAGCCAAGTTAAGCAGCATCGAGCGTGGTTACAAGTTGGATGGGTGACCGTTTGCGCACCCTTGGACTTCAGTACAGTTCCCCCAGTTCACCCAGCTGTAAATGGGTACCTTGCCCTCTTTAGGGTCAGGGAAGGTAAAGCAGCGAGGGAGAGGAGATGGGCGCCGCCCTCAATATGCTGGCCCCTAGAGAAGTGAGGTCTCTGACGCCTCGCTCCCCTACGACCTTATAGGTTATGGGACTCCTTTACCTTTACCTTTACCTTTAGCCCTGAAGTCAGAATGTGGCTACCTATGTGGTGGGGATCCTAAAGCAAACTGGGAAGGAGAGAGGGAGAGGAAGTGTGTTGATGTTTATTTATTTTATTATTTTATTTTATTCTTTTATATATGGGGATAATGGAAAAAAGTGCTTTATTTTTACATCCATGTGTGTATGCGGTTTTGTAAATTTTTGTCATCTGTTCCCACCGGCACACAATGACCTACTCTAACGAAAAGCGGAGCAGGGTTTAACGTATGCGCAAGATGTTCTGCGTGCGTTCGCATACGGGGCCTCGGTTCCGAAGGATTTTTGGGGAGAGTGGAGTCTGCACTGATGTTAACTCCAGGGGAAAATATCCCCTTGAACGAGATTCGAACCCGGGTCAGCAGATCACGAATACATTACTCTAACCGTCAGGCTATCCTGTTCCCCGCTGCGTGTGTGTGTGTGTGTGTGTGTGTGTGTGTGTGGTGTGTGTTGGTGTGTGTGTGTGTGTGTGTTGTGTGTTTATGTCTTTCTTTTTGTGTATGTGGTATGTAATAGTGTATGTGTGTGTGTGTGGTAGTGTGGTGTTTTTGTGTGTTGTGTGTGTGTGTGTGAGTTGTTGTTTTGTATATGTGCACTTTCTTTCTTCAAATCTTTAGAGGTCTTAATACACATTCCTGTTATCAGATTTAAATAATGTGTGATGTGTGGGGTGGTGCGTGCACGGCGCGTGCGCTTGTGTGTGTATTGTGTGTTTTGGCGGGTATGTATGGTTGTATGTGTGTTGTGCCCGGGGTGGGGTGTGGTCAGCGTTTAGCGTGAACAAACATTTCCAGATGGTACACATTGAATACGAATGCATTTGCCTGTTTTTCAGCGAGCCATCCTATCTAAGATGTTTTGGGGCTGTCGTGTGCGTGTGTTGTGTGTGTGTGTGCGTGCGTGCACGCGCGCGCGCGCCGCGCGGTGTGGGGGTTGTTGAGTGTGCCTACAGCAGACACTGGCAGGGGTGTACGGGTCTGGTTTAGCGCGGAACAGGGAGACAGGCCTGATGCCCCCAATGTCTCATCATCCTCACCTCCCACCCCGACCTGCCTTGCTTTTATGCTGCCGTGCGGGGAAAACCCTTTCCCCCCCCCCCCCCCCTCCTCCCCCCCCCCTCTCTCTCTGTCTCGCCCTTTCCCTGCCTGCCCTCTGTCCTCTCTCTCTGTTTCTTTATCTCTGTCCCCCACCCTCTGTGTCTCTGTCCTCTTTGCCCTTTTTCCCTGACGCTCTCCCCCCCTGCCCTGTCCAAAATGTCTCTCTGTACCCTGTCTCTCTCTTCGCCCCCCTCTTTCAAATTTCCCCCTGTCTTTTTGCCCTGTCTCTTCCCTATCTTTTTTTATATCCCTCTGTCTTTGTGTCTGCCCTCTCTGATTCCTGTCCCCGTCCTCTCTGCTCCTTTTTCCCTCTGTCAGCTGTCTGCGTCTGTCTTCTGTTCTCTCTGCCCTGCCTCCTTGTTTCTGGTCTGCCCGGCTGTGTCTCTGTGTTTTTCTCTGTTTGGTTTTATCTGCTTCTATGGGTCTGTCTGTCTGTCTCCCCGCTCTCCCCCCCCCCCTCTCTTTCCCCCCCTCTCCCCCTTTTCCATGTAAAAGCATAGGTGGTATGTGTGGGGTGTGTGATTGGTGTGTATGAAAGTGTGACTCGGGTGTTGTATTTTATGATTTGGACTGGTGTGTGTGTGAGTGGATTTGGTGTGTTTTGGTGTTTTGGTGTTTGGCAAAAACTGATTACGCTCAGAAAACTGACTAAAAAAATTTGGGCGAAAAGAAACCCCTCTGTGACGGGAGCTGATTTTTGGGTGAAATACAAAACTGACTGCGACAAAACGACTGTTTTTTTGTTTTGCAGAAACTGACTGAGGGTTTGTGTTGCAGAAACTGACGGATAATTTTTTTCCCAGAAATGACGGGCATGCAGAAACGCCCTGATGATTGCGTTGCAGAAACGACAAGTTTGTGTTGCGAAACTGACGTAAAGGTTTTCCCAGAAACGGACTGATGATTTTTTTTGCAAAACTGACGATGTTTGGGTGTTGCAAAAACCCTGCCCTGATGATGGTTTTTGCAAAAAACTGACTGATGATTGTCTTGCAGAAACTGACTGCATGCAAAAACCCGGGACTGAGTTTTGTGTTTGCAAAAAACTGCCCTGATATTGTGTTGCAGAAACTAAAGGGAGCAGAAACCCGGGAAGACAAGGCCCATCCTGATCAACCTGGGTCCCCTTTGGGCCCGTTTTCCCCTTCCCAACCCCTTTCCCCCCGCCCCCATGAACCCCCTGCCCCCCCCTGCCCCCAAAGACCCCCTGCCCCCAAATTGCCCCCCCATAAACCCCCTGAACCCCCGGGACCCCAATGACCCCAATCCC
>CM054163.1:33438330-33453330 GCA_028751875.1 Rapana venosa
CACACACACACACACACACACACACACACACACACACACACACACACTCAATCACTCACACACACACACACACACACACACACACACACACACACACACACACACACACACACACACACACACACATACACACACACACACACACACACACACGCACGCACAGCACACACACACTGTTTCAAATCGCCAAACCATACCCAGCATCTCTCTATCTCTCTCTCTCTCCTCTCTCTCATCTCGTCTCTCTCTCTCTCTCTCTATCTATCTATCTATCTATCTATCTATCTATCTATCTATCTATCTATCTCTCTATCTCTCTCTCTCTATTTCCTCTCTCTCTATCTATCTATCTATCTACTATCTATCTATCTATCTATCTATCTATCTATCTATCTACTATCTACCTATCTACCTATCTACCTATCTATCTATCTATCATCTATCTATCTCTCTATCTCTCTCTCTATCTATCTATCTATCTATCTATCTATCTATGCTATCTATCTATCTATCTATCTATCTATCTATCTATCCATCTATCTATCTATCTATCTACCTACCTACCTACCTACCTATCTACCTATCTATCTATCTATCTATCTATCTATCTGTCTGTCTATCTATCTATCTATCTATCTCTCTATCTCTCTCTCTATCTATCTATCTATCATCTATCTAATATCCATCTATCTATCTATCTATCTACCTACCTACCTACCTACCTATCTACCTATCTATCTATCTATCTATCTATCTGTCTGTCTATCTATCTATCTATCTACCTATCTACCTATCTATCTATCTATCTATCTATCTCTCTCTCTCTCTCTCAAACAATCCTCATCCCTCCCTTCTCTTCCTCATCGAACATTACTGAGGTGAACAGCAAAATCAGACAGCAGCAACCGCAAACAATGTGCAGACTACTTGTTAAAGCCTGCCCTCTGAAGTCGCTGTGCGGCTGCCTATAAAGCCATGTACTTGAAAGCAGAGATAGGACAGGAAGAGGACGAACCCTCGTGGCAAGATTTGGAGCTTCTGCCAATGACAGCAGCGATGGAGACAGTGGCAGTTGACAAGTGACAAGTGACAGTGCCAAGTGACACGCCATGAAGGCATTAAAAAAAAGTTTAAAAAAATATTATACCGCTTTAAGTCACGGCAGATTTCTCTGCGTGAAATTCGGGCTGCTCTCCCCGAGGAGAGCGCGTCACCACAAGAGCAGCGCCACCCTTTTTTTTCTTTTACCTGTCTGCAACTGTAGGTTTCCCTATCAGATTGGCTTTTTTCTATAGAATTTTGTCAGAGACAACTCTCTTGTTGCCGTGGGTTCTTCAACGTGCGCTAAATAATCATGTGCAACACACGGGACCTCGGTTTATCGTCTCATCCAAAGACTAGTACCCAGACCACCACTCATGGTCTAATGGATGGGGGGGAAAAGTTTCTGGCCCAAACGGGGATTGAACCACCGCACACTTCCGACCTGGACTTTTCGCTTTCTAGACAGGCGTCTTACCTCTAGACCATCGATCCATTACGACATCACAGCATTGTACAAGACACGATCAGCAAGACAACACAAGACAACACAAGACAACACACGATATTGCACAAACCGAGGTCCCGTGTGCGAACACACGCAGAGCATCTTGCGCACACGTTAAATCCTGTTCCGCTTTTCGTAAGAGTAGGCCATTGTGTGCCGGTGGGAACAGATGACATAATTTACAAACCCACATACATACGAGGACTGGATGTAAAAAAACACATAAGTGCTTATTCCATTATCCTCGATATCAAAGAATAAAATGAAAAATAAATAAATAAAATAAATAAAACAAAGCAATTAATTCAGTGCCAGAGCAATGACAGACTGACTGACTGACTGACTGACAGACTGACAGACTGACAGACTGACAGACTGACAGACTGACAGACTGACTGACTGACAGACTGACAGACTGTCAGACTGACAAACTAACAGACTGACAGACAGACTGAAAGACTGACAGATAGACTGACTGACAGACAGATAGACTGACTGACAGACTGACAGACTGACAAACTGATTGACAGACTGACTGACAAACAGACTGAAAGACTGACAGACAGGCAGACAGACTGACAGACAGATAGACAAACTGACTGGCTGACGTTTTTGTTGTCGAACTCTCAGACTCCAACTACTGTTGTCTGTCATATGAGAAAAAAATGCGTTGTGCTGCCGTTAAGCGCCTGACAAGTCAGGCCCAGCGCATCCGACTTCGGCATGGGAGAGAATGGTTATCTTTTAAATCTTTCTGGGGAAAAAAAAGGCAAGAGGATGAAGCAAAAGAGGAAATGGCATGAAGTAAAGAAACAAAGCAGAAACAAAGAGAGGGATAGAAAAGAGGGAATTCTTAGCACAGAACGGGCGACTCGATTCTAGGTCGTTCCAAATTGCGAGCGTCTGCTCTCTAACCATTAGTCTATCCCGTCCCCATTTTACGTGTATTTAATTTATAGGCTATTTATTTGAGTGTCAATTGTCAATTATGTTCTTTTCTTTAGTCTCTCATAACTTGAATCCTCTTTAAGTCCTCTGGAATGACAAGAACATCACCATCAGCTTCAAGATCAGACTGATGCGTTCCCTGATCATGTCCATATTTTTTTTAACGCATGTGAAACGTGGACTATAACAGCAGACATTGAAAGAAGGATACAGGCAATGGAGATGAGGTGCTTTCGCAAATCCTTGGTATCTCATACAGAGATCACATCACTAATGAGGAAGTGAAGGCCAGAATCAAAAACACCATCACACCATATGAAGAGCTCCTGACTTCAGTGAAAAAAACCACAAACTGAAGTGGTACGGGCACGTCAACCGAATATCTGGACTGGCCAAGACTGCCTACAGGGAACAGTACAAGGAGGGAGACGAAGAAGAGGCAGACAGAGAAAACGATGGGAAGACAACATCAGGGAGTGGAGGACTGGCCTTGAGTGGAACGACTCGTTGCAGAAAGCTAAAAGCCACGAAATGTGGAGGAAGCTGGCTGTAAAATCTTCAGTGGTGCCCCAACGGTAAACAAGACTACGGGATAGATGAATAATGTTTAGAGTTTTACATACTGTTAGTTGATTGTATGCACCATTCATTCTCCGCTAAATATCTTACAAGTAAAATTGAAATTTACAAAGTTTAATGCAAGATTGAACTTTTGGCCAGGGCTACGGACAATGACAATGACAATGACAAAATCTTTTATTACGAGGATAATAAATAAGCACTCATGTGCTTTTTTACATCCAGTCCCCGCCCGTAGGGATACATCTTAGTAATAAACCCAATACTCATACTCTCACACAGTAGAAACAAAGGGAAAAAGAACAACAACAACAACAACTACTACTACTACTACTACTACTACTACTACTAACTACTACTACTACTACTACTACTACTACTACTGCTACTGCTGCTGCTACTACTACTACTACTACTACTACTACTACTACTACTGCTACTGCTACTACTACTACTACTACTACTACTACTACTACTACTACTACTGCTGCTGCTGCTGCTGCTGCTACTACTACTACTGCTACTGCTACTCCTCCTCCTTCTCCTATGTTAGTCCGTCGTTTTCGACGATGACCTCCAAAACAGCAGAGGAGGCAGCTGCTGTTTCAGAAATTGGGCAGAAATTTGATTACAGTGGAGATGCCATGCCCACAGTACATCCCCACTCTCTCGGCCAAGTGGGCATAAGGACAGTCAGCGTTGGAGATGTTCTCCAAAGGCCAACCAGCTCCCAGGGCTGCAGCACATAAGGACTGTGCGAGTCAAGCCTCCTAGTCAGAGAGTCATAGTCGATCACTAAAGACTAAGCTGTAAAGTGGAATTCCATGAGTGAAAAAGCCACTGGTCATACAGCCTCTCACTTTGCTGTTGTTGCCCCCAGCGTCAATGGTTTCATCAAGAACTGTGATAAAGCCCAGGCGCTGACGCATAAACCACCTCCTACTACTACTACTACTTCTACTGAAGAGCACATCATACAATCAGGATAGCAGAGAGAGATTTCCTACAACCTGTATGTAACACAGTCACACAACGCACCCTCCACAACTACAGCTGCAAACAATAACACTAAAAACAAAGACACTATTGTACACACACACACACACACACACACACACACACACACACACCACACACACACACACACACACACACACAACACACACACACACACACACACAAGGACACAGACACAGACACACACACACACACACACAGACACACACAGCTCCTTACCAATATCATCGATTGTTTCTCACAGTGCATGCATACGTAACATACATAGACATTCAAGCACGCACGCATGCTCATGCGCACGAACATGCGCGTGCACAACCGTGTGCGTGCACACACAGGTCCAAGTAAAAGTAAGAATGTGTGGATGTATGTATGTTTGTATGTATGTATGTATGTATGTATGTATGTATGTATGTATGTATGTATGTATGTATGTATGTATGTATGTACCAATCTATCTACCTACCTACCTACCTATCTATCTATCTATCTATCTATCTATCTATCTATCTATCTATCTATCTATCTATCTATCTATCTATCTATCTATCTATCTATCTATCTATCTATCTACACACACAGATGCACACGTACACAAGACTGGGAACAGGAATGTAAAACATCACCTAAGTGATCAGTTATTAGTCTCGAAATGAAAGAAAGAACACACACACACACAGCACACACGCACGCACGCACGCAGCATCACGCACATACACACACACACACACAAACACACACACACAATACACGAGCCGCAGGCAGGAAGCTACACACACACACACACACACACACACACACACACACACACACACACACACACACTACACACACACACCACACACGCGCGCGCGCCGCACACACAACATACACACAATACACAAACACACACACACACACGCACGCACACACAACATAACACACATACACAAACAACACACAACGGCGCACACACAACATACACACATACACAACACACACACACACGGGCGCACACACAACATACACACATACACAAACACACACACACGGGCGCACACACATTATACACACATACACAAACACACACACACGGGCGCACACACGCACACATCTTCATGTCTCTGTGCGCCCAGGCGTGTATACAGATGCGTGCGTGCGTGTGTGTGTGTGTTGTGTGTGTGTGTTGTGTGGTGTGGTGGTGTGAGAGAGAGAGAGAGAGAGAGAGAGAGAGAGAGAGAGAGAGGGAGAGAACAGACAGACAGACAGAGACAGACAGAGACAGAGAGACAGAGTTGTGTGTGGTGTGTGTGTGTGGGGAGACAAGAGAGGAGAGAGAGAGAGAGAGAGAGAGAGAGAGAGAGAGAGAGAGAGAGAGTGAGTGTATGTCTGTGTGTGTTATATGTGTGTTTGTAAGTGTGTGCGTGTGGTTGAGTGTGTTGTGTGTGTGTGTGTTTTGTGTTTTGTGTGTGTGTGTGTGTGTGTGTGTGGTGTGGTGTGTGGGTGTGTGTGTGTGTGTGTGAGTTTTAACATTTGTTTCATATCATGATTGAAATCTCAACGAACACGTTCAAAACATTACGGAAAAAAGTTGGGTAATTAATTATAGACTTTTTCCCCCCAATTATCTTTTACTTGTCTCCTAATTAGCACTGAGATGACGAACGAATGATAACTTACCTTTTTTGAAGCGCTTGTGTTTTGTCAATACTTTCTCTCTCTCTAATTCTCTCTCTCTCCCTTCTCTCTCTCTCTCCTCTCACTCTCTTCTCTTTCTCTCTCCTTCTCTCTCTCATCTCTCTCTCTCCCTCTCTCCTTCTCCGTCTCTCTCTCTCTCATCCTCTCTCTCTCTCTCTCTCTCTTCTCTCTCTCCTTCTCTCATCTCTCTCTCCTTCTCGCTCTCTCTCTCTCTCTCTCTCTCTCTCTCTTCTCTCCCTCTCCTTCTCTCTCCTCTCCTCTCTCTCTCTGGTGTTCTTTTGTTTTCCTATGTCTCTGTCTCTCTGGTTCTGTTTCGCCCTGTCTCTCTGTGTCTCTGTTTTGTAAAAATCATTCAGTATCAGTCAGTCTGTTTGTGTGTCTGTCTGTGTTTCTGTCTGTATCTCTCTTTTTCCTTTTTCTGTCACTCTATTTCTCTCTCTCTCTCTCCTCTCTCTCTCTCTCCTCAGTTCTCTCGTCTCTCTCTCTCCTCTCTCTCATCCTCTCTCATCTCTCTCTCATCTCTCTACTCTCTCTCTCATCTCCTCTGATGGAATGGTGGTTAGTGTGATGTCTATCTCGTTCTCTCGTGCGCATAAGCGTCTGCATAGTTAGCGTTGCGTGCGTGTGTGGGCATGCACATATACTCGAACGTGTGCGGCATGATATGTGAGTGCATATGAACCTTTGCGAAGTTTGTAAGTCAATATTTTCCGCGCCCACGCGCGCGTGTGTGTATGGTGTGTGAGTGTGTAGATGTGTGTGTGTGAATGTGTTGTGTGTTTATTTTATTTATTTATTTATTTCATTTATTCTCAAGTTCGAGGATGTATGTAAGGGTGTGTGTGTGTTATGTGTGAGTGTGTGTGATGAGTGAGTGTGTGTGAGTGTAGTGTGTGATGCGCGTGTGTGAGTGTGCGTGCGTGTGCGTGAGTGTGTGTGTGTGACTGTGTGTGTGTGTGTGCGTGCGTCATGTGTGCGTGTGTGAGTGTGTCGTGTGTGTGTGCGTGCGTGCGTGCGTGCGTGCGTGTGTGTGTGTGTGTGTGGTGTGTGTGTGTGTGTGCGCGCGCGCGATCTCGCCTGTCTGTCTGCTTGTGTTTATCTGTGTGTGTATAAACTCTGTGCACATTCGTATTTCGTACTATCATTACGTATTTAAGCATTGGCCGCGGCTTTAAAATTAATGTGAAAACAAATGCTATGCTTTCTGTTGGTGTTACTAAGACTGGGTTTGTGTTGCTGTTGTTGATGATGTTCCTCTTACTGTTCCTCCTGTAGTTGTTGTTGTTGTTGTTGTTGGTGATGGTGGTGGTGGTGATAGTGTAGTAAGTAGTAGTAGTTGCTGTAATGTAGTAGTAGTAGTCGTTGTTGCTGCTGCTGCTGCTAGTTGCTTCTGTAGTTCCTATTGATGCTGTTGCTGTTGTGTTGCGGAGATCCTGCTACTGTTACTTCTGTAGTTGTGTTTTGCTCTGTTGTGTGGTGGTGGTGATAGTGTAAAGTAGTAGTAAGTTGGGGTTGTAATAAATATATAGTAGAAGTAAGTAGTAGCAGATTGTTGTTGTGTAATAGTAGTAGTTAGTAGTATGAGTTGTAATAGTATAGTATAATAGTAGTAGTATAGTAGTTGTGTGGTAGTAGTTGTAATAGAGCAGTAGTAATAGTAGTAAGTAAGTAGTAGTAGTTGTATGGTTGTATCAGTAGTATAGTAGTAGAGTCTGTAGTTGTAGTGGTTAGTAGTTGTAAATAGTAGTAGTGTAGTATAGTAGTAGTAGTAGTAGTTGTATGAGTAGTAGTATAGTAGTAGTAGTAGTTGAGTGTAGTAGTTGTAATAGTAGTAGTAGTAATAGTAGTAGTAGTAGTATTGTTGTTGTTGCTAGCTGCTGTGTTGTATCTGTAGTTCATATTGAATGCTGTTGCCGTTGTATATAGTATATAGTTGTTGTTTCGCCTCCATTGTGCTGTGGCTGACATAAACAAAGCAAATCATCAGCAGTAACAACAGCAATACTGCAGTCAAAGTGGGACCACACCCCACCCCACCACCACCACACACACCACCACCACCACCAACCACACCCACCACCACCAACCACCAACCACACCACCACCTACCCTCCCACCACCACCAACCAACAATAGAAACTACCCCCCACCACAACCACCACCACCAACCACCACCACCACCACCACCACCACACCACCAACCACCACCACCACCACCACCACCACCACCACCAACCACCACCACCATATTGAAACCTCCCCACCCCCACCCCCACTACCTCCCACCACACCACCATCAACCACCACCACACCCACCACCACCACCAACCACCACCACCACTATTGAAACTTCCCCCCCACACCACCACCAACCACCACCACCACACCACCACCAACCACCACAAACCCCCCCCCACCACCACCACCACCACCACCACCACCACCACCCACCACCACACACCACCACCACCAACCACCAACCACCACCACCACCACCACCACCACCACCACCCACCACCACCACCACTAACCACCAACCACCAATCACCAACCACCACCACACCACCAAACCACCACTACCACCAACCACCACCACCAACCACCACCACCACCACCACCACCCCACCACCACCACCACCACCACCACCACCACCACCACCACCACCACACCACTATTGAAACTTCCCCACCCCCACCCCCACTACCACCACCACCACATCAACACCACCACCACCACCACCACCACCACCACCATCCTCAACCACCCCACACCACCAACCACCACCACCACCACCACCACCACCACCACCAACCACCACCAACCACCACCACCACCACCACCACCACCACCACCAATATTGAAACTTCCCCCCACCACCACCACCAACCACCACCACCAATATTGAAACTTCCCCCCCCCCCACCACCAACCACCACCACCACCACCACCACCACCACCACCACCACCACCACCACCAACCACCACCACCAATCCATTGAAGCTTTTCTGTGCAGAACCTTTCTTTCGATTGAAAAAAAAAATCCAAACAAAACAAAACCAAACGAACTCCGCTTCGCTGGTTTGGCTTTCAATCGTCGGAAACGTTTCTCAAGGGGGCGACAATCGCTTCACGACGAGTCGTCTGCTCTCCTGCCTTACCTCCCTGTGAACGACGACAACTCCCCACTGCCTCCTCTGGAAATAAGTTAAGACATCCTGGAAGACGAATTGTGGCTGCCTGCATGGTGGGCAAAAGAGAAACAGATTGCATACGGAAAATCTCACCATTGGTGGTGAACTTCGGAAGTTTAGATTGGTAACGTAAAGGAAAAGAAGAGATATAAATATATTGATTAGCATTGTTGTTTATTGTTGTTGTTGTCGTCGTCGTTGTTGTTGTTTTGTTGTTGTTGTTGTTGCTGTTGTTGTAGCTATTGTCTTTGCTGTTACGTTGATGTCATTCTGTTGTTGTTGTTGATGCGTTTTGGCTGTTGTTGATGTTGTTGTCATTGTTGTTGTTGTTGTAGCTATTGTTTTTGCTGTTATGTTGATGTCATTGTTGTTGTTGATGTTGTTGATGCTGTTTTGATTGTTGCTGTTGTTGATGTTTCGTGGTATGGTGGTGGTATTGCTGTTGTTGTTGTTGTCGTCATCGTTGATAGCTGCTACGTTGTTGATGCTGCTGCTGTTGTTGCTCTTGTTACTTGTGCTGTTGTTGTTGCTGCTTCTGCTGTTGTTGTTGTTGCTGCTGCTGTTGTTGTTGTTGTTGCTCTGTTGCAGTTGTTATTGTAATTGGTAGGTACTTCCCAGTGCAATACCGTGAAGATCGCCCAAATCATGCACTATGCCTCACTTAAAACCACTGTGTGAATCCAATGTTACTTCACTGGGGAGCGCCCAACCAAAGAACCCACGGAAAAGAAAACACATCTGCACTAAAATGTCACGTTCCTGGCAGCTCTTTAAGCAACGCGTAGATTTAAGAATACTAAAAGACATTAATCAGTATCATATTTGTGACAACCCACCCCATATCAATAAGTCGCTTGCCCCGGAGATTAATATTTTTTTTTCTGTTAATATATTATTAATCTGCAATATAAAATGACTATCCAATACCCCCCTCTAAGAAAAAAAAAGACTGAACATCGGACAACTCCATAATGAAAAAGTGATGACAAATTGAAAAGCTAGAATCCAGAAAATGACAAAATGAGAAATTCTCGAATTTTGCATCTTAACTGATGATCAGGATAGAGGGTTGGGTGGATTTAAACGCAGTTTTTTAAAAGTAGAAACATCACCATCACATCTCCATCAGAAACATCACCTTCAAAAATCTCCATCAGAAACATCACCATCAAAAATCTCCATCAGAAACATCACCATCAAAAATCTCCATCAGAAACATCACCTTCAAAAATCTCCATCAGCAATATCACCATTAAAAATCTCCATCAGAAGCATCACCATTAAAAATCTCCATCAGAAACATCACCATTGAAAATCTCCATCAGAAACATCACCATTAAAAATCTCCATCAGCAATATCACCATTAAAAATCTCCATCTGAAACATCACCATTAAATTTTCAGCAGAAGCATTAGCATTAAATCTCTAGCAGAAACATCACCATTAAAAATATCCATCAGAAACATCACCATTAAAAATCTCCACAAGAAATATCACTATCAAAAATCTCCATCAGAAACATCACCATCAAAAACCTCCATCAGAAATTTCATCAGCAAATATCTCCATCAAAAACATCACCATTAAACCTTCAGCAGAAATTTCACCAGCAAAAATCTCCATTAGAAATTTCACCAGCAAAAATCTCCATCAGAAATTTCACCAGCAAACATCTCCATCAGAAATTTCATCAGCAAAATCTCCATCAGAAACTCCATCAGCAAAAAATCTCCATGAGAAATTTTATCAGCTAAAAATCTCCATCACAAAGATCACTTTAAAAAACCCTTCTACCTCCATCAGAAACACCGCTAGTGACAAATCTTCATCAGAAACATTAACATCCACAAAACCTTCCCCAGCTGACAATCTCCATCAACAACACCGCCACCCTCCTCTCCCACCCCCACCATCACAGAACAGTGATGGACGTGGCAGGAGGACAAGAACCCCCACCCCACCCCGACAACAACAACAACAACACCTCCTCCAACTGGACAGACGGAGCAGGGCCTTCTCCAGCGGGTGTCCCCGAGGCAGCGATGTTCGTGTGGACCGTGTGTCCACCCTGCATCCTGATCTTGGGCACGTTCGGAAACGTGGCCACAATACTGGTCATGCGTCGTCTCAGGGATGACTCCTCCTCCTCCTCCTCTTCCTCCTCTTCCTCCTCCTCCTCCCAAGAGATATTCCTCTCGGCGCTGGCTGTGTCTGACCTGTCCCTGCTCTACCTCATCGTGCTGCCCGAATGGCTGGACTTGATGTTCCACCTGCGGTTGGTGGTGCTTCACCCTGCAGTGTGCAAGCTGGTGAACTTCTTGTCCTACGTGAGCAACTCTATGTCGGGCTGGCTGATCACCGGAGTCACCGTCCAGAGGACTTTAGCCGTGAAGTGGCCCCACAAGGTCAGGGTCGCGTGCACCTCCTCCACCACCTGGAGGGTCATAGCGGGTCTGCTCTTTTCGGCCGGGGTCATGAACCTTCACTTCCTGTTCAAGATGGACGTCTCGTGGTCAGGGACGCAGTGTTACTACGCGGGCTATTCCGATTTCTTGGCGTTCTACAAGAGCGTGTGGCTGTGGGTGGACAGTCTGACCTACTGCGTCCTCCCGTTTCTGTGCATCGTCACCTGCGACGTCATCCTAGCTCTGACGTTGTTCCAAGCCTCGGGACAGGGTGACGTCAGCGCCAAGGTCACCTCCGCGCAAACAGACGCGCGAAAGAAAACGGCTTCGAAAACCACGGTGACGGTGGTGGTGGTGTCCTTGACCTTCTTGCTGTTGACCTTGCCGGCCTACATCTTTGTGCTGGTGGACCAGTTCACGGTGTACGACACTCTCTTCAGACAGACAGTGGTCTGGGCTGTGGCTTACAACATGTACTACGCCAACAGCGCCATCAACTTCCTCCTCTACTGCTTCACAGGCTCCAGGTTCCGGGGCGAGTTCCTCAGCCTTCTCCGCTGCACGTTCCCGTCTCGTGGAGATGCCAGAGGCCTGTCCGTATGAACAGCAACAGCAGCAGCAGCAATGCTCCTCCTCCTTCCCTAGCTGCTACCACCACCCTGTAGTACCTTTTTCTGGACATTCTGTGATAGAAGTTAGTTTCCCTCCCCCACCCCAGACCCTCATGTTTATTTTATTTTTTATTTTATTTGGTTCTTTTATATCAATGATAATGGAAAAAGCACTTATGTGCTTTTTTTTTTTTTACATCCAGTCCCCGTGTGTATGCGGTTTTGTAAAGTGTCATCTGTTCCCACCGGCACACAATGGCCTACTCTTACGAAAAGCGGAAAAGGATTTTAAGGTGTATGCAAGATGTTTTGCGTGTGTTCGCGCACACGGGGCCTCGGTTTATAGTCTCATCCGAAAGACTTTTGGGGAGAGTGGAGTCTGCACTGATGTTAACTCTAGGGGAAAATATCCCCTTGAACGGGAATTGAACCCTGGTGGTCAGATTGTGTTGCTAAGGGCCTGTCAGTGTAAACAATAAGCCCCTACCATCACAAGAACAGCACTGCACTGGACCCCAGAAGGAAGGAGAAAGAAAGGAAGACCAAAAGCAATGTGGAGGAGGACTGTAGAAAGTGAGATGAAGGCCATGCAGCAGCACTCTTGGGGATCAGTGACTAGGTTGGCCCAGGATAGGCAGGAGTGGAAGCGCTTTGTTGCTGCCCTACACACCGCTGGGTGTAATGGTTAATGATGATGATGATGATGACCCCTTTTATGGAAATTCTGTGCTAGAAATTATGCAGGTTACCCCACCCCATCTACCCACCCACCCACCCCTGATGTTGGGGTGTTAGGGGCTTGTCGGTATAAACAGCAAAGCCCCTACCACCTTCTGGAAATTCTGTGCTAGGAATTTACTCTTTTCTATCCCTCTCTTTGTTTTTTTTCCCTACCGTGTTAAAAAAAATTCTTTCTGTTACCACCTCATTCTTGTCATTATTTTCTAATTTTTTTAAAGTCCATTCCCTTGCCTTGTGTGTGTGTTTATTTTAATTTTATTTTATTCTTTTATATCAAGGAGAATGGATTAAGCACTTGTGTGCTTTTTTTTATACATAAAGTCCTCGTGTGTATACGGTTTTGTAAATTCTGTCATCTGTTCCGACCAGCACACAATGGCCTACTCTTACAAAAAACGGAACAGGATTTCACGTGTGCGCAAGATGTTCTGCGAGTGTTCACACACGGGACCTCGGTTTATAGTCTCATCCGTGTGTGTGTGTGTGGTGTGTGTGTGTGTGTGTTGTGTGTGTGTGTGTGTGTGTGTGTGTGTTAGTTCTTCAAGTTAAGGTCCTTCCACCAAAAAGTGATATTAGAGGGTGAGTGTGTGTGTGTGTGTGTGTGTGTGTGTGCGCGTGGGTGTGTGCGCGTGGGCATCTGTGTGTTTTCAGAAAGACTTAAAAGATACCTTTCTCCCACACTCCAAGTCGGATGCACTGACTTTTTAGATGTTTAATGGCAGAGCCACGCATTTTCGCTCATATGACACACAAAAATTGTTGCTGTCTGAGCGTTTGACGAAAAAAGAAGGAGAAGAAGAAGCTTACTACAGGGCCTAGAATCCGAGTCTGCTGGCAAAAGCAGTACTAAGAGGCTTTGGGAAAGAGGATTGCTTGCATTCCACCAAAATTATTGTAACTCAGTGACTATAAATGTAAAAAGGTAAAGGTGTCCCATAACATAGGCGTCAGAGACCTCAGCTTCTCTAGGGGCCAGCATATTGAGGGTGGCGCCCATCTCCTCTCCCTCGCTGCTTTACCTTCCCTGACCCTAAAGAGGGCAGGTACCTATTTTACAGCTGGGTGAACTGGGGGAACTGTACTGAAGCCAAGGCGTGCAAACGGTCACCCATCCAAGTGGTAACCAGGCTGAATGCTGCTTAACCTTAGCTTGGGGGAAAGCGAGTGCTCTGACCAATGAGCTGTCCTGGTTTTTTTCTTACATTCAGAAATCTGTATCTACGTCAACAAAAAACAACTTCGGGTAAACTGAATATACCTGAATCAAATCCTACACATCTCTATACAATCTGATAGGGAAACAAATACAGTTGCAGACAGGAAAAGAAAAATAAAGATACTGGGTGGCGCTGCTCTTGTGGCGAGGTGCTCTCCATAGGGAGAGAGCAGCCTGAATTTCATGCAGAGAAATCTGCGTGACTTAAAGAGGTATACAATACAATACAGTATAATACAACACAATACAATGCATGCCATGCCATGCAATGCAAAGCAATGCAATATAATATGCTACTCTACACTACACTACACTACACTACACTTCACTACACTATACTACACTACACTACAAAAATGCAATACCATGCGACACAACACGATAAATACAATATAATGTGATGCAATACAATACAGTACAACACAACACAAAACAACACAACACAGTACAGTGCAATACAATACTACAATATACTCATGAAACTATTTGGTAACGAGAATTATTTACCAACAACATGATAACTTTTTTCATTCCACACCTGTCTGTGAATTATTTTTTTTTTTTTAAAAAAGATTGAGGTAAAGAGCCACTGTTTAATAACGAAATCACCCCATGTCTCTACTCACAAACAAGAATTCTATATTCATAAACATAATAAGTCAGAAATGAACGTTCATTGACAAAACCACAGGCTAGTTTAACAATCACATGTTTATAAAAACCCCCAATTCAAATGAAATGTATTGTTTGCTAAAAACACCCCCAAATGTTAAGCAGCTTTGGGTGTGGTTACCACTTGGATGGGTGACCATTTGCGCGCCTTGCCTTCAGTACAGTTCCCCCAGTTCACCCAGCTGTCAATGGGTACCTGCCCTCTTTAGGGTCAGGGAAGGTAAAGCAGCGAGGGAGAGGAGATGGGCGCCGCCCTCCTGGCCCCTGGAGAAGTGAGGTCTCTGACGCCTCGCTCCCCTACAACCACATAGGTTATGGGACACCTTTACCTTTACTTTTACAAATATGTAGCCACATTTCCTTTAGTCTAGTAGGCCACTGGGGCAAAACC
>CM054163.1:33458330-33490830 GCA_028751875.1 Rapana venosa
GTGTGGTAACAATCTGTTTTATAGGATTGTTTGGCACAACAGTTAAAGCTATATTTCTGTGTCTTGACAATCTGTTTAATAGGATTGTTTGGTACCAGAGTTGATCACAGATTTCTGTGTGGTAACAATCTGTTTCATGGGATTGCTTGGTATCAGAGTTAATCACAGATTTCTGTGTTGTAACAATCTGTTTTATAGAATTGTTTGGCACAACAGTAAAGTCATATTTCTGTGTCTTGACAATCTGTTTAATAGGATTGTTTGGTACCAGAGTTAATCATAGATTTCTGTGTTGTAACAATCTGTTTTATAGAATTGTTTGGCACAACAGTTAAAGCTATATTTCTGTGTCTTGACAATCTGTTTAATAGGATTGTTTGGTACCAGAGTTAATCACAGATTTCTGTGTGGTAACAATCTGTTTTATAGAATTGTTTGGCACAACAGTTAAAGCTATATTTCTGTGTCTTGACAATCTATTTAAAAGGATTGTTTGGTCCCAGAGTTGATCACAGATTTCTGTGTGGTAACAATCTGTTTTATAGAATTGTTTGGCACAACAGTTAAAGCTATATTTCTGTGTCTTGACAATCTGTTTAATAGGATTGTTTGGTACCAGAGTTGATCACAGATTTCTGTGTTGTAACAATCTGTTTCATGGGATTGCTTGGTATCAGAGTTAATCGCAGATTTCTGTGTCTTGACAATCTGTTTTATAGAATTGTTTGGCACAACAGTAAAGTCATATTTCTGTGTCTTGACAATCTGTTTAATAGGATTGTTTGGTACCAGAGTTAATCATAGATTTCTGTGTGGTAACAATCTGTTTAATAGAATTGTTTGGCACAACAGTTAAAGACATATTTCTGTGTCTTGACAATCTGTTTCATAGGATTGTTTGGTACCAGAGTTGATCACAGGTTTCTGTGTTGTAACAATCTGTTTCATGAGATTGCTTGGTACCAGAGTTAATCACAGATTTCTGTGCCGTAACAATCTGTTTCATGGGATTGTTAGGTATCAGAAATAACATCGGATTTCTGTGTTCCAACACTATGTCTAATGAATGGTGTGGGACCAGAGTGAAGGAATAGATACTATGTGCTGTAAGACTGTTCAATAGGGTTGTGTGGTGCTGGAGGTAAAGAGAATGACTCCCATTGCAAAACAGATATCTGTGCTTGTCACAGCATTTCCAGTATGGAAAAGGAGGGAAAGTATTGAGGTATAAATGAGGGAAGAATTCAACAATATTCAAAGAGTTTAGCAAAAGAAACTGACACACAAAACTCTGGCAAAATGCATGTGGAATATGTAACTGTAGCTTCCGTACAAGGCAACTTATGTTTTTGTTTTGGCTTTGATTTTTTGAGTGTGTGTGTGTGTGGGGGGGGGGTGGGGGTGGGGAGTGCGTTTACACACACACACACACACACACACACAAACACACACGAGTGCGTGAGCACGCACATCAACACAATTACACGCACACATACATACACATACACACACGCACGCAAGCACACGCACACACACACACACGCTTACACACCAACACACACACACACACACACAAACATACATACTCACACACACACGCACACACACCAAGCTATTTTTTAGGAATGACACATACACATTTTTCGCTCTTTTTTAATTCATACCGAAAACAGTTGATTGAATTTCCATTGTCTAATTTCTGTACCTGAAAGCCAACCTTTCCATGATGGAAACAAACATTTCAGACAGTCATAAGCATAAACAATGACAACATTATTTACATACAGTTTGGAAATCGGAGGACGGTGTTTCCAGATTAAAGATTTAGCCTTGTGATATTGCTTGCTTCTGAAATAATCAACCAAATATTCTAACTATAATACCTTATTTGTTTCTTGGAAATACCAATTTCGGTATTGATATTAGAGAAATACACATACACCATAAAAGATTACGTAAAACTGATGGTTAATTACACATTGTTCAAACTAGCCAACCGGAGTGGCTTTGACATAATCGAAAACTGCTTAGTCGGAAAAAAAGGTCATTCATTGGTTGCTCAGTCTTTGTTCATCAGCCAATCACGTTCACCATTACAAGATCACCAATGTTTGAGAAAGACTTCAAGGTTCAAGCCGTGTCGTAGCAGCCAATCACAAGACACCTTGGGGTTGCTGAAACACCAATCAGAATGAAGCATTAGAGCCAGGAACCTACAGCAGGGGAAGAAGAAGTCCACGTTAACATGCAGACAGGTGTGAATTTTTGCTGGGTGCCTTCACACTCTGGGTTCTTTGGGCAGATAGAGCTGCTAAAAAGGTGAAAAGGTGCAAAACATGGATGGGATTCAATAGACTTGCATGTGCCTTTATCCTTACAAGAGGGGTACAGCTTACTAGAACAAAAATCATGGAGAAAGGTCACCGAAAGTAAACAGCTATTTGAGAGATTTTTTATCTAGAACTGTAATCAGCGCTATATGAATTCCATACATTATTATTATTATTATTATTATTATTTATTTTTATTTTTTTTTATTATTATTAATCAATACCGATAATTTAACAGTCATGAACCATTCAATACTTTGTGTAGGTGTTTTCATGTCAAGAAGAATTAATACTTTATTTTATAAAATGAAACTAAATGCATTGATAACCAAATTCAGCAAAAGTGGTAAATGTCTGTGTGGTGAGAATATCACCAATACTCATATACTTTTTGACTGCCAGAGTGTAAAACCTTTCATGCCCCATTTTTTTCTGAAAATTCCCTCACCAGCATATTCAGTAATCTAAAACTAGCATTTGAAATTGTGAAAGGTCTTTGTCACAGTCCCACAGGACATTTGTTACAGTTGCATTAACGTCAATGACTTGCTTTTGTCTTTTTATAATTCCTATTGCATTGCCAAGTTTCTTCATGGGATTTTTAACAGATTTAAAAAAAAATAGATATCCACCTTCCATTTTTTGTGTCTCCCCTCTGGTTTAATATCACTAGAAGTGAACAGAAGTAAAATTGAAGTGAACAACAATGCAGAGATGCTGGCACATCAGCATTAAGTAAAGGGCCATTTTGAAGCATTCGTTGACTGAACTGGGAGTTGTGCGGCCGAGTGGGTAGATAATATCATTGAGTGTACATTTGATCAGTAGATCACTGAATGTGCACTTGTTGTTGTTGTTGTTGTTGCTCTTGTTGTTGTTGTTGTTGTTCTTGTTGTTCTTGTTCTTCTTGTTCTTCTTCTTGTTCTTCTTGTTTTTGTTCTTGTTGTTGTTGTTGTTGTTGTGTTGTTGTTGTTCTTCTTGTTCTCTTGTTCTTCTTGTTCTTGTTCTTCTTCTTCTTCTTCTTTCCCCTGGAGTTGATATTGAGACTGAGTCCACTATCTTAAATGTTTATCATGTGAGACTTTGAGTCAAAGATGTTGTGTGACATAACTAACGTAAAACGTTTTGTTAACTCCAAAAATCTTCAAGTGCTACATTTTGGCGTGTGGGTGTACTGCTTTGTCAAACCAGCAACAAACGCAGGTTAGGGAAATTAGTGAGTGATTAGCACAGAGAAAAGATTTACCCTGACCATAGAACTGACTTATACTAGAGAGACAGAGAGAGGGAGAGAGAGAGAGAGAGAGAGAGAGAGAGAGAGAGAGAGAGAGAGAGAGAGAGAGAGAGAGAGAGAGAGAGAGAGAGAGGAGAGGGAGGAGGGACGGGAGCACATAAGTGCTTATTCATTATCCTCGATATATAAGAAAAAAAAAAAAATAAAAAAATAAAACTATCTATCTATCTTCTGCCTGTCTGTCTGTCAGTCAGTCTGTCTATCTATCGATCTGTAATTATATATTTTAATATATATATATATAATATATATATATATAAGAGAGAGAGAGAGATAGAGAGAGAGAGAGAAAGGGAGAGAGAGACAGAGAGAGAGACAGAGACAGACAGACAGACAGACGGACAGCTAGCCACACACACACACACACACACACTCAACACACACACACACACACACACACTCAACACACACACACACACGCACACAATATACACACACACACAAAACACACTCAACACACACACACACACCATGCACGCACACACTCACAAACACACACTTACACACACACACACTTACACACACACACACACACACACTTACACACTCAACACCACACAACACACACACACACTTACACACACAGACACAACACTTACACACTTACACACACACTTACACACACACACACACACACACACACACACACACACACACACACACACACACAACACACACCACACACACACACACACACACACGCACACACACACAGACGAACCGACAACTACTCGTAAGAGTACGCCATTGTGTGCCGGTGGAACAGATGACAAAATTCACAAAACTGCATACACACGGAGACTAGATTGAAAAAAGCACACACGTGCTTATTCCATTATGCTCGATATAAAAGAATAAAATGAAATAATAAAATAAATACCCCCCCCCCCCCCCAACAAAAAACCCACAAAACAACAACAAGCAAAATGAGACACAAAATACAGAGATGGAGAAAAAAGCACGCAGGCGGACAGACAGACAGACAGACAGACAGACAGACAGAGGAAGAGATGGACGTCGCGGGAAGAGGGCGGGGTACCGTCTGGAAGGTATCCTGAAGGCGTCCGGCTGAATTCTATCGATAGAGGAAGTCTGGCAGAACACGTGGGACAGCGTCACTTTGCGAATCTCACGCAGCTCGTCTGTAATAAATAATAATAATAATAATAATAATAACAACAATAATAATAATAATAATAATAATAATAATAATAATAATAATAATAATAATAATAATAATAATAATAATAATAATAATGATAAGAATAATAATAATAAGAAGAAGAAGAAGAAAAGAAGAAGAAGAAGAAGAAGAAAAAAAAGAAGAAAAGAAAAAGGAAGAAGAAGATTGATGATGATGATGATGATAATAATGATGATGATGATGATGACTACTACTACTACCACTGCTACTGCTGCTGCTGCTGCTACCACTACTACGATTTTATATAGTGTTAAATCTTTTAAAGTAAACAAATCGAAGCGCGTGCACTCAAATTTTTAACACACAAGCAACTTTCCACAAATATCAGGATTAACAGATATCAAATTTATGCACACACACACACACACACACACACGCACGCACGCACACACACATACATACACACACACACACACGCATGCACGCACGCACACACGCTTAGGGAGGGTGGTGGAGATGAAGGAGGCTGTCGAAAACGCCAACACAATGACAGAGAACAGACAGAAAATATAGTTATCTGACCAAAAAACAAAATAAATGATGTCTATAAAAGAAATAATTGACGGGCGTTAGATAGAAAAAAATGCATAAAGTTACAGAAGGAAAAGAGAAAATCGATGGAAAAGAAAAAAAAGAAGAAAAAAGAGTAAACAGAAGGAAACATATAATAATAATAATAATAAGAAGAAGAAGAAGAAGAAGAAGAAGAAGAAGAAGAATATATGGAACTTATATAGCGCTGAATCTTGTAAAAACAAACAAATCGAAGCGCTTAATATATCTACAAAAAACGAAAAGAAAGAAAGAAAGCCAAAAGAAATAAAGTAAAAGAGGAAAAAAGGAAAGAAGACCAAAAAACGAGAAAGAAAAGATTAAAATACAAAACAAACAAATAAACAAACAAGCAAACAACAACAACAACAACAACAACAACAACAGAGCAGTACACATTCAGTTTTGCAGGGAGGGTGGAAGGGACATAACTTGCGGTTTCATGTTCTAACTATATGTAGTAGTCTCCCCGACTTACACCTGCATCTGCCAACATGACGGGATAGCCTGGTGGTTAGAGTGATGTATTCGTGATCTGCTGACCCGGGTTCGATTCTCGTTCAAGAGGATTTTTCCTCTGGAGTTAACATCAGTGCAGACTCCACTCTCCCCATAAGTCCTTCGGATGAGACTATAAACCGAGGCCCCGTGTGCGAACGCACGCAGAACATCTTGCGCACACGGTGACATCCTGTTCCTCTTTTCGTAAGAGTAGGCCATTGTGTGCAGGTAACCACGCTCAACGCTGCTTAACTTGGCTGGGGGAAAGCGAGTGCTCCAACCACTGAGCTATCCCGTCCCCATAACTCCATTATGCTTGAAATAAAAAATTAAACCCCCCCCCACCCCTACACCCACCCACCACCACACCCCACATCCACCCATCACCACCACCACCACCCCCACAACACCTCACCCACACCCCCCACCACCCACACCACCACCCTCACCCTCTACACACAAACGCACTACCCCCCAAAAAAAAACCCGCACCACACATCGCTCACCCTCATAGAAACTGCCTTTCTCTCCCTCTGTTTCGTAGAAGAAGCGATCGCCGAACTTCAGTCTGTGGAAGACCTCTCCCATCAGGCAGTTGAAGGTCTTACCCACTAGGCCATCGAACGCCAAGGGTTCCACCATGGCCCCAGTGAACAGATCGATGTCGTCAGGATGTCTGTCAACGTGACGTCATGCCAGCTGATGTCAGTTCAGTCCAGATTTAATTTTTTGTGTTAAAAAACACCAGAAAAGTAATAAGAAAAGAAAACAAAATCCTAAAAACCTAACCCTTGGAGGTAGCATGAGTTGTTAAGAATACCACAGATTCGTAGGTTGTGTGTGTGTGGGGGTGTGGGGTGTGTGGGTGGGCCACAGCTACCACCACCACCACCACCACCACCACCAACCAACCACCACCACCACCACCACCACCACCACCACCACCACCACCACCACCACCACCACCACCACCACCAACCACCACCACCAACCACCACCACCACCACCACCACCACCACCACCACCACCACCACCACCACCTCCATAACATCAACAACAACAACATCATCAAAAACAACCACATCAACAACAACAGCATCAACAACAACAACAGCATCAACAACACCACCACCACCACCAACCACCACCACCACCACCACCAACCACCACCACCACCACCACCACCACCAACCACCACCACCAACCACCACCACCACCACCACCACCACCACCACCACCACCACCACCACCAGTATCAACTGGCCTGTAAACGAGTGCCAGAGCTCGTTGGGAGATGCCAAGGTCAGGGTCATCAAAGCTCCGGATTCGGTGGAAGCCGCAGTATTCTCTGAAGTCGTTGTACGGCGGTATACCGTGGTCACGTGCTCGCTGAAGGTTAAGGGCGATGAGGTCAAAGGCCTTACCTTGACCTTCCTCCGTCTCGAAGAGATGTTCCGTCACCTGAAAGAGTCAAGATCGTTCGTTTTTTCCCCCTTTTCTTTCTTTTATTTTTTCTTTTGTTTCTTTCGTTCTTTCCTGCTTTGTTTTTTTGTTGTTTCTTTCGTTCTTTCTTTTCTTTCTTTCTTTCGTTCGTTCGTTATTTCTTTCTTTCTTTCTTTTATTTTTCTTTGTTTGTTTGTTTGTTTGTTTCAATGGCTACCTGCATGGCGAGCAAACACGGTGGTATGTGCAAGAAAACGAGACAAAGAAACAAACACAAGACAAAACCAACACAAAACCAACACAAAACCAACACAAAACCAAACACAAAATCAACACAAAATCAACACAAAACCAACACAAAACCAGCAGAAAACCAACACAAAATAAAACAAAACAACTGTCATTAGCATATCCACCACAACCAACAATAAAACGACAACAACACCAACAGAGAAGAAGAAGAAAGAAGAAGAAGAAGAAGAAGAAGAAGAAGAGAAGAAGAAGAAGAAGAAGAAGAAGAAGAAGAAGAAGGAGGGGGAGAAGGAGGAGGAGGAGGAGGAGAAGGAGAAGAAGAAGAACGCGAAGAAGAAGAATTGTGAAGAAGAAGATGAAGAAGGAGGAGGAGGAGAAGAATTGCGAAGAAGAAGAATTGCGAAAGAAGAAGAATTACGAAGAAAGATTGCGAAGAATTGCTAAGAAGAAGAATTGCAAATAAGAAGAAGAATTGAGGTGAAGAATAATTGCGGAGAAGAAGAATTGCAAAGAAGAAGAACAAGAATTGCGAAGAAGAAGAAGAGGAAGAAGAAGAATTGCGAAGAAGAAGAAGAGGAAGAAGAAGAATTGCGAAGAAGAAGAGCAACAACGACAACAAAAACAGCAACAACAGCACCAGCAACAACAACAACAAAAGCAACAACAAGAAGAACAGCAACACAACAAAAACAAGAAGGAAGAATTGCGAAGAAGAAGAAGAGCAACAACAACAACAGCAACAACAACAGCAACAACAACAAGAACAGCAACAACAAAAATACCAGCCACCACCACCACCACCACCACCACCACCACCACCAAACCACCACCACCACCAATAACAACAACCATCACCACCACAAGCAGCAGAAGCAACAACAATAACAACAACAACAACAACAAAGACATTACCTCCTCCACAATGAAGGCGTCAGGCATCTGCGTGCGACCTTCAGGGTCAATGCCAGAGGTCAAGGCCTCCACGACCTGTTCGACCTTGCCTTGACCCCGCACGAGGAAAGGTTTGAAGAAAAGGTCACGGAGTAACCTCTGCTCTCCGGCGATTGGAAAGGAGCGAGGGATGAGGGTGTGGCCGAATCTGCCATTGTCATGATCATGATCATGATCATCAGCACCATTATCTTTTGTTTGTTTTTGTTTAATGTCCATTCACTACTTGGTGATAGGACACACCCGCATTCAAACCAACATCGCTCTCTCTCTGTCTGTCTGTCTGTCTGTCTCTCTCTCTCTCTCTTCTCTCTCTCCTCTCTCTCTCTCTTCTCTCTCTCTCTCTCTCTCTCTCTCTTCTCTCTCTCTCTCTCTCTCTCTCTCTCTCTCTCTCTCTCTCTCTCTCTCTCTCTCTCTCTCTCTCTACTGTATGTATATTTATATTCTCACAACTATCTACAGTAGAGGTCTTACTGGGGAAGAATATATAACCTCAGCATCATTATCCTCGTGTAAAGATGATTATTTCTTTTATCGTTTCATTTCATTTTATTTATGTTTTATTCTATTCTTGTACTTCGAGGATAATGGAATAAGCACTCGTGTATTTTTTTGGTTATCCATTATCCACTCATTTGTTGTTGTTTTTTAACATACGCAGTTTTTTTTCAAATTTTCATCCATTCCCACCGGCACACAATGGCATACTCTTCCGAAAAGCGGAACGGGTTTTAACGTGTGCGCAAGATGTTCTGTGTGCGTTCGCACACGGGGCCTCGGTTTATAGTCTCATCCGAAAGACTTTTGGGGAGAGTGGAGTCTGCACTGATGTTAACTCCAGGGGAAAATATCCTCTTGAATAAGATTCGAACCTGGGTCAGCAGATCACGAATGCATCACTCTAACCACCAGGCTATCCCGCCATCATCATCATCATCATCACCGTTATCATCAATGTACCTAAAATAAAGGATTTCTTCTTTTAATAAAGAAACTGTGACTTTGAAAGATTCGAGCTGAAATCAGTTTTACAATAGTGATGATGGTTTGAGATATGGAAAGACAAATATCAATATGTTTAAAGAGGTAAATGTCATTCTAAATGACAAGGTGTGTTTCATTTCCGTTAGCCACACACACACACACACACACACACACACACACACACACACACACACACACACACACACACGCACACACACACATACACCGCACGCACGCACACATACACACAAACACACAAACACCCCCCCCCCCGCACACACAAACACACAAAAACACACAAACACACACACAAACACACACATACCCCTCCTCCCCACCAAACACACAAACCCAAACACACACCCATACACCCCCCCCACAACCCCCCTCTACACACACACACGCAAACACACGCAATCACACCCTACACCCCCCCCCCCCCCCCCATCACTCCACCACCCCTTCCCCCCTTACACACAAACCTACCCCCTTCACTCCCCCCAACCCCCACCTTAAACCCCCTCTCACCCCCTTCACTCCCCCCAACCTCCCCTTACCCCCTCATCGTCCCCCCCCTTCACTCCCCCCCAACCTCCCCTTACCCCCTCTCGTCCCCCCCTTCACTCCCCCCCAACCTCCCCCTTTCCCCCTCTCGCCCCCCCCTTCACTCCCCCCCAACCCCCTTACCCCCTCTCGTCCCCCCCCTTCACTCCCCCCCAACCTCCCCTTACCCCCTACTCTCCCCCCCCTTCACTCCCCCCAACCTCTCACCCCCACCCCCCTTCACTCTCCCCCCAACCCCCACCTTACCCCCTCTCACCCCCCAAATCCCACACATCCACTCCCCAACCCCCTAACCCCCCCCCAACACACACATACACACACATACACCCACCCACACATACCCCCTCCCCCCCACACACACACACATACACAAACACCCCCCCCCACACACATACACAAACACCCCCCACACACATACACAAACACCCCCCACAACACAAAACACAAACACCCCCCACACACACACATACACAAACAACCCCCCCCCACACACACAAAACATACCCCCCCCCACACACACACACACATACCCCCCCCACACACACACACATACCCCCCCCCACACACACACACACATACCCCCCCCACACACACACACACACATACCCCCCCCACACACACACACAAACCCCCTCCCCCCCACACACACACACATACACAAACACCCCCCCCCACACACAATACACAAACACCCCCCACACACATACACAAACCCCCCACACACACACATACACAAACACCCCCCCCCCACACACAAAACACAAACACCCCCCCCCACACAACAACACATACCCCCCCCCCACACACACACACATACCCCCCCCCACACACACACATACCCCCCCACACACACCCCATACCCCCCCCACACACCACACATACCCCCCCACACACACACACACACACACATACCCCCCCCCACACACATACCCCCCCCCACACACACACACACACACACATACCCCCCCCCCCACACATACCCCCCCCACACACACACACACACATACCCCCCCCACACACACATACCCCCCCACACACACACACCTACCCCCCCCACACACACATACCCCCCCACACACACATACCCCCCCACACACACACACACACACACATACCCCCCCCCACACACATACCCCCCCCACACACACACACACACATACCCCCCCCACACACACATACCCCCCCCACACACACCCCACACATACCCCCCCCACACCACACATACCCCCCCACACAAAACACACACATACCCCCCCACACACACACATACCCCCCCCCCACACACACATACCCCCCCCACACACACACATACCCCCCCCACACACACACACACATACCCCCCCACACACACACATACCCCCCCCCCACACACACACACACATACCCCCCCCCCACACACACACCCCATACCCCCCACACACACAACCCCCCCACACACACACACATACCCCCCCCACACACACATACCCCCCCCCACCACACACACATACCCCCCCCACACACACACACACACACATACCCCCCCCACACACACACACATACCCCCCCCACACACACACACATACCCCCCCCACAACACACACACATACCCCCCCCCCCCCACACACACACACACATACCCCCCCACACACCACACACACATACCCCCCCCCACACACACACACATACCCCCCCCCACACACACACATACCCCCCCCCCCACACACACATACCCCCCCCACACACACATACCCCCCCACACACACACACATACCCCCCCCACACACACACACACACATACCCCCCACACACACACACACATACCCCCCCCCACCAAAACACACACTACCCCCCCCCCCCACACACACATACCCCCCCCACACACACACATACCCCCCCCACACACACACATACCCCCCCCACACACACATACCCCCCCACACACACACACATACCCCCCCCCCACACACACACACACATACCCCCCACACACACAACACACATACCCCCCCCCACACAAAACACACATACCCCCCCCACACACACACACATAACCCCCCCACAAAACACATACCCCCCCCACACACACACATACCCCCCCCACACACACACATACCCCCCCCACACACACACACAACCCCCCCACCCCACACACATACCCCCCCCACACACACACATACCCCCCCCACACACACACACACACATACCCCCCCCACACACACACAACCCCCCCCACACACACACATACCCCCCCCACACACACACACACACATACCCCCCCCCACACACACATACCCCCCCACACACACACACATACCCCCCCCACACACACATACCCCCCCACACACACACACATAACCCCCCCCCCACACACACATACCCCCCCACACACACACACATACCCCCCCCACACACACATACCCCCCCACACACACATACCCCCCCACACACACACACATACCCCCCCCACACACACATACCCCCCCACACACACACACATACCCCCCCACACACACATACCCCCCCACACACACACACATACCCCCCCCACACACACATACCCCCCCACACACACACCATACCCCCCCACACACACACATACCCCCCCCCCACACACACACACACATACCCCCCCACACACACACACACCATACCCCCCCCACACACAACATACCCCCCCCACACACACATACCCCCCCCACACACACACATACCCCCCCACACACACACATACCCCCCCCCACACACAAAACACACATACCCCCCCCCCCCCCACACACACACACATACCCCCCCCACAACACTACCCCCCCACACACACACACATACCCCCCCCACACACACATACCCCCCCACACACACACACACTACCCCCCCCCACACACACACACACACATACCCCCCCACACACACACACATACCCCCCACACACACACACACATACCCCCCCCCCCACACCAAAACACAAAACCCCCCCCACACACACACACACACATACCCCCCCCAACACACACACACATACCCCCCCCCCACAACAACACATACCCCCCCACACACACACAATACCCCCCCCCACACACACACATACCCCCCCCACACACACATACCCCCCCCACACACACACACATACCCCCCCCCCCACACACACACACATACCCCCCACACACACACACACATACCCCCCCCCCCACACACACACACAACCCCCCCCACCACACACACATAACCCCCCCCACACACACACATAAACCCCCCCCCCACACACACATACCCCCCCCACACACACATACCCCCCCACACACACCACATCCCCCCCACACACACACACACACATACCCCCCCACACACACACACACATACCCCCCCCCACACACACACACATACCCCCCCCACACACACACACATAACCCCCCCCACACACACATACCCCCCCCACACACACACATACCCCCCCCACACACACACATACCCCCCCCCCCACACACACATACCCCCCCCCACACACACACATACCCCCCCCACACACACACATAACCCCCCCCACACAAAACACATACCCCCCCCCCACACACACACATACCCCCCCCACACACACACATACCCCCCCACACACACAACACACAAACATACCCCCCCCACACACACATAACCCCCCCACACACACAAAACATACCCCCCCACACACACAACCCCCCCACACACACACACATAACCCCCCCAACACACAATACCCCCCCACAAACACACAATACCCCCCCCCCCACACACATAAACCCCCCACACACACACACATACCCCCCCACACACACATACCCCCCCCAACAACACACATACCCCCCCCACACACACATACCCCCCCCCACACACACACATACCCCCCCCCACACACACACACAATACCCCCCCAACACACCACACATAAAACCCCCCCACACACACACAAAAATAAACCCCCCACCACACACAAAAATACCCCCCCACACACAAAACATACCCCCCCCACACACAAATACCCCCCCCACACACACCACACATACCCCCCACCAAACACACACAAACACACACATACCCCCCACACACAACACACACAACCCCCCCACACACACACACAACCCCCCCCAACACACACACATACCCCCCCCACACACACAAAATAACCCCCCCACAAGACACACATACCCCCCCACACCACACACAATACCCCCCCCCCCCCCAACACACATACCCCCCCCACACACACATACCCCCCCACACACACACACACATACCCCCCCCCACAACACACACACATACCCCCCACACACACACACACATACCCCCCCCCACACACACACACATACCCCCCCCACACACACACACATACCCCCCCCACACACACATACCCCCCCACAAAACACACATACCCCCCCCACACACACACATACCCCCCCCACAACCCCCACATACCCCCCCCACACCACACATACCCCCCCCACCACACACACATACCCCCCCCACACACACACACACACAACCCCCCCCCACACACACATACCCCCCCCCACAACACACACATACCCCCACACACACACACATACCCCCCCCACACACACATACCCCCCCCCACACACACACATACCCCCCCCACACACACACACACCCTACCCCCCCCCCACACACACACACAACCCCCCCCCACACACACATACCCCCCCCACAACAAACACAATACCCCCCCCCACCAACACACAACACCCCACCCCCCCCCCCAAAACACACCATACCCCACTCCCACCCCACACCAACCCCCCCCAACCCCACCCCATACCCCCCCCACAGACCTACCCCCCCCCCACACACACACACACATACCCCCCCCCACCCAACCACACACACAACCCCCCCCCACACACCACCAAACCCCCCCCCAACACAGTACCCCCAAACCACAACACCCCCCCCCCCCCCCCACACCCCCCCCATACCCCCCCCCACACCACACCCACATACCCCCCCCCCCCACACCCCCACACCATACCCCCCCCCCCCCACACACAACACATACCCCCCCCCCACACCCAACCATACCCCCCCACACACACACCCATACCCCCCCCACACAAACCACACAAACAACCCCCCCCCACACCACCCACACCTACCCCCCCCCACACAACACCTTAAATACCCCCCCCCAAACACAACACACACACCCCCCTACCACCACCCCCCCCCACACCACACCCCCACATAAACCCCCCCCCCAACCACCCCACACACATACCCCCCCCCCCCCCCACCCCCACACACCACACCAAACCACCCCCCCCCACAATCCAACACACATACCCCCCCCCCCCACACACACACCCCCCCCCACCACACAAACCCCCCCCAAAACCACATACCCCCCCCAACCAATCCCCACATACCCCCCCCCCCCACAACCCCCCCCCAAACCCCACAAAACCACCCCCACAACCACACCACCCCCCCACCCCACACACATACCCCCCCCCCACAACACATACCCCCCCCACCCAACCCAAACCCCCCACCCCCACACATACCCCCCCCAACCCACACACACACAAACCCCCTACCCCCCCCACCCCCCAAACATACCCCCCCACCACACCCCACCCACCTACCCCCCCCCCACCACCCCCCCCCCCCCCTACCCCCCCCACCACCCCCCCCCCCCCCCTACCCCCCCCCCACACCCCAATCCCCCCCAACCCCACCCCCCCCAACCCCCCCCCCCCAACACCCCACACACCTACCCCCCCCCAACCACCCACAACCCAATACCCACCCCCCCAAAAAACCACACCCACACCATAAACCCCCACCCCACAACACCTTAAACCCCCCCCCCCACACCACCCACCACCCCCCCCCACCCCACACAACCCCCCCCACCACCCACACAAACCCCCCCCCCCCACAAAACACCCCCCACCCCATAACCCCCCTCCCCCCACCACACCCATACCCCAATACCCCCCCCTACCCACCCTACCCCCCCCCCCACCCCCCACCACACACCCCCCACCCACCAAACCCCACCCACCCCCCCCCCCCACCCCCCCACACCCACCATAACCCCCCCAATACCCACCAAACCCAACCCCCCACCCCCACTACCCCCCACCTAACCCCACCCCCCACAACCCACCCCCACCACCCCCCCCCCACCCCACCAACCCAAAACCAAAACCACCCCCTACCAATACCCCCCACCCACCCCCCCCACACCCCACCCAAAACCCCACCCCCCCCACCCACCAACCATACCCCCCCCCCAACCCCCCAAACCCCCAATACCCCCCACCACCCACCCCCCCCACCCCCCACAAAACCCCACCCATACCCCCCCCCCACCACCACTACCCCCCCAAAATACCCACCCCCCTACCCCCCCCCCCACCCAATAACCCCCCCACACCCACCCTACCCCCCACCCACAACCCAACACCCACCCCCCCCACCCCCCCCACCCACCCCACCCCCCCCCCACCCCACCCAACAAACCCCCCCCACCCAAACTAACCCCCCCCCACCCCCACCCCACCTACCCCCCCACCCCCCACCCCCACCCTAAACCCTACCCACCACCAACCCCCCCCACACCCACACACCCCCCCCCCACCCCCCCCCCCACCCACATACCCCACCACAACCCCACACATAACCCCCCACACACCCCCCAATACCCCCACCCCCACCCCCACACCCCACCCCCCCACACCCACACCACCCCCCTCCCCCCCCACCACCCACCACCCCCCCACCCCCCACACCCAACCCACACCAAACCCCCCCCCCACCCACCCCAAACCCCCACCCATACCCCAACCCCCACCACCCCCCTACCACCCACACCCCCAAACCCCCCACCCCACACCCCCACGACCCCCCCCCTACCCCCCCCCCCCCACCCCCAACCCCCCCAACCCCCCCCCCCACACACCCCCACCCCCCCCCCCCACACACCCACCCCCCCACCCCCCCCACATAACCCCCCCCCCACCACACCCCACACATACCCCCCCCCCACCACACACACATACCCCCCCCCCCCACCACACACACATACCCCCCCCACACACACACCATACCCCCCCCACAACCCCACCACACCCCCCCCACACACCCTACCCCCCCCACACACACACACCTTTCCCCCCCCCACACACCACACACTCCCCCCCCAACCAAAACCATACCCCCCCCCCACACACCCACACAACCCCCCCCCCCACACACACATACCCCCCCCACACACACCCACACACATACCCCCCCCCCCACACCCACACATACCCCCCCCCCACACACATACCCCACCCCCACACACTAAAACACTACCCCCCCCCCCACTCCCCCCCCACAACATACCCCCCCAACACACACACAACTACCCCCCCACACCCCCCTCCCCCACACCACACATACCCCCCCCCACACCACACACCTACCCCCCCCCACCCACACACACATAACCCCCCCCCCACACACACACACACATACCCCCCCCCCCACACACACACACATACCCCCCCCACACACCCCCACACAACCCCCCCCACCACACACCACACCAACCCCCCCCCCACCACAACACACTACCCCCCCCCACAACATACCCCCCCCAACCACAACAACCCCCCCCACACACACATACCCCCCCCACACACACACCCCCATAACCCCACCCACACAAACAATACCCCCCCCAAAACACACATACCCCCCCCACCACACCCCACCCCCCCCACACACAACCCCATACCCCCCAACCACAACCCATACCCCCCACCAACAATACCCCCCCACAATACCCCCCCACACACACACAAACACTACATACCCCCCCACAACCACAACCCATACCCCACACCCACACACATAACCCCCCACACACACATACCCCCCCCACAACACACATACCCCCCAAACATACCACACACATACCCCCCCCACACACAAAAACCAAACCCCCCCACACACACCAATACCCCCCCCCCACTACACATACCCCCCACAAACACCAACACACATACCCCCCCCCAAAACACACAAACCCCCCCCCACGACACCCAAACCACTACCCCAAAACACACAACCACCCCCCCACAACTAACATTTACCCCCCCACACACAATACCCCCCCACCCACACCCCACCACATACTAAACCCCCCACCCCCCCCAACCCCCCCCCCCATACCCAACTACACACAATACCCCCCCCCACCACAAACACCAACCAACCCCCCCCCCCACTAACCAAAACATACCCCCCCACCACCCCACCAACACCCCCAACCCCACCCCCAACACACAACACACCCCATACCCCCCCCACACACCAACACCTACCCCCCCCACACACCCACTACCCCCCCCACACCACACAAATTCCCCCCCCCACCCCACAACCCCCCCCCACAACACCCCCACCCACCCCAACCCCCCCCCACCCCCACAACATACCCCCCCCCCCAAACCCCCCTACCCCCCACCCCCCCCACCCCACCCCCGCCCCCTACCAAACCCCCCCACCCCACTACCACCCCCCCCCCCACCCCCCCCCCCCCACCCATACCACCCCCCCCCCATACCCCCCCCACCCCACCACCACCCCCCACCCACCCCCCCCCCCCCACCCCACCCCCAACCCCCCCCCACTACCACCCCACCCCCACCCCCCCCCCAACAACACCAACCCCACCCCACCACCCCCACCCACACCCCCCCCCCCCACCACAACACACCCCCCCAAACCCCCCCCCCCAAAACCCCCCACACACATCCCCCCCCCCCCCACCCCACCGCACCCCACCAATACCCCCCCCAACCACCACACCATACCCACCCCTACCCTCCCCCAAAAACCCACCAAACAACCCCCGACAACCACCAACCCTCCCCCCACACCCACACCCTCCCCCAACCACCACCCCCCAACCCCATACCCCCACCCACCACCCTACCCCCCCATACCAAACCACAAAAACCCCAAACCACACCCACACCCCCCCCAAACCCCACAACCACCCCCCACCACCACCCAACTAACCCCCCCACCAACACATACCCCCCCCCACCCCACCCCCCCCCCACCCCCCACATACCCCCCACCCCCCCAACACCCCCCCCACCACCCCCCCACCCAAACCCCAACCACCCTCCCCCCAAATACCCCCCCCACACCCCCCCCACACACCCACCACCCCCCCCCACCACCCCCCCCCCACCCCCCCACACCCCCACCCACCCCAAAACCCCCACACACCCTACCCCCAAACCCCCCCCCCCCCCCACCAAAACCACCCTACCCCCCCCACCCCCCACCACCCCCACCCTCCCCTCCCACACCCCCCCCCCCACCCACCACCCCAACCCCCCCCCACCCCACCACACCCCAACCCCCCCCCCACACACCCCACCACCCCCACCACCCCCCCCCCCCCACCGACCACTACCCCCCCCACCCAACCCCCCCCACCACACCCCCCCCCCACACACACACAATACCCCCCCCCACACACCACCACATACCCCCCCCCCCACCACCCACCAAACCACCCCCCCCACCCCACACACCCCCCCACCCCCCCCCCACACACACCCCCCCCCCCACACCCCACATACCCCCCCACACCCCAAATACCCCCCCCCACACACACACTACCCCCCCCCACCCACACATCCCACCCCTACACCCCCCACCACCCCCCCCCCACCACCACACACCCCCACCCACCATACCCCCCCCCCCCCACACCCCACCCACCCCCACCCCCCCACCACCCCCCCACACCCCCCCCCCACCCCCCCACCCACATCCCCCCCCCCCCACACATACCCCCACCCCCCACCCCCCACCTAACCCCCCCCCACCCACAACCCCCCCCACCCACCCCAAAACCCCCCCCCACCACACAACCACCCCACACCCAAACCCCCCCACCCCCCCCCCCCCACACACACCACCCCCCACCCAACACACCCATACCCCCCCCACCCCCCACACACACATACCCCCAAAACCCCCCCACCCACACACCAACCCCCCCCCCCACCCCACCCTACCCCCCTACCCCCACACACCCAACCCCCCCCCACCACCACACATACCCCCCACCCACCCCCATACCCCCCCCACACGACACCACTACCCCCCCCACACCACCCCACCCTAACCCCCCCCCACACACCCAACACCCCCCCACACCCCACCCCCACACCCCACCCCACCCAACCATACCCCCCCCACACCCCACACATACCCCCCCCCCCACACACACACTAAACCCCCCCACAACCCACCAACCCCTCCCCCCCACACCCCCACCCCCCCCCCCACCCCCCCACCCAACCCCCCCCACCCCCCCACCCCCCCCCCACACACACCCCCCTACCCCCCACCCCCATACCCCACAACCCCCCCCACCCCCCCCACCACCACCCCCCCCCCCCCACCCACAATACCCCCCACCCACCACCCATACCCCTCCCAACCCCCAACCCCAAACCCCCCCCCCCCACCCACCCCCCCCACCACCACACCACAACCCCCCACCACCCCCCCCACCCCCCCCCCCACACCCCAAACCCCACCCCACCCCCACCACCCTACCCCCACCACCCTACCCCCCCCCACCCCACCCCACCATACCCCCCCCCCCACCCCACCCAACCCCCCAACCACCCCCCCACCCCCCCACCCCAAACCATACCAACCCCCATACCCCCCCCCCCCCCCCCCCCCCCCCCCACACACCCCCCCCACCCACTACCCCCCCCACCCCACCCACACCCATAACCCCCCCCCCCCACAACCCCCCATAAACCCCCCCCCCCCCCCCACCCCACCCCCCCCCCCCCCATACACCCACCCCCATACCCCCCACCACACCCCCACCCCCCCACCCCCCCCCCCCCCCCCCCCCCCCCCCATACCCCCCCCCCCCACCCCAAACAACCGCCCCCCCACCCCCCACCCCAAACCCCCCCCCACCCCCCCCCCCCCACCCCCCACCAAACCCCCCCCCCCCCACCCCACCCACCACCCCCCCCCCACCCCCAACCCCCCCCCTCCCACCACCCCCCCCCCCCAAACCCCCCCCCACCCCCCCCCCCACCCCCCCCCCCTACCCCCCCCCCCCCCACCCCCAACCCCCCCCCACCACACCCCCCCCCCCCCCACACCCCCCTCCCCCCCCCCCCCCCCCAAACCCCCCCCCCCCCCCCCCCCCCACCCATACCCCCCCCACCCCCATACCCCCCCACCCCACCCCCCAACCCCCCCCCCCCCCCCAACCCCCCCCCACCAACCCCCACCCACCCCCCCCCCCACCAACCCCGCCCCCCCCCCCCACACCCCCCCCCCCCCCCCCCCACCCCCCCCCCCCCCCCCACCCCCATACCCCCCCCCCCACCCCCCACCAAACCCCCACCACACCCCACCCCCCCCCCCCCCACCCCCACCCACCACCCCCCCCCCCCCCCCCCCCCCCCAACCCCCCCACACACCCCCCCCACCCCCCCCCACCCCACCACCCACCTCCCCCCACCCCCCACCCCAACCCCCCAACCCCCACCCCCCCCCACCACCCACCATACCCCCCCCCCCCCCACAACCCCCCCAAAACCCCCCCCCCCCCCCCCCCCCACCACCCAACCCCCTCCCCCCCCCCCAACCCCCCCCCCCCCCCCCCCCCCTACCCCCCCCCCCCCACCCCCCAAACCCCCCCCCACCCCCACCCCCCCCCCCACCCCCCCCCCCCCCCAACCCCACCCAAACCCCCCCCACCACCCCATACCCCCCCCCCCCCCCACCACTACCCCCCCCCCCACCCACCACCCCCCACCCCACCCCCCCCCCCCCACCACAAACCCCCCCCCCACACCCCCCCCACCCACCCCCCCCCCCCCCAACCCACCACCACCACACCCCCCCACCACCCCCAACCCCCCCCACACCCCACCTACCCCCCCCACCCACCACCACCACCCCCCCCCCCCCCCCCCATCACACCCCCCCCCCACCCCCCCCCCCCAACCCAACCCCCCCCCCCCCCACCTACCCCCCCCCCCCCCACCACCCCCCCCCACACCCCCAACCCCCCCCCACCCCCCCCAACCCCCCCAAACCAAACCCCCCCACCCCCCTCCCCCCCCCACCCCCCCCCCCCCCACCCACAACCCCCCCCCCCCCCCCCCACCCCCCAAACCCGCCCCCACCCCACCCAACCCCCCACCACCAACCCCCCCCCCACCCCACCCCCCCCCCCCCCACCCACCCCCCCCCCCCCCAACCCACAACCCCCACACACAACCCCCCCACAACCAAAAACCATCCCCCCCCCCCACCACACACCCCCCCCCACCCCAACCCCCCCCCCCAAACCACACAACCCCCCACCCCACACCCCCAACCCCCCCACCCCCCACCTCCCCCCCCCCCCCACCCCCCCCACCCCCCCACCCCCCCCACACCCCCCCAACATACCAACCCCCCCCCCCCCCCATACCCCCCCCACCCCCCCACAAACTCCACCCCACCCATACCCCCCACCCCCTCACAAACCTGACAACCACAACCCCCCCCACACCCCCCCAAACCCCCCCCCACCCCCCACCCCCCCCCCCCCCCCCCAACACCCACCCGCCCCCACCCCCACCCCACCAACCCCCCCAACCCCCCCCAACCCCCCCCCCCCCACCACCACCCCCCCCCCAACCCCCCCCCGCCCCCACCACACCCCCCAAACCCCCCCACCCCCCCCCCCACATACCCCCCCCCCCCACCCCAACCAACCCCCCACCACCCACCAACCCCACCCCAACCCCCAACCCCCCCACCCCCCCCCCCAAACCCCCCCCCCCCACACCCCCCCCCCTCCCAACCCCCCACCCCCCCAACCCCCCCCCCCCCCCCCCCCCCCCACCCACACCATTTCCCCCACCCACCCACCCCCCCCCAAACCCCCCACCCCACCAACCCCCCACCCCCCCAAACACCACCCCCCCCAACCCCATACCCCCCCACCCCCCCCACACACCCCCCCCCCACCCATACCCCCCCCACAAACCCCAACCCCCCCCCCCCCCCACCACTCACCACCCCCACCCCCTACCCCCCCCCACACCACCATAACCCCCCCCGAACCAATCCACCCACCCAAATTTTTTAAAACCGAAACAAACATCAACCCCCCCACACAAACCAACCCCCCCACACACCAACCCAACACCCCCCACCCACCATCCCCCCCCACCACCACCCCACCCCCCCCCCACAAACCAACAAACCCACCCCCCCACAACCCCACCAAAAACCCCCCCACCCCCAAACAAACCCCCCCAAACCCACCCCCCCCAACCACCACAATACCCCCACACCACATCCCCCCACCCCCCAACCCCCCCCTAACCCCTCCCCCAACCCCCCCCCCTACGCCCCCAACCCAAACCCCCCCCCCCGCCCACCTCAAACCCCCCCCCCACCCCCCCACCCCACTCCCACCCCCCCCCAACCTCCCCCCCCCCCCACCCCACACTACCCCCACCCACACACCCCACCCCCCCACCCCCCCACCCCCCACCACCCCCCCACACCCACCCCCAAACCCCCCCCCCCCCACAAACCCCCAAACCACAACCCCCCAACCCACCAAACCCCCCCCCCCCCCAAACCACCCCCCACCCCACACCCCCAACCCCCCCCCACACCCATACCCACACAACACACACCCCCCCCCCCCCACCCCTCACAACCCCCCCCCCACATACCCCACCCCCCCCCCAAACCAAACCCACCCCCCACCACCCCCCCACCCCCCCACCCACACTACACACCCCCCCCCCACACACCCCCCCCCCCCCCCACCAACACCACCCCCCCCACACACCCCCCTTCCCCCCCCCTTCCCCCCCCCCCCCCACCCCCCCACCTCCCAACCCCCCTTACCCACACCCTTCCCCCCTCCCCCCCCCCACAACCCCCCCCCCCCCCCCCCCCCCCAACCCCCACCCCAAACTTACCCCCCAACCCCACCAAACACCCCCCCCCAACCCAACCCACCCCCCCACCCCAACCACCCACAAAACCACCCCCCCACACACACAACAACCCCCCCATAAACCCCCCCCCCCAAAAAAACCCCCCACCCCCCCCCCACACCCCCACACAAACCCCCCCCAACACAACCCCCCCAACCATAAAAAACACCCCCCCCACCAAAACAAACCCCCCACACACCCACACAACCCCCCCACAACCCAACCAAACCCCCCCACCACCACCACCAAACATATCCCCTAAAACAACAATACCCCCCACACAAACACAACATCCCCCCACAATACCCCCCCACAAATCACAAAACAACCCTCACCTCAACAATTTTCACCCCACACCCACACACAAACCACCACACCCCCACACCAACCACACACCCCCCCACAACCAAACCCACCCCCCAACACACATACCCCCCACACACAACATCCCCCACCACACAACAACACAACCCCCCCCCAAATCCCCCCCCACAACACACAAACAAAACACATACCCCCCCACAAACCCACACAATACCCCACAAACCACAACACCCAAAACAACAACCAACCCCCCCCACAACCAACCCCCCACACAAACCCCCCACCCCAACACACCAATCCCCCACACACCCCAACAACCCCCCCAACACCACACAATCCCCCACCCCCCCAAAAACACCAAAACTCCCCCCCCAACCAAAACCCCCCACAACCCACCCAACCCCACACCCCCCCCCCCAACCACCAACCCCTCCCCCCCACAACCCCCCCCAACACACCTACCCCCCCTACACATACCCCCCCCCAAAACCCCCACCCCCCCCCAAAACACCCCCAAAATCCCCCACAACACACCATACCCCCCCCCACCCACCCCCACCCCCACATACCCCCCCCCAAAAAACCCCCACCACCATACCCCCACCCCACTCCCCCCAAAAACCAAACCCCCCCCACAAAACCACCAAACCCCACAACCCCCAAACACACAAACCCCCCCCACCAAAAATTTAAAACACAACCCCCACCCCAACCCCCATACCCCCACCACCACACACACACAACACACCCCCCACACAAAACCACAACCCCCCCCACACACCACACAACACCCCCCCCACACACAAACCCCCCCACCACACAACCCCACACACAACCCCCCACACCCCAACCCCCCCACACACACACACACCACCCCCCCCCCCACACACACACATACCCCCCCCCCACCAAAAACCCCACACAACACCACCCCCCCCCACACACAAACCCCCCCCCACACACCAACCCCCACACCAACACCCCCAACAACCCCCCCCCCCACAACCACAACCCCCCCCACACCCACAAACCCCCCCCAAACCCCCCCAACACCAAACAACAAAACCCCCCCCCCCCCAACCCCCCAACACACAACCCCCCCCACACCAACACACAAATCCCCCCCCACACACACCCCCCACACACCCCCAAACCCCCCCCACACTACCACCAAACCCCCCCCCCACACACACTACCCCCCCACCCACTACCCCCCCCCCCCACCCCCCCACAAACCCCCCACCCCAACTCCCCCCCCACACACACCACCCCCCACAACACCATACCCCCCCACACCACCAACCCCCCCCCACACACCATACCCCCCCCCACCAACACCCCCCCACACCCACCAACAACCCCCCACACCACCATCCCCCACCACCACACCAACCTACCCCCCCCACACACACAAACCCCACAACCCCCCCCACCACACACAACCCCCCCCCCACACACACACCACCCCCCCCCCACACACATACCCCCCCACACACAACACACACCCCCCCCACCCAAAACAACAACCCCCCCCCCACACAACACACACACATACCCCCCCACACAAACACAACCCCCAACCCCAAAACCCCAAACCCCCCAAACCCCCAACCCCCCCACAACACACACATACCCCCCCCACACACACCACACAAACCCCCCCCCACACACAACACCCCCCCCCCCCACACACCCCACAACACCCCCCCCCCAAAAAACACACACATCCCCCCCCACACACACAAACCCCCCCCCACACCAAAAACCCCCCCCCACACCACACCCCCCCCCCACACACACAACCCCCCCCACACACACCCCATCCCCCCCCCACACCACACCCAAAAACCCCCCCCACACAAACCCACAAACCCCCCCCACACACAACACATCCCCCCCCCACAAACACACAAAACCCCCCCCCCCAACCCCACAATCCCCCCCCCCCACAACCCACCAAAACCCCCCCACCACACACACATCCCCCCCCCACACCACCAAACCCCCCCCACCAACACACATCCCCCCCCCCCACCCCAACCCCCCCCCCATACCCCCCCACCACACACCACACATACCCCCCCACAAAAACCCCCCACACACCCCCCCCCCCCCACCCCCAACCAAAAAAAACCCCCCCCCCCAAAAACACCCCCCCCCCCCCACACCAAAACAACCCCCCCCAACCACACACAAACCCCCCCCCCAAAAACACAAACCCCCCCCCCCACACCAAACCCCCCCCCCCCCCCAAACAACCCCCCCCCCCCACACAAAAAAAAAACCCCCCAAACCCCCCACACAACCCCCCCCCACACAACACAAAAATACCCCCCCCCAAAAAACCCCCCCCAAAACAACCCCCCCCCACACACAAACCCCCCCCCACACAAAACCCCAACCCCCCCCCCACACACAAATACCCCCCCCAAAAACCAACCCCCCCCAAAAAAACCCCAAAAAAACCCCCCCCCCCAAAAAATACCCCCCCCACACAACAAAAACCCCCCCCCCCCACAACCCCCCACAACCCCCACAACCCCCCCCACACAAAAAAACCCCCCCCAACAAACCCCCAACCCCCCCAAAACAACACAACAAAACCCCCCCCCCCCAAAAAAAACATACCCCCAAAAACAAAAACCCCCCCCCCCCCAAAACCCCCCCCCCACACACAATACCCCCCCAAAAACCCCAACCAAACCAACCCCCCCCCACAAAACCCCCCCCAAAAAAAACACAAAAACCCCCCCCCCCAACAAACCCCCCCAAAAAAAAAACCCAAAAAAAACCCCCCCACAAAAACACACAAACCCCCCCCCCACACAAACCCCCCCCAACACACCAAAACCCCCCACAAACAAAACCCCCCCAAACACAATACCCCCCCCAACAAAAACCCCCCCCACACAACAAACAAAACCCCCCAAACCCCCAAAAAAAACCCCCCCCCCACCCCCCCCCAAAAAACCCCCCCTACCCCCACCCCAAACAACCCCCCCCAACAAACCCCCCCAAAACCCCCCCCCCCCCAAAACCATACCCCCCAACCCCAAAAAAAAAACCCCCCCCCCACACACAACCCCAAACCCCCCCCACCACCACCCAACCCCCCCCCCCCAAACCCAAAACCAAAACCCCCAACCAATCCCCCCCCACAACCACCAAACCCCCCCCCACAAAACCCCCCCCCAACACCCCCCCCCAACCCCCCCCCCCCACAAACCCCCACACACATACCCCCCCCCCCCAAAAAAACCCCACAACCCCACAACCCCCCCCCAAAACAAAAACCCCAAACCCCCCCCACAACCCAAAAAACCCCCCACCCCCCAAAAACCCCCCCAACCAAAACAACCCCCCCCCCACAAACAAATACCCCCCCCCAAAACCCCCCCCCAAAACCCCCAAACCCCCCCCCACCACCAATACCCCCCCCAAACACAAACCCCCCCCCCCCCCACCCCAAAAACAAAACCCCCCCCCAAACCCCCCCCCACCCCCCCCACCCCACCCCAAAACCCCCCCCCCCCACCCCCCCAAACCCCCCCCCAAAAACCCCCCTACCCCCCCCCCCCCCCCCCTACCCCCCCACCAAACCCCCCCCCCAAAACCCCCCAAAAACCACACCCCCCCCCCCAAAAAACCCCAAAACCCCCCCCAAACCCCCCCCCCCCCCAAAAACCCCCCAAAACCCCCCCCCCCCCCCCCCCCCAAACCCCCCAACCCCCCCACCCCCCCCAAACCCCCCCCCCCCAAAAAAAAAACCCCCCCCCCCAACCCCCCCCCCCCAACCAAACCCCACAAACCCCCCCCCCCCAACCCCAAAACCCCCCCCCCCCCCAAACCCCTACCCCCCACCACCCCAAAAAAAACCCACCCCCCCCCCCCCCCCCCAATACCCCCCCACCCCCAAAAAAACCACCCCCCCCCAAAAAACCCCCCCCCAACCCAACCCCAAAACCCCCCCCCCCACCCAACAAAACCCCCCCCCCCCCCCACAAAACCCCCCCCCCCCCCAACCCCCCCCAAACCCCCCCCCCCCCCAAACCCCCCCCCCCCCCCCCCCAAAACCAAACCCCCCAAAAAACCCCCAAAAACCCCCCCCCCAACAAACCCCCCCCCACCACCCCCCCCACCCCCCCCACCCCCCCCAAAAACCCCCCCAAACCCCCCCCCCCCCCAAAAACCCCCCCCCCCCAACCCCAAACCCCAAAACCCCCCCCAAACCCCCAAACCACCCCAACCCCAAAAACCCAACCCAAATACCCCCCCCACCAAAACCCACCCCCCACCCCAAAACCCCCCCCCCCCACCCCAAAACCCCCCCCAAAACAACCCACCCCCAACCACCCCCCCCCCCCCACCCAAAACCCCCCCCCCCAAAACCCCCCCCCCCCCCCAAAAACCCCCCTACCCCCCCCCAAAAAACCCCCCTACCCCCAAAACCCCCCCCCCCCCCCCCCCCCCCACCCCACCCAAAAACCCCCCCCCAAACCCAAAAACCCCCCCCCCCCCCCCCCAACCCCCCCACCCCCCAACCCCACCCCAAAACCCCCCCCCCACAAACCAAAACCCCCCCCCCAAACCCCCAAACCCCCCCCCACCCCCCCTACCCCCCCCCCCCAACCCATACCCCCACCCCCCCAACCCCCCCCCCCCACCCTACCCCCCACCAAAACCCCCAACCAAAACCCCCCACCCCCCCCAAACCCCCCCCCCCCAAAACCCCCCCACCAAAAAAAACCCCCCCCAAACCCCCCCCCCCCCCCCCCCCCCCCCCCACCCCCCCCCCCCCCAAAACCCCCCCCAAAAACCCCCCCCCCCCCCCCCAAAAAACCCCCAAAAACCCCCCCCCCCCCCCCACCCCCCCCCAAAACCATCCCCAACCCCCACCCCCCCCCCAAAAAAAACCCCCCCAACCCCCCCCCCCCAAACCCCCCCCCAAAACCCCCCAAACCCCCAAACCACCCCAACCAAAATCCCCCCCCCCCCCCTCCCCCCCCCCCAACCCAAAAAATCCCCCACCCCCCCAATACCCCCCCCCCACCCCCCCCCCCCCCAAAAAAAAAATACCCCCCCCCCCACCCCCCCCCCCTACCCCAACCCCCCCCCCACCCCCCAAACCCTACCCCCCCAACACCAAAACCCCAAACCCCCCCACCACCCAAACCAAAAACCCCCCCCCCAACCCCCCCCCCCCCAACAAAAACCCCCAAAACCCCCAAACCCCCCCCCCCAACCCCCCCACCAAACCCCCCCCCCCCCCCCAAAACCCCCCCCCCACCCCCCCCCCCAAACCCCCCCCCCCACCCCCCCCCCACCCCAACCCCCCCCAAAAACCCCCCCAAACCCCCCCCCCCCCCCACCCAACCCCCCCCCACCCCCCCCAAACCCCCCCCCCCCCCCAAACCCCCCCCCCCACCTACCCCCCCCACCACAAAATTTCCCCCCCCCCCCCCCAAACCCCCCCAACCCCCCCCCCCAACCACCCTACCCCCCCACAAAACAAACCAAAACCCCCCCCCCCCCCCACCCCCCCCCCCACCCCCCCCCCCCCCCCACACCAAAACCAACCCCCCCCAACCCATCCCCCCCCCCCCACCCCCAAAAAAACCCCCCCCCCACCCCCCCCCAAACCCCCCCCCCCCCCCACCCCCCCCCCCCCCCCCCCCCACCCCCCCCCCCCCCCCCCCCCCCCCCACCCCCCAAAAAAACCCCCCCCCCCCCCCCCCCCCCCCCCCCCCCCCCCCACCCCCCCCCCCCTACCCCCCCCCCCCCCCCCAACCCAACCCCCCACCCCCCCCCCCCCACCCCCCCCCCCCCCCCCCCCCCCACCCCCCCCCCCCCCACCCCAAAAAACCCCCCCCCCCCCCCCCCCCCACCCCACCCCCCACCCCCCCCCCACCCCCCCATACCCCCCCAAAAAAAAAAAAAAAAAAAATCCCCCCCCCCCCCCTACCCAAAACCCAAAAAAAAAACCCAAAAACCCCCCCACAAAAAAAAAAATAACCCCCCCAAAAAACCCCCCAAAACCCAAAAAAAAAAATCCCAAAAAAAAAAAAAATAAAAAAAACCCCAAAAAAAAAAAAAAAAAACCCCCCCCCCCAAAAAAAAAAACCCAAAAAAAAAAAAACCCCCCCCCCCCTCCTAAACCCCCCCCCCACCCCCCCCACCCCCCCCCCCCCCCCCCCCCCCCCCCCCACCCCCCCACCCCCCCCTCCCCCCCCCCCCCCCCCCCCCCCCCCCCCCCACCCCCCCCCCCCAAACCCCCACCCCCCCCAAACCCCCACCCCCCCCAAAAACCCCCCCCCCCCCCCCCAAAACCCCCCCCCCAAAACCCCCCCCCCCTACCCCCCCCCCCCAAACCCCCCCCCCCCAAACCCCCCCCCCCAAACCCCCCAAACCCACCCCCACCCCCCCCCAAAACCCCCCCCCCCCTAACCCCCCCCCCCCCCCCCCCCCCCCACCCCCACCCCCCACCAACCACCCCCCCCCCCCAAACCCCACCCCCCCCAAAACCCCACCACCCCCCCCCAAAACCCCCCCCCCCCACCCCCCCCCCCACCCCCCCCCCCCCCTAAAACCCCCCCCCCCCACCCCCCAAACCCCTCCCCCCCCCCCCCCCCCCCCCCCAAACCCCCCAACCCCCCAAACCCCCCCCCACCCCCCAAAAAACCCCCCCCCAACCCCCCCCACCCCCCCCCCCCAAACCACCCCCCCCCCCCCCCAAAAACCCCACCCCCCCCAAACCCCTTCCCCAAACCCCCCCCCCCCCACCCCCCCCACCCCACCCCCCCACCCCCTACCCCCCCCCCCCCCCCCCCCCCCCCCACCCAAAACCCCCCCACCCCCCCCCCCCCACCCCCCCCCCCCCCACCCCCCCCCCCCCCCCCCCCCCAAAACCCCCCACCCCCCCCCCCCCCCACCCCCCCCCCCCCCCCCCCCCCCAAAACCCCCCCCCACCCCCCCCCCCCCCCCCCCCACCCCCCCCCCCCCCCCCCCCACCCCCCCCCCCCCCCCCAAAACCCACCACCCCCAAAACCCCCCCCCCCCCCCCCCCAAACCCCAAACCCCCCCCCACAAAAACCCCCCCCCCCCCCCAAAACCCCAACCCCCCCCCCCCCCCCCCCCCCCCCCCCCCCCAAACCCCCCCCCCCCCCCCCCCACCCCCCCCCCCCCAAACCCCCCAAAAACCCCCCCCCCCCCCCCCCCCCCCCCCCCCCCCCCCACCCCCCCCCCCCCCACCCCCACCACCCAAACCCCCCCCCCCCACCCCCCCACCCCCCCCCCACCCCCCTCCCCCCCCCCCCCACCCCCCCCCCCCCCCCCCCCCACCCCCACCCCCCCCCCACCCCCCCCACCCCCCCCCCCAAAAAACCCCCAAAACCCCCCCCACCACCCCCCCCCCCCCCAACCCCCCCCCCCAACCCCCCCCCAAAACCCCCCCCCCCCCACCCCCCCCCCCCCCACCCCCTACCCCCCCCACCCCCCCCAAAAACCCCCCCTTTTCCCCCCCCCAACCACAACCCCCCCCCCAAACCCCCCCCCCCCCCCAAACCCCCCCCCCCCCCCACCAACCCCCCAACCCCCACCCCCACCCCCCCCCCCCCCAACCCCACCCCCCCACCCCCCCCCCCCCCCCCCACCCCCACCCACCCCCCCCCCCCCCACCACACCCCCCCCCCCCCCAAAAATACCCCCCCACCACCCCACACAAAACCCCCCCCCCCCCCCAACCCCCACACAACACCCAACCCCCCCCCCCCCCACCACAAAACCCCCCCCCCACCCCAAACCCCCCCCCCAAACCCCCCACAAACCACCCAACCCCCCCCCACCCCCAACCAAAACCCCAAAATACCCCCCCCCCCCCCCCCCCAACCCCCCCCCCCCACCACCCCCCACCCCAACCCCCCCACACCCACCCACAAAACCCCCCCCACCCACAAAACCCCCCCCCACACACCCACAAACCCCCCCCCCCACCCCACCCCACAAAACCCCCCCCCCCAAAAACCCCCCCCCCCCCCCCCCCACAACAACACCTACCCCCCCCCCACCCCCC
>CM054163.1:33503330-33505830 GCA_028751875.1 Rapana venosa
CTCGTTCTTTTTTCGCATTGCTTTATTTATTTATTTTATATTTATTTATATATACCACTTTAAGTCACGAGATTTCTCTGCGTGAAATTCGGGCTGCTCTTCCCGGGGAAAGCACGTCGCCACAAGAGCAGCGCCACCCCTTTTTTTTTTTTTTTTTTTTTGGTCTGCAACTGTATTTCTTTCCCTATCAGAGTGACTTTTTTCTAAGAATTTTGCCAGGGGCAACTCTCTTGTTGCCGTGGGTTCTTTTTCGTGCGCTGCATAAATTTCTGTAACACACGGGACCTCGGTTTATCGTCTCATCCGAAAGACTAGCGCCCAGACCACCACTCATGGTCTAATGGATGGTGGAAAAGTTTCGGGCCCAGACGGGATACGAACCACGCACACTTCCGACCCGGACTTTTCGCTTTCTAGACAGGCGCGTTACCTCTAGACCACCGATCCAAATTGCCCTTTGTTTACATACACCCACCCACTCCCCCACACACAAACAAGGGAGGAGAGAGAGAGAGAGAGAGAGAGAGAGAGAGAGAGAGAGAGATAGACAGAACAGAGACAGAGAGAGAAAGCGACAGAGTGAGAGAGAGAGAGAGGGAGAGAGAGAAAGAGACAGACAGAAAGACAAACAGACAGACAGAGGGGAGACACACACATCACACACAAAGAAAGAGAAGAGAGAGAGAGAGAGAGAGAGAGAGAGCAGAGACAGAGACAGAATAGAGACAGACAGAGAGAGCTTACACATTAATGCCAGTGTAAGTTTGCACGTGCGGAAACAAATAAAGAGAGAGAGAGAGAGATAGAGAGAGAAGTAGAGAGAGATAGAGAGAGAGAGAGAAAGAGAAAGAGAGAGAGAAGAGAGAGAGATAGAGAGAGAGAGAGAAAGAGAAAGAGAGAGAGAGAGAGAGAAGAAGAGAGAGAGAGAGAAAGAGAGAGAGAGAGAGAGAGAGAGAGAGAGAGAGAGAGATGAGGAGAGAGAGAGAGAGAGAGAGAGAGAGAGAGAGAGAGAGAGAGAGAGAGAGAGAGAGAGAGAGGAGAGAGAGAGGGAAAAACACAAACCAACACGAAGTTAGACAGACACACACTTGAGCAGGCAGACAAACAGACACACACACACACACACAGCCACACACACACATAGACAGACACGCAGTCACACAGACAAACAGACTGACCGTCAGCATACTGTGGATCCAACACTCGACCTAAAGGTTTTGCCGAGGCTCCGTAGTTAAAGGGGTTGTTACACGTTCCGTCAAGCGTACGGTACTTGCTGTCGAACATCAGTAGCGGACAACTCTGAAAATCGTGAAACAGTAGGTATACCAATGAACGGTTGAAACATATAATGTTATTTAGTTTTTGTACACTCTCGTCCCTTTTTAGAGTTTTAAGAGGAAAGCTTAATTTAGTTTTTAAAGCTGAGAGTTGTGAAGAAAACTTGGAAGTTGAGAAAGATTTTGTGTATTAATGTGTGTGTGAGGAAGAGTGTGAGAGAGTGAGGGAGGGAGGGAGGGAAGGAGAGAGAGAGAGGGGAGGGAAAGGGAGAGAGAGAGAGAGGGGGGAGGGAAAGGGGGAGATTGAGAGAGAGAGAGAGAAATAGAGAGAGAGAGAGAGAGAGAGAGAGAGAGAGAGAGAGAGAGAGAGAGAGAGAGAGAGAGAGAGAGAGAGAGAGAGAGAGAGAATGCGAATGGGAATGCGAAAGTTTTATTCATTATAGGCCTTGGCCCCTCATGAAGGGTGTGTGTGTATATAATCAACATTTCAAAACATGTTGCATAGGAACCATTAATAGAGAGAGAAAGGCAGACAGACAGACAGACAAAGAAAACAGAAAGACAGACAGGCAGACAGACAGACAGAAAAACAGACAAGCAAACAGACAAGTAGACAGGCAAACAGGCAGGCAGGCGCACAGACAGACAGACAGACAGACAGACACTAAGAGCGAGACAAAAGTTAGTCAGACAAATTAGACACAAAAGGATAATGGAGAGACAGAGTGATACACAAACCAGAGACTGAAACAGAGACACACAGACAGACAGACAAACAGACAGACAGAGACAGAGTGACAGAGACAGAGATAGACAGACAGACAGACAGTCATACAGACAGAGAGACAGACAGAGATAGATAGACAGCCAGACAGACAGAGATAGACAGCCAGAGATAGACAGACAGACAGAAAACAGAGATAGACTGTGACAGAGACAGAGACAGAGATAGATAGACAGACAGTCAGATAGACAGAAATAGACAGACAGACAGAGAGACAGAAAGAGAGACAGACATAGACATAGACAGAGACAGAGAGACAGACAGAGACAGAGACAAACAGGCAGACAGACAGAGAGACAGACAAACAGAGATAGAGAGACAGACAGAGACATAGACAGAGACATGGATGGACAGACAGAGACAGAGATAGACAGTCAGACAAAGATAGACAGACAGAGAGAGATAGACAGACAGACAGACAGAAAGACTGACAAAC
>CM054163.1:33510830-33513330 GCA_028751875.1 Rapana venosa
TCTGTCTTAATGTCCGTTAGTTTATTTTGATGTTCTTCAGTCCCTCCCTCTCTCTTTTCTTACTTTCACTTACTCTATCTATCTATCTATCTATCTATCTATCTATCTATCTATCTATCTATCTATCTATCTATCTATCTATCTATCTATCTATCTATCTATCTATCTATCTATCTGTCTCTCTATCTGTCTCTCTATCTGTCTATCTACCTACCTATCTATCTGTCTATCTACCTACCTATCTACCTATCTATCTACCTATCTATCTATCTATCTATCTATCTATCTATCTATCTATCTATCTATCTATCTATCTATCTATCTATCCATCCATCCATCTATCTATCTATCTATCTATCTATCTATCTATCTATCTATCCATCCATCTATCTATATATCTATCTATCTATCTATCTATCTATCTATCTGTCTGTCTGTCTGTCTGCTGTCTGTCTATCTATCTATCTATCTGTCTGTCTGCTGTCTGTCTATCTGTCTCTTTCTCTCTCTCCCTCACTTGGACAAACACATACACACACATCCGTCTGATATCATTATTTAGTAGAAGGATGTTAAACTGAAGAACACTCACACACAGACACTCAGACACACTCAACGCACATAGAGCATCTTGCGCACACGTTAAATCCTGTTCCGCTTTTCGTAAGAGTAGGCCATTGTGTGCCTGGTGGGAACAGATGACGAAACCGCATACACACGGGGAATGGATGTGAAAAAGCACATAAGTGCTTATTCCATTATCCTCGATATAAAAGAATGATATAAAAAAAAACTAAAAAAAAAATGACTAGGAGATCAAGAATCAAACTCTGCATTCATCAAATCTCTCATTTTTTAAATTCTGCAATATTTTTTTTTCGTTCCTCGGCTGGGGTCAAAGGTTCACCAGTGATGAGATTGTGCGTACGCGACCTTTTTGACTCTCCATGAAGGTAGCAGGATCTCGTTTTCGGGGATGTATTCAAGATATGTCCGTGTTCCCGTAACCCATCCAACACTGACACAAATTACCGGATCTTTAAACGTGCGTATTTTATCTTCTGCAAGTTATTTAGTTTTTTATTCATTCTTTTAGTCTTTTATATCGAGGATAATGGAATAAGCGTTCATGTGCTTTTTTTTTAACATCCAATCACCCGTGTGTATGCGGTTTTTGTCAATTCTGTCATCCGTTCCCACCGGCACGCAATGGCCTACTCTTGCGAAAAGCGGAACAGGATTTAACGGGTGCGCAAGATGTTCTGCGTGCGTTCGCACACGGGGCCTCGGTTTATAGTCTCATCCGAAGGAGTTTTGTATATACAAGAAAGTCGTTAAGGCACTAGCAGGCCTGCACTTGAAGTTGACATGGGAGATCGGAAAATTCCTCACCCTTAATGTCACCACACGCTACCAGGAATCGAACCCACGGTATTCATGGACCCGTGGTTTTGAAAACAAACGGTTTTAACCCCTTGGCTCTAACGTCTGTAAAAGAGAGTGCCAAGTTTCCAATCTGAAAATATGACCAGGATTGAAATGCTCAAATTTCTCACTTTCTTTTCCTCCAGTGTCCAACGTATAAAAAATGACCAGAAAAAGATCCCCGCAAATGGGATTCTATATTCCTCAAATCCCTCTCTTTGAAATTCTCAAATTTTTCACTTTCTTTTCCTCAAAAAGTCTCCGGTGTCCAACGTATTAAATGTGACCACAAAAAGATCCCCCCCCCTCCCCAAATGGGATTCTATATTCCTCAAATCCCTCTCTTCTACTCAAAGACCGTATCACTTTTCCAACATCAAAATTGCGACCATCCACCGCATTATGAGTCGCATTACACCAGAGGTCAATTTTTAGTTGTTGAAATGTTATTACTTTGCAATAAATAAACTATTCAATACAGAAAACAGATTTGAAATCGGACAGTTCTAAGAAAAGTTATTACATATTGAAATGGCAAAGCAAAGCTTTTTCGCTCATATGACAGACAACAATAGTTGCTGTCTGAGCATTCGATGACGACGATGACGACGAAGCAGAAGAAGAAGAAGAAGAAGAAGAAGAAGAAGAAGAACAAGAACAAGAACAAGAACAAAGAAGAAGAAGAAGAACAACAACAAAACAAGAAAGAAGAAAAAAGAAAGAAAGAAAGAATAAAGAAAGAGCAGCAGCAGCAGCAGCAGCAGCAGCAGAAAGAAGAATTGCGAAGAAGAAGAATTGCGAAGAAGAAGAATTGCGAGAAGAAGAAGAAGAAGAGAAGAAGAAGAAGAAGAAGAAGAAGAAGAAGAAGAAGAAGAAGAATGCGAAGAAGAAGAATTGCGAAGAAGAAGAATTGCGAAGAAGAAGAAGAAGAAGAAGAAAAGAAGAAGAAGAAGAAGAAGAAGAAGAAGAAGAAGAAGAAGAAAGAAGAAGAAGGAAGAAGAAGAAGAAGAAGAAGAAGAAGAAGAAGAAAGAAAGAAAAAAGAAGAAGAAGAAGAAGAAGAAGAAGAAGAAAGAA
>CM054163.1:33523330-33528330 GCA_028751875.1 Rapana venosa
TGCATGCGTGTATATGATTTGAGTGCAAGCGCTTCGATTTGCTTGTTTACAAGATTCTTCTTGTTCTTGTTCTTCTTGTTCTTGTTCTTGTTCTTCTTGTTCTTGTTCTTGTTCTTCTTGTTCTTGTTCTTGTTCTTCTTCTTCTTCTTCTTCTTCTTCTTTTTCTTCTTCTTCGCAATTCTTCTTCTTCTTGCTCTTCTTGTTCTTCTAGTTCTTCTTGTTCTTTTTTGTTCTTTTCGTTGTTGTTGTTGTTGTTGTTCTTCTTCTTCTTCTTCTTCTTCTTCTTTGCAAAGCGAATTTTCTTCCACTTTTTATTATCAAACAATAACAATAATCTCTACAGGTTTCTGACTTTTTCCTGCGCTGCATCCCTAAATGTACAGCTGACACATTTCGGTTACGTTTTAAACATCTGCCACGCTGACATTCCAAACGGGTCATTTTGAGCAGACGACACAAGCTTCGTGACGTAAAACACAGCAGGTATGTAGCCCTCTAGGCTGTGACCGTAGCGAAAAGGTCAGGAAACCTTCCTTGTCCCGCATACTTGCCGCAGATGTTGTCCAACAGCGAACATGCAGGGAGTCAGAGGCTAGCCCTTGCCTATCCCATCACAGGTGACAGTACCGTGCCATGAAATCATCAAAGCGAGAGCCAAATCCTTTGTAATGGGGAGGGAAAAAAATCGGTTCACTCTTTAAGGGCTGGTGTGTCTCCATTGATACCCAGGTGGTCAAAGTGTGACGGAGTGATGACGTTAGTGTCGTCAAGTCGAAAGCGGTTGTCAAGTCCACAGCATGGAGGTGGTGTGTTAAGAGAGAAAACCGTCTATAAAACTGAAGATAGGGACAGGTAGCAGGGGCTTTTGTCTGTCACAGTTTGTCTCGCTATCTCTGTCTGTCTTTCTGTGTGCTGTGTAGTTTGTTTTCTGTCTGTGTGTGTGGTATTTGTCTGTCTGTTGTCCGTTTGTCTAAGTCTCTGTCTCTTTGTCTGCTTCTCGATCTTTTCCTCGGTCTCTCTAACTGTCTCTGCCTGTCTGTTTGTCTGTCTGCCTCTGTCTCTGACTCTCTCTTCTAGTAAAAACTGTGTACAGCAGAACTGCTATTTTAACGTCTTATGTATGTATGTATGTATGTATGTACGTACGTACGTACGTATGTATGTATCTGTCTGTCTGTCTATCTGTCTATCTATCTACCTACATACCTATCTATCTATCTATCTATCTATCTATCTAAAAAAAAAATTCTACGTTCTCACATTTCAGAAGTTTTGCTTGGTACAAATTTGCTCCTTCCCAATAGATGTGTTATGAACATTGATTAGCTTCATAATTTCTGCCAATATATTGTTTCATTTATTTTATTCGTATAAATCATTCAAGACTTGCAAACCGAAGTCGGATACGCTGGGCCTGACTTGTTAGGCGCTTAATGGCATCACAATACATTTTGGCTCGTATGACAGACAACATTAGTTGCTATGTGAGCGTTCGACGAAGAAGAAGTTCACGACCTGTATCCTATGTCTTTTAAATGACTCATAATAATTGCCCAGACCCCATAACAATCGCTATAAATCAAGCCTTGCTTATTCAGGAAGAACAGTGTGGAATAGTCTACCTATCTCTTCAAAATCAGCTCCTTCGAAACAAACGTTCACGAATCTCTTGAAGACCCACCATTCTGATGGACAAATAGTAAGTCCACTTTTATACTCGAGGTTATCTTACATCAGGCTACCTTGTTGTTATTCCTACCTTTGTTATTTGTATTTTCTTCATTTGTTGTATGACTTGAGCTTATGTTATACTGTTTTGGTTTTGTTTTATCTTGTCTTGTGAGTCTTGTTTTTGTTGGTTTTTGCTTTTTAAAAACATTCTTTTTCTTCTGTATGACTTGAGCTTATGTTACACTGTCTTGATTTGCTTTATCATGGTTTGCTAGTCTGGATTTATATTAAAAAAATTCTCCATAGATTTTTGTCTTCAACACGTATGAACATTGTATTTTGATTACTTTTATATGTCAATTTTCTTGATTTTCTTTTTTTTGTGAGGGCAGGATGAAAAAAAGTTGCGTAAACTTAATCTTTCACCCTCAATAAAGTTCATTTTGACTTGACTTGACTTATATTGTCATTTTTTTACTCTTCTGTTTTGTTTACTATATCTGCATCAATCATTGTCTCTTTTTGTATATCTGGCATCCAAACATTGTACTCTGTCTTGGTCACATACATATGTACAGTGTATTTAAACAGAATCAAACCTATCATAAACAACTCAAATAAACCTTTCAGTTTCAAACAGACATTTCTTCAGAAAACAAAACAAAATCCCAGATTATTACGCAAATCCCTTTTTGACACATCTGATTGTACATAGTCCTGACGCTTAACATTACACATGACAATGATATCGAGATACCTGACTTAAGAGATATCTGTAAATACCCTTCTTTACCCCCCCCCCCCCCTCCCTTCCCCACCCACAAGACAGGTAAACTGTTATATTGTCAGCGAGTGACTGATGTTAAATCCCTTAAACCACCTAAAAGACTGCTACGTTGAAAAGCAGTGGGCCACAAATCGAGGTAAAGAGATATCAAACTGTCATTGGAGGATTTGTTTTGAAAAATCCTTCAGAGAGAAGGGGATTGAGATGACATTGAAACAGAAAAAAAAAATGATAGAGCATCCTTATCGACACGTGCGTGTGTGTGTGTGTGTGTGTGTGTGTGTGTGTGTGTGTGTGTGTTTGGGCGTGCGTGTGTGTGTGTGTGTGTGTGTGTGTGTTTGTGTTGTGTGTTGTGTGTTGTGTGTGTGTGTGTGTGTGTGTGTGTGTGTGTGTGTGTGTGTGCGTGTCTGTTGTGTGTGTTGTGTGTGTGTGTCTGTTAACAGTTTATATCCATTTGTCAAGAAATAGCTACGCGTACTTTTTGAATTTGTAGACATTTCCGCAAAGATGATGATGATGATGATGATGATGATGATGATGATGATGATGATGATGATGATGATGATGATGATGATGAATGATGATGATGATGATGATGATGACGACGACGAAGGTGGTAAAAACGATTACAAAGAATGCGAAGACGAAGAAGAAGAAGAAGAAGAAGAAGAAGAGAAGAAGAAGAAGAAGAAGAAGAAGAAAAGAGAAGAAGAGAATTGCGAAGATGAAGAAGAAGAAGGAGGAGAAGAGAGAAGAAAGAGGAAAAAGAAGAAAAAGAGGAAGGAAGAAGAAAAAGAGAGAAGAAGAGAAGAAGAAGAAGAAGAAGAAGAAGAAGAAGAAGAAGAAGAGAAAGAAGAAGAAAGAAGAAGAAGAAGAAGAAGAAGAAGAAGAAGAAGAAGAAGAAGAGAAGAAGAAGAAGAAGAAGAAGAAGAAAAAGAGGAAGAAGAAGAAAAGAAGAGGAAGAAGAAGAAGAAGAAGAAGAAGAAGAAGAAGAAGAAGAAGAAGAAAGAAGAAGAATTGCAAAGATGAAGAAGAAGAAGAAGAAGAAGAAGAATTGCAAAGATGAAGAAGAAGAAGAAGAAGAAGAAGAAGAAGAAGAAGAGAGAAAGAAGAAGAAGAAGAAGAAGAAGAAGAAGAAGAAGAAGAAGAAGAAGAAGAAAGAAGAAGAATTGCCAAGATGAAGAAGAAGAAGAAGAAGAGGAGAGGAAAAAGAATTGTGGAAAAGAAGACACAACAATAATAACAACAACTGCAGCAACAAAAACAAGAACTACAAGCAGAAGAACAAGAATAACAACAACTGCAACAAAAACAGCAACAACAGCAACTGCAACAAGAACAACAACAAGCATAAGACTGACATGAACAAGATTGACATGAACAGAAAATGAAGACGAAGAAACGACAGACAAATAAAAGCAGACGAGCAGGAAAGAGAACTGGAAAAGCAGAAGAGAAAAAGAAACGAAAGTACATCACGCACACCAAGAATTAAAAAAAACAGAAAATACATCATGGACACAAAGAATAAAAACACCAGAAAAATCATCAATCACACCAAGAACAAAAAAAAAAGAAAACAGAAATAGCATTCACACCAAGAATTTAAAAAACCCACAGAAAAATACATCATGGACAATCAAAAAAATTAAAAAGAAACAACAAAAATATAAACACACACCAAGAATTAACAAAAAACCAACATCACACACACAAGAATTGAAAACCCACAGAAAAATCCATCAATTTACACCAAGAATTGAAAAAACCCCAGAAAAATACATCACGCACGCCAAGAAATAAAAAAAGAAACAAACAAAAAAACTACACACACCAAGAATTAAAAACCCAGAAAAATATATCACACACACCAAGAATTAAAAAAAACACAGAAAAATACATCAATACACCAAGAATTGAAACCCCCCAGAAAAATGACATCACGCATCCAAGAAATAAAAAAACCAACAGAAAAATATATCATCACACGAGAAATAAAAAACCCCAGACAAACACATCACGTACACAAGAATAAAAAAACAACAACAGAAAAATACATTCACGCACAACAAGAATAAAAAAAGAAAAAACAGAAAAAAAACATCATTCGCACCAAGAATTGAACAAAAAACAGAAAAAAACACCAAGCACACCAAGAATAAAAAAAAAAGCAACACAGAAAAATACATCATGAACAACAAAAATAATGATGAAAAAAGAAGAACAACAACAACTAGAGTTCTACCAGGAATAGGTATATAAACGGGAAATAGGAAAAGAGAGAGAGAGAAAAGAGAAAGATAAGGAGAAGAAAGATAGGTGGAAGAGAGAGGAGGAGAAGAGAAAAGGGGAGAGAGAGAGAGAAGAGGAAAGAGAAAGGAGAGAGAGAGAGAGAGGAGAGGAAAGAGAAAGGAGGAGAGGGAGGATAAGAAAGGAAAGGGGAGAGAGAGAGAGAGGAGAGGAAAGAGAAAGGGGAGAGAGAGCGAGGAGAGGAGAAGATAGAGAGGGAGAGAGGGAGAGAGCGAGGAGAGGAAAGAGAAAG
>CM054163.1:33533330-33538330 GCA_028751875.1 Rapana venosa
AAATAAGAAGTTTGTGTCTTGTGTTACATACATTATTATGTACTCGATGTTTTATCAATGCTGGAAGATGACGGCAGTATCCAAGAAGCCAGAGTCTTTATTTAGCCACTTTCAGTGAAGAAGGACACGGCACAGTGCACAAATCCAGCATAACTCAGTCAAGGGTCCAGGGCCCAGTGCTAAAATTATCACACTCCTTCCTTTTACCAAGTCCAAGTGTGGTCAGTTCCTGCTGTAATCAGCACCAGCTGGGATGGAATGGATAGCAGCTGAGAGTAGCTGAAAGAGAGGGAAACTGACAACTGTGATGGATGAAGACAACAGACATGAGGACGGGGCAGGTGCAGTGTCCAACATCAATCTCCATCAGCTGTAGGAACCTTATACAGCCACAGTATTCAATGATGGTGAACACCAGCTACTGTTTGATGTGGAGAGTGACAGGTCTTCAGCTGATGTAGTGAACATGACTGGATAGTTCATTCAGGTTCAGGCCTATCAAGGTGCCCAAGGATGTGACAGCGTACCCAGGCATTGATCTTGAAGCTAAAGGAGGAAGGAGGGTGTTCCAATCTCCTTATTTCTGACAATCCAGTCACAAGCCTCCCCTCACTCAGCCTTTGTCAGAAAAGAACATCACTGTACAGGCACAATCTGGGGAATCATCTGCAGGACTGCTCTGTGAAGGATGTCAAGGAGATGTAGAAGACATCAAGAGGCTCCTTTGATTATGCCACAAAGTCAGGAATCCTCGACATTTGGCGGAATAACAAAAACATGATCATGTTTTATTTTGGGATCTACATCTAGGTCAAGTACCACAAAAAGTGGTCTTGATCTGAGTTATAGATAGTGGCAATCACGAGGTCTTTCGCTATTCAAAGGTTGCGGCCAAATGATGGATAGTGAGGATTGAACAGACCAGGAAATTGTCAGCTATCGGGTTGCCTCACACTCAAAGAAGTGATGGTGGGAACTCTTTTCCTCCTGTATCGATGTCTGCATCTTTGATTCGTTTTTTGCAAGACATAGCACTATATAAATCCCATTTGTTGTTATCAAATTCTATTTATTATCTGCACAGAGCTGTGGAGGCAGCACAGAATGACCCAAAGGATTTTCTTGCTGTTCACAGGTGTATTGCCAGGGTCTACTTTGCTGATCTTCCTGTAGGCTTCCAAACAGGATCTGGCTGTGATCCAGTGAGCTTTGTTGCCTCTAGACAAGAGTGTCATAGATGAGGCCAGGTTTGACAGGTGGATTGTGTGATGGAAGCCTGGCCCACACAGCTGAGGTGTGCTGCATGTGGCTAGAAGACCATGTGCCGTTGTTCAAAACGCAAGGCTGGAGTATATGACCAATGCTTTCAACTGTATCACACTAAATGACATTCCATTATTGTGAACTAGATGTCTGTCCTGCAGTTTTCATTTGAAGCCAAAAATTGACAACAAAACACTATGAAAAAACCCAGTGAAAGAATTGTTGAGTTTCTGAAAAGTGTTTTCTTGCACTGGAGTACTGTTTTAGATATCTATCCTGCAGTTCATTTGAAGCCAGAAAATGACAATAAAACACTATGAAAAAATCCAGTGAAAGAATTGTTGAGTTTCTGAAAAGTGTTTTCTTGCACTGGAGTACTGTTTTAGATATCTATCCTGCAGTTCATTTGAAGCCAGAAAATGACAATAAAACACTATGAAAAAATCCAGTGAAAGAATTGTTGAGTTTCTAAAAAGTGGTGGTTTTTTTTGCAGCAGAGTGCTGTTTTACTGTGTACAAAATATGAACAAAAAATTGCACAATTTTCCATTTACCAAAGAAAGTTTTGCATGAATTACAGCTTTGTGACAGTCAATCTTCATTTTTGATGGAGTAGTTTCACTAAAAGTCAAAACCACCCGAATATTATTGTGCTTTTTATGTAATGTGAAAAAGTAAGAAAACCCCTACCTACCCTCTCGTGCTCACTGTCCCAAACACGCGACCGGCATTTTTTCTCCTCTAAATCACTAAAATCAAAGTTTCTCTTCAAACGAGTGTCGATACACACATAACAGACCAAATGTTATACAGAGATGCAACTTTTGTTTGACAATAACATTTGGGCATTTATAGGTTTCTTGTTATTGTTCTTCTTCTTGTTCTTCTTGTTCTTGTTGTTGTTGTTGTTGTTGTTGTTGTTGTTCTTCTTCTTCTTCTTCTTCTTTCTTCTTCTTCTTCTTCTCAATTATTCTTCGCAATTGCGAATAATTTTGAAGGAGAAGAATTGCAAAGAAGAAGAAGAAGAATTGCAAAGAAGAAGAATTACAAAAAAGAATTGCAAAGAAGAAGAATTGCAGAGAAGAAGAAGAAGAAGAATTGCAAAGAAAAAGAATTGCGAAGAAGAAGATTGCGAAGAAGAAGAAGAACAAGAAGAAGAAGAACAACAACAACAAACAACAAGACCAAGAAGAATAGGAGGTTGTGCTCTTAAACTAAAATCTTCGAAAGACGCAGACAAAAGACTATAAATACACATAACCGTTATCAACTTTAAGAACAGAAAAAACAGCATCATTATGGACACATCTAGTACATTGTATAATGATAATAAGGATAATAATAATGAATGGAATTTATATAGCGCTATACCTTGCAAAAACAAATCAAAGCGCTTGCATACAACACACCCTTACACATACAACCAACACCAATTAACAGAGCTGACAATTTCAAATGTACACCCCCACACACGCAATATCACAAAAAATACCATCATATTTTACAATATCATGTGTCTCACTTATGCTCTAAACAACATAAAAAACACACGACCAAACACTGTAAAAACATAAAACGGTATACATTTGTTTTTCAAAACAGTTATAATCATGATATCACTTTTTGTTATCTAGTTTCGTCATTACTGAAACACTGTTGTTATTATCACATCCTCTTTCCATATGTTACTCGTGTCACCTCTGTTATAAGTAGCACCAAAAGACGCAGACGAAAAAACACAACCCTCTTCAAAAACACACATCGATATTCCAAACATGATGTTACCATCGTTATCACTCACTCGTCGCACATAAATTACCATCAGTATTACCACATCATCGTCATCATCGTCATCATCGTCGTCTTTATTATCATCATCATCATCATCATCATCATCATCATCATCATCATCATCATCATGGTGGATCGGTGGTCTAGAGGTAACGCGCCTGTTTAGAAAGTGAAAAGTCCGGGTCGGAAGTGTGCGGTGGTTCAAATCCCGTTTGGGCCCGAAACTTTTCCCCCATCCATTAGACCATGAGTGGTGGTCTGGGCGCTAGTCTTTCGGATGAGACGATAAACCGAGGTTCCGTGTGTTACACAAAATTATTCAACGTACGTAAAGGAACCCACGGAAACAATAGAGTTGTCCCTGGCAAAATTCTTAGAAAAAAGCCACTCTGATAGGGTAACAAATACAGTTGCAGATCAAACCAAAAAAAGGGTGGCGCTGCTCTTGTGGCAACGCGTTCCCCCCTTGGAAAGCAGCCCGCATTTCACGTAGAGAAATCTGCCGTACCTTAAAGTGGTATAAATAAATAAATAAATAAGATACATCATCATCATCATCATCATCATCATCATCACCATCATCACCATCATCACCATCATCACATCATCGTCACACCATTATCACATCATCATCATCATCATCATCATCATCATCTTCTTCTTTCTTCTTCTTCTTCTTCTTCTTCATCATCACATCATCATCATCATCATCATCATCATCATCATCATCATCATCATCATCATCATCACCACCACCACCACCACCACCACCACCACCATCATCATCATCATCATCATCATCTCTACTACAACCCTCTCTCTCACGATTACATGTGCTTACCTGTGCTCTCACCTGAGCTGAAAGACACACAGACGACACACACAGACCCCTGCACACACCGTTTACCGTCTCTCCACATCACTCCCCCCTCCTCCCCCTTACCCTGCCCTGCACCCCTGCCCTCCCCTTCCCTCCCTCCCCTTCCCTCCCTCCCCCCCACTCTCCTCAACCAGCCCGTCTCAGGTTTATTATCTTCACCACCACCACCACCACCACCACCACCACCACCACCACCACCACCACCACTAAGCCCCCCATCCCTTGTACTCCCCTCCTATGTTCCCTCCTCTGCCCTTTCTTCTTCTCTTGTTCTTCTTCTTCTTCTTGTTCTTGTCTTGTTCTTCTTGTTCTTGTTCTTCTGTTCTTGTTCTTCTTGTTCTTCTTGTTCTTGTTCTTCTTGTTCTTGTTCTTCTCGTGTTTTTTTTTTTTTTGTTGTGTTCTTGTTTTTGTTCTTGTTCTTCTTGTTTTTCTTCTTCTTCTTCTTCTTCGCAATTTCTTCTTTTCGCAATTCTTCTTTGCAATTTTTTTGCAATTCTTCTTTTTCTTGTTCTTGCTCTTCTTGTTCTTGTTCTTCTTCTTATTCTTCTTTTTCTCCTCCTCCACCTCCTCTTTCTTTTAAGTTTTTCTATTTGTTCTCCATCATTTTTTTAAATCCCAATTGTGTAAAGCCTATGACTCACTGTGGTGACCATCCCCAGGAAAATCGAGTCGTGTGTCGTTGCTGATGCAATCGCAGGCGATGTTACGTGTCAGGTTTGGTTTATGACGTAACTGGAAGAACGAGTTACAGGAGTTCCATAAAAGTGTTCGGTTTGTTGTTGTTGTTGTTGTTGTTACTGCTGTTGTTGCTGCTGCTGTTGTTGTTCTTCTTCTTATTGCTGATGATGTCGTTTCTGTTTTAGTATAAATCACAATTTGATTTTGGAAAAGTTCTGGGGGGTTTTGTTTGCATTTTATAATGTAAGGGATGTTACGGTTCTTTTAACATTCTATTTTCACACACACACACACATATACGCTCGCGCACGCACGCACACACACACACACACACACACAAACACACACACGCACGCACGCACGCAACCACACACACACACACAGACAC
>CM054163.1:33545830-33548330 GCA_028751875.1 Rapana venosa
TTCTCTAAATTGATGTAGAATAAAAGACTTCATGAAAAAACGCATGTACACGCACTTGTGGGATTTTAGAACTCCTCAGTGGTCAGAGCACTCACTTTTCCTCCCAGCTAAGATTAAGAAGAATCGAGCGTGGTTACCACTTGGATGGGTGACCATTTGCCGCGCCTTGGCTTCAGTACAGTCCCCCAGTTCACCTAGCTTTAAAAATGGATACCTGCCCTCTTTAGGGTCAGGGAAGGTAAAGCAGCGAGGGAGAGGAGATGGGCGCCAACCTCAATATGCTGGCCTCTAGAGAAGCTGAGGTCTCTGACGCCTCGCTCCCCTACGACCACATAGGGTATGGGACACATTTACCTTATGCGACGATGCAACTATACTAGAGAGGTGTCTGCTGCATGGGTAACAGCCTGCCCTCCACACTGACTTACCCAGGCTTTGCGCTCTGGAGTATCAACACCTAGAGCACAACTCCACAGTCTTACTACGAGACTGACGGATGCCCAAAAAAAGAGAGAAGAAGAAGATGCAGTGATACATGAAATGACGAGCATGTCTTGCTGTGGGGAAATTTATGGCACACGTTTGGGGTTACTGCAAGGTAGGGGGGGGGGAGGAGGGTATTTCCTAACCCTCCATCTTTATGGTTGTGACCCAAAAATCTTGACATCAAAATGGTCCAGCGACTTGACACTTCTGTATCATTGTTAATCTCCTGAGAGAGAGAGCAAGAACAATCATCTCTGACATGTTTTACACCTTTCTTTTGACACATTATCTAACGTTGTTTTGATATCAATACGAAGTGTGGTCGGAAACTTGTTCATATGGCTGTACAGTATTTTTTTGGTCTTTTTAATTAATTAATTAATTAATTCCTTATATTTCAAAGATAATAGAATAAGCACACGTGTGCTTTTTAAATCCAGTTCCCGTGTGTATGCAGTTTTGTCAATTTGTCATCTGTTCCCACCGGCACACAAATGCCTACTCTTTCGAAAAGCGGAACAGGATTTAACGTGTGCGCAAGATGTTCTTCATGTATTCGCACACGGGACCTCGGTTTATAGTCTCATCCGAAGGACTTTTAGAGGAGAGTGGAGTCTGCACTGATGTTAATTCCAGAGGTAAATATCTCCTTGAACGGGAATCGAACCTGGGTCGTCAGATTGCGAGCGCAATGTTCTAACCACTAGGCTGTCCCCTGAACATAACATGAACATGCTGTGACGCTTTGAGGTGCTAGATTAAACACGCCTTCACTCCCGACAAGCTCTTAACGTATCCACGCTATGATAACCTTCAGACACAGATCCTCTGAAGTCATAGCGTGACAGCCTATAATGGCTTACAGAGGATCGGTGGTCTAGAGGTAACGTACCTGCCTAAAGGAAAGGTAAAGGTAAAGGAGTCCCATAACCTATGAGGTCGTAGGGGAGCGAGGCGTCAGAGACCTCACTTCTCTAGGGCCAGCATATTGAGGGCGGCGCCCATCTCCTCTCCCTCGATGCTTTACCTTCCCTGACCCTAAAGAAGGCAGGTACCCATTTACAGCTGGGTGAACTGGGTGAACTGTACTGAAGCCAAGGCGCGCAAACGGTCACCCATCCAACTGGTAACCACGCTCGACGCTGCTTAACTTGGCTGGGGGAAAGCGAGTGCTCCGACCACTGAGCTATCCCGTACCTGCCTAGAAAGCGAAAAATCCCGGTTCGAAGCGTGTGATAGTTTCGATCCCCGTTTAAGCCTGAAACTCCCCCCCGAAAAAAAACAACAAGAAAAAAGAAGAAAAAAGAAACTCCCCTCCCCCTCATCCACCACACTGTGAGTGGTGGTCTGGGTGCTAGTATTTCGGATGGGACGCCATCCGAAATGTCCAAAGGCCTTCTTGTGACACTTTTAAATCCGGCCTCAAGACATATTTGTTTCAAACCTAAGAATTTCCTCTCCTGTTTCATTTCATAGCTGTCCCTGCTTTTCAACAGCCAAAAATTCCATCACCCTGCCAAAGTGTATAACCTCTGTGTGTGTGTGTGTGTGTGTGTGTGTGTGTGTGTGTGTGTGTTTGTGTGTGTGTGTGTGAGAGTGTGTGTGTGTGAGTGTGTGTGTGTGTGTGTGTGTATACATTTGGACTTGTTAGAACTAATACTTGCTATTGGTTGCATGACTGTGTGAGAATGAGTTGAGTGCAAGCGCTTTGATTTGTCTGCGCAAGATACAGCGCTGTATAAATTCCATTTATTATTATTAAACCATGGTTCTGTATGCAACACATATTTAGCGCATGTTAAAGAACCCACGGAAACAAAAGTTAGTTGTCCTTAGCAAAATTCTATTAGAAGAAAAGTCACTCAGTTAGAGAAACACACGCACATGCAGACCAAAACAATGGGGTGGGGGGAAATTCAACAAATAATGTATCTGTATTTTATTTGTATTGTATTGTATACCACTTTAAGTCAGGGCAGGTTTCTCTGCGTGAAATTCGGGCTGCTCTCTCTCC
>CM054163.1:33555830-33578330 GCA_028751875.1 Rapana venosa
AACAAAAAAACCCCAACAAAACCCACACACCAATGGTAGTAAAAATAAAGACGGCCTAAAAACCCCGCAATGATAGCCTTGCCCATTAATTTGTGTAGTAAAAAGGTATAAAAGGTAAAGGTGTCTCATAACCTATGCGATCAGTGGGGAGCGAGGCGTCAGAGACCTCAGGTTCTCCAGGGGCCAGCGTATTGAGGGCGGCGCCCATCTCCTCTCCCTCGCTGGTTTACCTTCCCTGACCCTAAAGAGGGCAGGTACCCATTGATAGCTGGGTGAACTGAGGGGGGGGGGGGACTGTACTGAAGCCAAGGCGAGCAAACGGTCACCCATCCAAGTGGTAACCACGCTCGATACTGCTTAACCTTAGCTGGGGAAAAGCGAGTGCTGTGACCACTGAGCTATCCCGCCTGGTTCTTTATAAAAGGCTGTCGTAGATATATCATGGCAAAGTCAATAGATCTGGTGTGGGTTGTTTTTCTTTGCGCGCGCACACACACACACACACACACACACACACACACACACAGAGTGATGTCTGGGAATATTTACAAGAATTTACAAAAAATGTAGACAATACTAGGTCTATGCTGCAAGAACTGAAACAATGCATGGTTGATAGAGCCACTGCTGTACCAAAAGGAAAGCGTTATACAGATGTGCCTTGATGACTGTGTGAAAGACTTCTACACAAACTTAACGTAAAGACACTGTGATTGGAATAACCAACAGTATTTATAGACAATATCAATATTCTGCTATAATATAAAAACGATTGTTTGGAATTCATGCCATGTGGACCATTTTGGGTTTGATTAATCCTGTTGTTAATTATATACCTGGGCTTTATCACAGTTCTTGATTAAACCATTGACGCTGGGGGCAACAGCAAGGTGAGAGGCTGTATGACCAGTGGCTTTCTTTCCCACTCATGGAATTCCACTTTACAGCTTAGTCTTTAGTGATCGACTATGACTCTCTGACTAGGAGGCTTGACTCGCACAGTCCTTATGTGCTGCAGCCCTGGGGGCTGGTTGGCCTTTGGAGAGCATCTCCAACGCTGACTGTCCTTATGCCCACTTGGCCGAGAGAGTGGGGATGTGCTGTGGGCAAGGCATCTCCACTATAATCAAATTTCTGCCCAGTTTCCAAAACAGCAGCTGCCTCCTCTGCTGTTTTGGAGGTTATCGTCGGACACGACGGACAAACATACATACATAAGTTTTGTGCCCAGTCCTCGCCCACTGTCCCCTTGTGAATGGGCATATTTGCTTAACACATTAAACCTTTGTCATTGTCTCTCTCTCCCTCTATCTCTCTCTCTCTCACACACACAGATTTTCCAACCCTGTAATATAACTTTCAAGAGAGAAAAAAAGAGAACAAAACCTCCAAAGCAAAGGTGAGGCGGCCTGTTGAATATTCAGCTACCTTTTAACAGCACACTATGAGTTACTGCGTTATACAGACTGTGTAGCAATGATTTCCAAAGCGTTGGTACAGTAAATCTAAACGGGCGTTCACCTACTGTTTTCAGTTTGCGTGTGGGGAGGTTTTTTACATAAAAGTATTTTTCATGGAAGAACGAAGAGCGCAAGAAGGTTTGTGTGAAAACAGACTCTGCTAGCTGAGGTAAAAGTATTCACTGCACAGACACAAGACAAAAATTGCAAATTTGTACTGACAACACAGCGACGGGATAGCTCAGTGGTCAGAGCACTCGCTTCCCCCAGCTAAGGTTAAGCAGCATCGAGCGTGGTTACCAACTGTATGGGTGGCCGTTGGCACGCCTTGGCTTCAGTACAGTCTCCCCAGTTCACCCAGCTGTAAATGGGTACCTGCCCTCTTTAGGGTCAGGGAAGGTAAAGCAGCGAAGGAGAGGAGATGGGCACCGCCCTCAATATGCTGGCCTTAGAGAAGTGAGGTCTCTGACGCCTCGGTCCCCAACGACAGTATAGGTTATGGGACACCTTTACCTTTTACTTTTACCTACTGAGAACAGACTGTTACAGAAAACCAGTGAAGCCACTTTAAAGTAGGAGTGAGTCATGGATATGTTTTGTTTTTCAAACTGCTTTTGCACAAGTGTCAACTCGCGCAGGAGAAACGGTTTCAGCCAGAAGATCAGCAAAGACTGAGGCCCCGAAAAGTAAACAGGAAACGCAGGGCACAAATATGTATACTGAAGTGCATAGTCAGGACACCAAGACACTTCACTGAATAATCCAATTCAAGTTTGTTGTACATACCCCACCCCCACCCCTCAACCCCACCCCCACCACAGAGGCCATATCAAGGTTAGCTGTCACCTCGTAAAAATGTTCAAGCTCGGAATAAAATTATGCAACTCTATACAGATTAAAACAGGGTATAAAACCAACTCTACTGTCCTTCCTTGTATCAACGCCCTGGCCAACCATAAAGGTCAACCCGGGACGGGCACTGCTTTGTGGGAGAAACCACATCAACCACACATAAAATGAGATAAAATCCAAACCAGATTCCTTAAAACAACCTTGTTCTTAGTAACCAGCTATGACATCTTCACTCATACCAGACAGAATTTTTTTTATATATCTCAGAATGCAGTTAAAGGCAACTTCATTAATCATGTGCAAGTATGCGTAGACTCTCATCAATGTATATGTGACATATGAAGGAATGACAACAGATATTTGCTCATTTTCCTCTCTATCCTAATTGAGCTTGTTGTCACCAGGACCTCTTTAATGCTTGCCTGACTATTAATTGTACGAACATTACAAATTTACCAGGAGAGACACTTTATCATCAGTCAGTGTTATAAAAATTTAAAGTCAAAGTCAAAAACACTTTTGTCAACATGCATGGGAAAATCTCACATGTAAAGAAAGAACTCTGGTAATACTTTCAAAATAGGATAAACAGAACGGGTCCTAGCACTCATACTTGTGGTACACCTTACACACAGTGAATTGGGCTTGGTTTTAACTGGTCTACGAAGACTGAATGTCTCTGATCTTCGATAAACAATGTAACACCGTTAAGGACTGCACCACGAAATCCCACAAAGTACTGTTATCTTTTTGAAAGCAAATGGGATGATTCGGTGCATCAAAGGCCCCACTGAGGTCTAACATGACCATACGGAAAACTGGATTTTCTGAAAAGATTTTCAAGGCCTCTAACCACAGTAGTTTCTGCACAATGATTCTTCCTGTGCACAGACTGGTCTGATTTAAGAAGACCATTTTGGGACAATTGGGAATGCAGCTGTTTAAAAAAACAACCTTTTCAAGAATGTTTGTTTGTACACAAAAAAAGAGAAAAAAATCAAGAAAATTATATGTCAGTATTCTTGATTCCCCCCCCCCCCTTTTTGTGTGAGGGAAGGATGAAGAAAAGTTGTGTAAACTTAATCTTTTGCCCTGGTTAAAGATCATTTTGACTTGACCTGACTTGACTTTGAAACAAAGAGAATGTTGGAAGCCAGCCGCCACGGCGTAGTGGCTAGTGCCTTGAGTTATGGATTGGAAGGCCGCCGATTCGACTCCCATTGTCACGGGGATTTCCCTTCTTTTATTTCCCAGTTCCTCATCTTCCGTGAAGTCATTGTCCTGCTGTTCCCACGCCGCTCATCTCAACCTCCCCGCCACAGCCACACCCAGATTCTTTATGTCTCATCCTCAGAGTCGGAAGTCCACAGGGAGCCCATCAAAGTCAGGCAGCCGTGGGGCCACCAGCCAGAGGAGCTCTGCACTGCTGCTGGGTCACTTTGGTGGTGTTCAGTGGTGCCTGTTCTGAGCTAACATACGCAGGACACCACCTACTAAGCCCCCTACTAACGACAGTATTAGCTCAGTCGCCGAGCCAGACTGAGTGAGTTGCCAAATCAAGATGGTAACCACCACAACGTCCCTTCAACGACCGCCCCCCCCCCCCCTCTCCCTGTGAATCTCCAACCCCAAGGGCTTTGACACAAACTCACCACAGGCACAGGAGGCTGTTTTAATTGCATGATGATTAATGATAATGAGCATTACGTAATGATGCTGCTCTGGAAGTGCATATGCTTTGAGACTACTTGACAGGGCTGTACTCTACGCTTACTACCATAATATATCCCGACATCAACCGGGCCCAAGAGATACAGACACCTGCAGTGTTGGTCAGGTAATTTGAGCAACACTCTCAAACTCGCATCCGTTAAGTGGATGAAGCTCGACTGTGTGGTCCCAGTCTTCCCACTGAGCCCACAGCACACTCACTCTGGGTAGGAGCCAGCTGGAGTCCGAAAATTCCTATGACTCTTATGGGATTCAAACCCATGATTTTCCAGTCCGTAAGCCAAGGCGCTAACCACTGTGCCATGGCGTCAGGTCGGAAAGCAAATGGGTCTGTGGACATCTTTTTGCTGGAGGTGAGGACAGCGCTCTCATACTTCAGTCAGTTTCAAGACACTCCAGGAAAATGGTATGCCCTCCGTCCTCAATTAGGTTAACTTAACCACCAGTGTCACTTACACTGTAGTCTCCCTTGATTTGGGCAGGAGATTGTCTCCCTTGCTTATCTTCCATACGCGTGCATATACAGGCCACACACCGGTAAAAAATTGGGGGTCATGTAGTATCTTCTATAGAGTGCGAGTGAGAAAACTGTTTGTTGGTTTTCACAGATTTTTTAAAGTATGAAAAAAGGCACTGTGTACTTGTTTTTGGGGTTGAGGCCATAGATGAACAACACCAGGTAGTGATGAGAAAGTGAGAAATGATCATGGAATGGGGATTGGCTGTGTTCCTACGGCGTTGACCCCGCGCATGCATATTGCGGTGAGGCAGCTAGCAGACGAGCAAGGACTGAGGGGGTACAGTGTTTGCTGAGAAATTTAAAAAGTTCAAACCTACCAAAATGTGTTCATATTGTCCTGAGTTTTGAGTCAGGGGCTAGTGTTTCACAAAAAGTGGTTTTATTTCTGTGGATGCCTTAGTACGTGCGGTATGGATAAAAGAGCCGCATAGAAAAACAGAAGGAAAAGTGTCCATTTTTATTACCGGTGTGTAGCCTATCAGGGAGAGAGAGAGAGAGAGAGAGAGAGAGAGAGAGAGACAATGGCTGACAATTTCTTTTATTTCGAGGATAAGGAATAAGCACCCATGTGCTTTTTTACATCCAGTCTCCGCCCTTAGGGATATCTATGATAATAAAATAAAATAAAATAAAGCCCATACCAATACATTCACACAGTATACGGGGAAAAATGATAGTAAGTAAGAGAGATAGATAGAGAGAGATAGACATATAGACAGACAGAGAGACAGACAAACAGACAGACAGACAGAGGCACAGAGTGACAGAGACACAGAGACACAGGCACAAACAGACAGAGAGAGAGAGAGAGAGAGAGAGAGAGAGAGGAGAGAGAGAGAGAGAGAGAGAGAGGAGAGAGAGAGACAATGACAATGACAATGACAATGACAAATTCTTTTATTTCGAGGATAATGAATAAGCACACATGTGCTTTTTTACATCCAATCCCGCCCGTTAGGGATACATCTGAGAGAGAAAGAGAGAGAGAGAGAGAGAGAGAGAGAGAGAGACAGAGAGAGAGCGAGAGAGAAAGAGAGAGACAGAGACAGACAGAGATAGAGAGACCGAGGCACAGAGGCATAGACAGACAGGCAGACAAACAGACAGTGTGTTTTATTTTTATTTATTTATTTTATTCTTTTATACCTAGGATAATGGAATAAGCACTTATGTGCTTTTTTACATCCAGTCCCCCTGTGTATGCGGTTTTGTAAATTCTGTCATCTGTTTCCACCAGCACACAATGGCCTACTCTTACGAAAAGCGGAACAGGATTTAACGAGTGTGCAACATGTTCTGCGTACGTTCGCACACGGTGTGTGTGTGTGTGTGTGTGTGTGTGTGTGTGTGTGTGTGTGTGTGTGTGTGTGTTGTGTGTGTGTGTGTGTTGTGTGTTTGTTTGTGTGTGTGTGTGTGTGTCTGTTTGTGTGTTTGTGTGTGTCCGTGTGTGTGTGTGTCCGTGTGTGTGTGTGTGTGTGTGTGTGTGTATGTGTGTGTATATGTGTGTATGTGTGTGTGTGTGTGTGTATGTGTGTGTATGTGTGTGTATGTGTGTGTGTATGTGTGTGTATGTGTGTACGTGTGTGTGTGTACGTGTGTGTGTGTTACGTGTGTACGTGTGTGTGTACGTGTGTACGTGTGTGTGTACGTGTGTACGTGTGTGTGTGTGTGTGCACTATCAAGGCTCTATATCCCTAGGAAGCCAGAGCATAGACTGTCAGTAAGAGAACGGTCTACGGGAAACTAATCCGTTTTAGCGATCCTGTTTAATCTAACTATGATTGTTCCCCTTTTATGACAACTTCGTCTGTTTCTCTGTGTGTCTGTCTGTCTCTGTCTGTCTGTCTGTCTCTGTCTGTCTGTCTGTCTCTCTGTCTGTTTGACTCTCTGTTTGCCTGTCTGTGTCTGTCTGTCTCATTCTTTGTGTCTGCCTGTCTGTCTCTCTCTGTCTCTCTCTTTGTGTCTGTCTGTCTCTCTCTCTTTGTGTCTGCCTCTGTCTGTCTGTCTGTCTGTCTGTCTGTCTGTCTGTCTGTCTGTCTCTCTCTCTCTCTCTCTCTCTCTCTCTCTCTCTCTCTCTCTCTCTCTCTCTCTTTGTGTCTGCCTGTCTGCCTGTCTCTCTCTCAGCAACTACACGTTAAACGCTCATATGCACCAAAAGACGTGATTCATACCTCAAAGAAAAAGAAAAAAAGAAGAAAGAAAATTCAAAATCAATCAAACAAAAATCAATCCTTTGAATAGTATAATACATTCACAGCGGTTTGTTAGCTTAAAAAAAAACCCACCCTGAAATAACTAATACAAAGACACGTCATTTTTTTCTTTTGTTAAAAAAAAAATCTTTTACGCAAATCTGTCGTTATTCAGTCCTCACTATACACACGCGTTACTCTTCCCTGATTTTGCCATTAGTATTACTGCTAAATGACTGTTGGCATAGCCCACCCCCTCCCTCCCTCCCTTTATTTCTGACTATAGAGAAAAAAAATTAGGGGGAAAAAACCCAAGGAAAAAAAATCCTCTAAGTGTAGGACAAGTCATTGACAGGAAAAGAAAAAAAAATAAGAGCGTGGAAAAACGTTAGTGGTGTTTAGTGCATATGATCTCTCTCTCTGTCTCTGTCTCTCTTTCTGTGTCTCTCTCTCTGTCTGTGTCTCTGTCTGTCTCTCTCTCCCCCTGATGATGTAGAATAAGCACTCATGTGCTCTTTTTTTGTAATTTATTTGGGGGGTTGGTGTTCTGGTTTGGTCATCTTGAAGTTGGGCTTTGATGGTGAGTATGTCTTGTGCCAGTTTAGATCGATATATATCTTTTTCTTCCTTTTTGTCATGTATGTTTCTCCCAGGGAAGGTTTGACATTGATGAGCCTTCTCCATCTTTCTCTGTTTTGAGCTTCCTCCTTATTTATGCCCCTTTCTCTAAGATCATCTGCAATACAGGCAGCCCAGGTCTTGCTAGGTCTTCCCTTTGGTCTCTTTCCATCCACTACGAAGTTCATTGCTCTTTTTATGATGTGGTGGTCTGCTTTCCGTTGAACATATATATATATATATATATATATATATATATATATATATATATATATATTATATATATATATATATATATATATATATACATAAATGACAAAATACAGTGAGGAAAATCAAGCGTAGGTAACCAGTTACTACCTCATTCCCATCATAAAAATGATTGTTGTCCAAGATTCGAAAACAAAATTCACTACAAGATAAAACTTTGAAGACAGCATTTTGGGAAATAATTGAGTAAGGACCATGCCTTTGGCCTGACCTGACTCGAGTTTCGAATCCTGGTTGAGCACTCTTCAGAGGTCCCGGCAGTGATTGAATCCTCACTCATCCTCTGTGGTACCTAACAGCAAGACACGCTTCATAATTCAGAAGTGTCTATTGCTGCCCTAAGAATAAATAGATATTCTTGTGGTCTACCACTGCTGCCAGCAAAAGATGAAAAATAGAAAGAGAAGGAAAATATATGAAAGTGATGGTGGTAAAAGAAAAATTGTTTATGAAAATCAGTGGCTAACGAATCTTTGTGCCTTATGTTCTTTAGGGATCCTTTTTCCTATCAAAAGGATGCAGGGGAGAAGATATACATATATATTTATAATTCAGTTTAGTTTGACGTGACTTTATTCTGTTTATTTATTTTTTATTTTATTTTTTTATATATCGAGGATAATGGAATAAGCACGTATGTGCTTTTTTAAAAATCCAGACCCGTGTGTATACGGTTTTGTCAATTCTGATGTTGAGGTCATGTGCATATTTGTTGTATTTCTGAAAAAGTGGCCAAGCTTATTATTTGTTACTACAAGTATATTTTATCTAAGCGAAGGTTAGGGCCTTTTCTCTAATTATGTAGTAGGGCCGCAGATGTGATTGTAACTGACTAGGTAGGATGGCCCCTGGCCTCTCATCACTACTTGGTAGTGGTTTTTATTTATTTATTTCTTCTTTTATATCGAGGAAAATGGATAAGCACTTATGTGCTTTTTTACATCCAGTCCCCGTGTGTATGTGGTTTTGTAAATTCTCTCATCTGTTCCCATCGGCACACAGTGGCCTACTCTTACGAAAAGCGGAACAGGATTTAACGAGTGCGCAAGATGTTCTGCGTGCGTTCGCACACGGGGCCTCGGTTTATAGTCTCATCCGAAAGACTTTTGGGGAGAGTGGAGTCTGCACTGATGTTAACTTCAGGGGGAAAATATATGGGCTAGAAGAGATAACTAGTTCTCACCAAAGTTAAGGTTGTAAAGTCAAAACAAAACTTCATCACTTTTGCCTTTGGCCAGGGCAGGTCTGGGACCTGAAGATTGATTTCACCCATTCAGCCAGGATGTTGGGATGGAGAGGTAATCAGTCATAATTTTGTACTGAAACTTGAACTTGTCAAGCTAGACTTATGATGGAAACTAAAGAAAGAAATAAGAAGTGAAAAAGAAGGTAAAGAAACCGAAAAAGAAAAAGAAATAAAAATGAAATGGTAAAAAAGGTAAAAACTATGGATGGATATAGAGATAATTGTGAAGGAAAGTGTAAATAATAGCACAATAGAGTGACCTTTTAACACATGAATGAAGGAAGAAACACTCATAGGAAATACTGGGTGAGTACCACAATGGAATATAAATTAATTTAATTCTTTTACTTTCATAGTCCTGTTGTCTTGTCACAGGATTACGGGCCATTTCCACTTCGAAATGAATACTTAACATGAATAATCTTCCACCCAGAAGAAACTTGGAGAATCTTGAATCATCTACAGTAGCAGAGAATGACTCATTCAGAAAAAAGAAAGAATTGGGTAACTATGAACAGTTTTCTTTGTGAATGAGTGGTGTGGTGGTTATGCCTCAAAAGGAGACAGGAGGCTGGTATAAACTTGAGACAGATTCCTCCATTAGTTTCTGACTGGATTATTGAACAATGGGGAAGTTATCCACCCATCCTTGAATGAAATGAATCGTGATATTTACTTATGAAATTAATCGGACATAATTATAGTCAATAAATCCCTTTGTTAGAGGCAGAGGGAACTTTAACACTGTGTGGCCTCTGGTTGGAGTAGAGAGATAGCGTGAGCATGCTGGAGGTGGCTGCCATTCTATGTGGAAAAATGCGTGTGACTGGTAGCATGACACATAACGCAAAATCTTACCCTTGGGTAAATCTTGGAGCTCTAGCCGAGGAACGAAAAAGACAGAGAAGAAAGACAGACACTGGGACAGACATGCAGAGAGGCAGGCAGGGAGGCAGACAGAGGCAGAGAGACACAGGCAGACAGAGAGAGAGGCAGGCAGACAGAGAGACACAGGCAGACAGAGAGACAGGCAGGCAGACAGAGAGACACAGGCAGGCAGACAGAGAGACACAGGCAGACAGAGAGACACAGGCAGACAGAGAGACAGGCAGACAGAGAGGCAGGTAGACAGGCAGACAGAGAGGCAGACAGAGAGGCAGGTAGACAGGCAGACAGAGGCAGAGAGACAGGCAGGCAGACAGAGAGACACAGGCAGACAGAGAGACAGGCAGGCAGACAGAGAGATAGGCAGACAGGCAGGCAGGCAGACAGACAGGCAGGCAGACAGACACAGGCAGACAGACAGACAGGCAGGCAGACAGACAGACAGAGAGACACAGGCAGACAGAGAGACAGGCAGGCAGACAGAGAGACAGGCAGACACCACAGACAGACAGGCAGACAGACAGGCAGGCAGGCAGACAGACAGACAGACAGACAGGCAGACAGGCAGGCAGAACGCACAGGAAGGCACACACTCAAACCAGGCAGAAAAGCTCAACATAGTTCTTCAAGGTCTCAGGCAAAGAGAAGACCACTCTTTATTGGCAACAAGAGCGGAAAATGGTGGCATGAATACACAAGTTGTCGGCCCCTAGACATCACAGTAGTGGAGTATTATAAGTATTATCTTCAGCAACAACGTATTATTACATATAAACAATCATGATTATCAACATCTTTCGTCCAATGAATAATGAACAAAAATACATTCAGCATATATATATAATATATATATATATATATATATATATATATATATATATATATATATATATATATATATATATATATATATATATATATATATATATAAAAAACATTTTAGGTTTGTAATCTTGGATAATAACTGTCTTCTATTTCGTCTTCGTCGAATGCTTAGACAGCAAGTATCGGTGTCTATCACACGAGCGAAAGAAAATGCGTTGCGCCGCCGTTATGCGCCTGACAAGTCAGGCCCAGCGCATCTGACTATTTTGCATTCTTCGGGATGTTTGTTGACAAGAGGAAAGGTGAAGGTTTGTACTTGTTGCAAAGCGTTCTCTGCGAGGAGTGTGACCCCAAAATTCATGCTGAGATAATTATCTGAGAGATAGGCTTTTACCCTATCTCTATCTGCTATGACTAAAAATGGTAGCAATACAATACAACGCAATACAAGACATTACAGTACATTGCAATACAATACAACACAATACAATACAGTACATACAGTACACCAGCTTATTCATGTGTATAGTCACCTAGAAACTGAGAACGTTTTGTTTTCTTAATTCAACAAACTGACAACTTGGTTTTCTTTCAAGTAATGTTCATATATGTTCCAGTTTTTATAAAAAGAATAAGATTCAATTATTTTTCGCTGAAAAAAACCCGTAAATTCAAATTTGAAACATCAGCTATACGTTGTATGGAAACTGTCACTGTGAGACAAACACACGCAATAGACAAAATAACTTTGGGAATAAGATCTAACAAAGGTCACCAAAGACATAATAATCATATTCGCAAATCAATATTTGACCCGTACAAAAAAAAAAAATGTTGGCGAATTTCTTGCGTAACAAACATTTCTGGAAGCAGAGAATTCTACTTGTGTCTGTGGTCGGAGCACTCGCTTTCCCCCAGCCAATGTTAAGCAGCATCGAGCGCGGTTACCACTTGGATGGGTGACCGTTTGCGCGCCTTGGCTTCATTACAGTCCCCCGGTTCACCCAGCTGTAAATGGGTACCTGCCCTCTTTAGGGTCAGGGAAGGTAAAGCAGCGAGGGAGAGGAGATGGGCGCCGCCCTCAATATGCTGGCCCCTGGAGAAGCTGAGGTCTCTGATGCCTCGCTCCCCTACGACCACAGACATTATTAGTTTTACCGAACTTATCATGGCGAGGAAACAATGTGTTTATCTCTAACCTAAGACTTGTTGACGGGCGTTCTCCAGATTAACAACCAAGGGGTCACCCAGAATATGTGCTGTGATTCGTTGATTTCATCGGGGAATCACTGTGTGTGTGTATGTGTGTGTGTGTGTGTGTGTGTGTGTGTGTGTGTGTGTGTGTGTGTGTGTGTGTGTTGGCATTACTTCAGTTAGAAATATGACCATATGACCATAGTGTCACTACTTTAGTTACAAATATGAACATATAGGCACTACTATACCTAGATATATGACCATATTGGCACTGCTTTAGTTAGAAATATGAACATATTGGCACTACTTTAGTTAGAAATACAACCATATTGGCACTACTATACCTTGAAATAAGACTACAGTATCACCACTTTAGTTAGAAATATGACCATATTAACATTACTTTAGTTAGAAATATGACCATATTAACATTACTTTAGTTAGAAATATGACCATATTATCATTACTTTAGTTAGAAATATAACCATATTATCATTACTTTAGTTAGAAATATGACCATATTATCATTATTTTAGTTAGAAATATGACCATATTCTCATTATTTTAGTTCGAAATATGACCATATTGGCACTACTTTAGTTAGAAATTTGACAACAGTATCACCTCTTTAGTTAGCAATATAACCATAGCTTCATTACTTTAGTTAGAAGTATGACCATATTGGCACTACTATACCTAGGTATATGACCATATTGGCACTACTTTAGTTAGAAATATGACCATATAATAATTACTTTAGTTAGAAGTATGACCATATTGGCACTACTATACCTAGGTATATGACCATATTGGCACTACTTTAGTTAGAAATATGACCATATTATAATTACTTTAGTTAGAAATATGACCATATTGACAATACTTTAGTTAGAAATATGACCATAATATTGGCACTACTTTAGTTAGAAAGATGACAACAGTATCACCTCTTTAGTTAACAATATGACCATAGCTTCATTACTTTAGTTAGAAGTATGACCATATTGGCACTACTATACCTAGGTATATGACCATATTGGCACTACTTTAGTTAGAAATATGACCATATTATAATTACTTTACTTAGAAATATGACCATATTGACAATACTTTAGTTAGAAATATGACCATAATATTGGCACTACTTTAGTTAGAAAGATGACAACAGTATCACCTCTTTAGTTAACAATATGACCATAGCTTCATTACTTTAGTTAGAAGTATGACCATATTGGCACTACTATACCTAGGTATATGACCATATTGGCACTACTTTAGTTAGAAATATGACCATATTATAATTACTTTACTTAGAAATATGACCATATTGACAATACTTTAGTTAGAAATATGACCATAATATTGGCACTACTTTAGTTTGAAAGATGGGCAAAAAGTATCACCTCTTTAGTTAACAATATGACCATAGCTTCATTACTTTAGTTAGAAGTATGACCATTGGCACTACTTTAGTTAGAAAAAATACCATATTGGCACTACTTTAGTTAGAAATATGACCATATTATCATTACTTTAGTTAGAAGTATGACCATATTGGCACTACTATACCTAGGTATATGACCATATTGGCACTACTTTAGGAATATGACCATATTGGCACTACTATACCTAGGTATATGACCATATTGGCACTCCTTTAGTTAGAAACATGACCATAATGGCACTACTATACCTAGAAATATGACTACAGCATCACCACTTTAGTTAGAAATATGACCATATTGGCACTACTTTAGTTAGAAATATGACAACAGTATCACCTCTTTAGTTAGCAATATGACCATATTGGCACTACTTTAGTTAGAAGTATGACCATATTGGCACTACTTTAGTTAGAAATATGACCATATTGGCACTCCTTGAGTTAGAAATATTGACATAGTGTCACTACTATAGTTACAAATATGACCATAGTGTCACTTGTACAGTTAAAATAAAAGTCTATCTATCTATCTGTTTTTTTTAAAAAATAGTTGAAAGTATGATCGCACTGTGGCGTGTATAGTTAGAAATATGACCATGGCCATGTAAGGGGGAAGACGAGGCTTACAAAGGCCAACAATCTTTTTTTTCTTTCCCAGAACAACAAAAAAGAAAACAAATGCTGGATGCAAATAAATATGGAGATTTCCTTCTGTGAATTTCAAGAATTGTGGCTGTAAAACCTGTCTGTAGAAACACCTTTCCTGTACCTGTTATTGATATAAAAGAAAAGTTGAAGGAGTTTTAAAATATGTAGTTTTGGCAGTCATTTTAGATTGTTTCCATCGCAATAATGCATAACACTGAGCAATTTATTGAGTTTTTGCATCACAAGTGATACTTAAAAAAAAATATATATGGTACAACTGCTAACATAAGCTTGTCAACAAAATTTCATCAGTTTTGACACCCATGTCTCACCATAGGCAGTAAATTAAGTTATAGGCCCAGTTTATGTGCAAAGCGTCTTTACAATAATCATCAACAGTATATTATATACACACAGCAACAACGTCAACAGTGTATTGCATTTTATCAACAGAACACGTAAAAACATCAGTATCCAAGAAAGAATTATGGAATATAATTATTTTAAGTAAGCAAAATAAATTGTATATGTATCAGCTAGGAAGAGATTTGCTAACAAGGACACGAAGGCTTGTACGTGCACACAAATGCACTTACGCGCATATACGCGTGCGCGCACGCACACACACACACACCTTCCCCCCCCCCCCCCCCCCACACACACACACACCGAGGCCCCGTGTGCGAACGCACGCAGAACATCTTGCGCACACGTTCAATCCTGTTCCGCTTTTCGTAAGAGTAGGCCATTGTGTGCCGGTGGGAACGGATGACAGAATTTGCAAAAACCGCATACACACGGGGACTGGATGTAAAAAAGTAGATAAGTGCTTATTCCATTATCCTCAATATAAAAAGAATAACAAAAAATAAACACACACACACACACACACACCTCACCCTCCCCCCCCCCCCCCCCACATACACCCACCCCCACACACACACGTGCACACACGCGCACATGCGCAAGTACGCACGCATACACGGACGCCTACATGCACGTGCGCACGCTCACACACACATACACACACAACTACTACCACAATACATTCTGAATCATATTTCAACAAGATAATTCAATAACACATTGGTTTTCCTCGGAGAGAGGCAGGTGAAACGAACCAATACAATGAACACTTCTTGTCCACACAAAACAAATACTGCTGGATGGAGACATAATTATGCTTCATCCTCAACATCTGGATGAAAATAGTTCTGAGAAACTCAAACACAACTTGAGAATGAACAAAGAGAGATCAGCATCAATGTCCAACGCATTAGAAGACAGAGATCCTTTGTCCTTTGTTCTGGTTACATTTCCACGCCTCAAATGTTGAATAATATAGGATAATGTTTAGGAACATACTTCTTTCTTTATTCTTATCAGTTTTTAATGCTTCGAGATGATTTAGACAAATTTACATTCCCGTGAAGAATGGTTAACATAAGGTATTTCGAACTTATGACTGTTAAAGAAGATCACACAAATTTACATTCCCGTGAAGAATGGTTAACATAAGGTATTTCGAACTTATGACCTGGGATGACCTCCCTCTTTCACTTCGTCAAAAGCCTTCACTTGATACCTTCAAATCCAGCCTCAAAACACACTTATTTCCTATCTGAGACTTTTCCCCTCATATCTGTTCCTACTTTTCAACAGCATCTTTCATCTCCCTCATCACCACCTAAGTGTGTGTGTGTGTGTGTGTGTGTGTGTGTGTGTGTGTGTGTGTGTGTGTACATACATTTGAAATATCTTATGTTATTTGAGGAAAGTTGCATGCTTATAAATGATTTGAGTGCAAGCGCTTCAATTTGTTTGTTTTAAAAGATTCAGCGCTATATAAATTCCACATATTATTATTATTTATTATTATTATTATTATTATTATTATTATTATTATTATTATTATTATTATTATTATTATTATTATTAAGAATGTAACCTCCCCCCCCCCACACTCCCTAAAAAAAAAGGAGTGGGAAGTTGGAAATAGGAAGAATATATAAATGTTGATAACTTCAAGAAATTTAATCGACAATAACTCTCCAAATGATGACTGGCAAATAATTTCGGTAAGGACAATAAGCGCTGTAATAAGTTTTTGTTCTCACGAGACAGCATGATAAATAAATTCCATGTATTATTATTATTATTATTATTATTATTATTATTATTATTATTATTATTATTATTATTATTATTAAATGTGTGATTCAAAAGAAAATTGATTCTAAAAAGCGCAAAGATGGAATTCGTATTTCGATAATATAATGATAACTATAGTGATAACGATACTAAAAATAGTACTGATGATAATGATAGTAACAATATTATTGAGAGAAATGAGGAGCATAACAAGAAAAAGCGAATAACTACAAAAACAACAACAATAAAAAATAATAATAATAATAATAACAACAACAATAACAACAACAATAACAATAATAACAATAATAATGATAATAATAATAATAATAATAACAACAACAACAACAACAACAACAACAACAACAACAATAACAACAATAATAATATAATCACCATCAGCAGCATAATCATAACGATGCTGATGATAATAATGATATTAATGACAATAACAATATTGATAACAATACCAACAAGAACAATAATGAACAACAACCATCATAACAATCATACCAATCACGACAATAACGCAGCAGAAACAGTATTACTGGAAGAGGTTCGCCTTGCATGCAGTCAATCATGAAAACAATCATGATCACCCACGTATATATTAATCAACTTAAACGAATACAAATCATTATTAATTAGAATGAGTATTTGGCAGACAAAGGTGAGAACCTTTATTGAAGAATATAATGATAACGCTCGCGCCAGGAAAAACTGTTGAAAATATTTGAGGCCATCTGTTTAATACACTACAAGCCAGCAATAAGAAATTGAACGAAGTTCAATACGTATTATGAACACATCATTATTGTCAAGCGATGCATCTCCTAGGAAACAGTCAGTATTGAGGGATTGAGTGTTGAAGCACTCAGCTTCTCTCAGAGAGACAATACACTAGGATGGCTTTAAACGGGTGACATGCTCCATGTCTTGAGTGTGTATGTGCGTGCAGGCATGCATGCATGCATGCGCGCACACACACACATATTCACACATACATGTCCACACACACTCTCTCACACAGAGTCATCTATGTATGTATGCATGTATGTATGCATGTATGTATGTATTATTTATGTGTGTGTATGTATGGATGTATGTATATATGTATATGTATGTATGTGTGTATGTATGTATGTATATGTATGTATGTATGTATGTATGTATGTATGTGTGTGTATAAATGTATGTATATATGTATGTATGTATGTAGTAGTAGTATGTAGGTATGTATGGAGTAGGTATGTATGCATGTATGTATGTATGTATGATGTATGTATGTATATGTATGTATGTGTGATGATGATGTATGTATATATGTATGTATGTTGAATGTATGTATGTATGTATGTATGTAAGTATGTATGTATGTATGTATGCATGTATGTATGTGTGTGTATGTATGTATGTATGCATGCATGGATGTATGGATGTATATTCATGTATATATGTATATGAATGTATGTATGTATGTGTGTATACATGTATGTATGCATATATGTATGTATGTATGTATGCATGTACGTATGTATGCATGTATGTATATATGTATGTATGTATCTGACATGCACTCACACACATACACACAGGCGAACACACACGCACGCGCCCCCCCCCCCCCTCCACACTCACACATACAAACACACAAACACACACACACACACAAACACACACACACACACACACACACACACAATGGCCAGAGGCTTGAGCAGAACTAAATGCACATTATAGCAAGGCAGTAATCATTGTGGCCGTGTGCTTGTTATATATTGAGTGATACAAAGCAGCATTAATCCTGGCCGTTTGTTTGCTATATAATGAGTGATACAAAGCAATATTCATTGTGGCTTTTGTCACATATTGTGTGGTACGCAGCAGTAATCATCGTGGCCGTTTAACTGTCATAATCATAATCATGATGAGTGGTACAAAGCAGTATTCATCACGACCAAACACACACAAAGCAAACACAAAATACGCGCAAGCCCATACACGCGTGCATAGACAAGAACACAAACACACATACACACTGACACAGACACAGAGACAGAGACACACAGGCACAGGAAAAGACAGACCGACAGACAGACAGACAGACACACACACACACACAGGCACACATACACACGGCCTTACAGTCTTACGTGAAGCTATAATATCAAAATATAGGCCTACACCCTTATAGTCTTACAGCTGTAATATTTATGTATACAGTCTTATAGTATTCCTGCTGTAATATTTAAGTATACGGTCCTATAGTGGTATAAACTAAAGTATACAGTCTTATAATATTACAGTCATAATATTAAAGTATACATCCCTACAGCCTTACAGCTGTAATATCAAAGTATACACTTCTATAGTATTACAGCTGTAATATTAAAGTATACACTCCCATAGTCTTACAGCTGTAATATTAAAGTATACGCTTCTATAGTATTACAGCTGTGATATTAAAGTATACACTCCTATAGTCTTACATCTGTAATGTCAAACTATACACTCCAATAGTCTTACAGCTGTAATATCAAAGTATACAGTCCAATAGTCTTACAGCTGTAATATCAAAGTATACAGTCCTATAGTCTTACAGCTGTAATATTAAAGTATAAAGTCCTATAGTCTTACAGTTGTAATATTAAAGTATACACTCCTATAGTCTTACATCTGTAATGTCAAACTATACACTCCAATAGTCTTACAGCTGTAATATCAAAGTATACAGTCCTATAGTATTTCAGCTGTAATATTAAAGTATACAGTCCTATAGTCTTACAGCTGTAATATTAAAGAATACAGTCCTATAGTATTGGAGCTGTAATATCAAAGGATACAGTCATATAATCTTACAGCTGTAGTATTTATTTATTTATTTATTTATTCTTTTATATCGAGGATAATGGAATAAGCACTTATGTGCTTTTTTACATCCAGTCCCCGTGTGTATGCAGTTTTGTAAATTTTGTCTTCTGTTTCCACCGGCACACAATGGCCTGCTCTTCCGAAAAGCGGAACAGGACTTAACGTGAGCGCAAGATGTTCTGCATGCTTTCGACACGGGGCCTCGGTTTATAGTCTCATCCGAAGGTATTGAGTCCTATAGTTTTACAGTTACGGTATCAAGCTTCTGCAAGAAGATGGATAGGTTATTTTAGGTACCAGTCACTCGAAACATTCTCCCCAACAGTTCCTGGGCAGTTTGGCAGTGACTGCTCCAGAAGTCAGTCTCTCAGTAACTGCCTAACCAGTCACAAGATAATGAACAGTAATGCAGTTTTTTAGCAGGATATGTATCACTGTATGAGGCCTTAAGTCTTTATGTGTTATGATAGGTTTACATAGCTATCTATCTATCTATCTATCTATCTATCTATCTATCTATCTATCTATCTATCTATCTATCTATCTATCTATCTATCTATCTATCTATCTATCTATCTATCTATCTATCTATCTATATGTATTATGTTTATTTTTATATTTAAGTCACGGCAGATTTCTCTGTGTGAAATTCAGGCTGCTCTTCCCTGGGAGAGCACGTCGCCACAAGAGCAGCGCCACCCTTTAAATTTTTCCCCCCCTATCTGTAACTGTATTTGTTTCCCTATCATAGCAGCTTTTTGTGTAGAATTTTACCAGGGACAACTCTCTCGTTGCCGTGGGTTCTTCTACGTGCGCTAATACGTGTGTAATACACAGGACCTGAGTTTATCGTCTCATCCCGAAAGACTAGCACCCAGACCACTACTCATGGTCTAATAGATGGGGGGAAAGTTTCGGGCCCAACGGGGATCGAACCACCGCACGCTTCCGACCCGGACTTTTCGCTTTCTAGACAGGCGCGTTACCTCTAGACCACCGATCCACAGAGTATACAGCTGTACCCTGTAGTCTGATTCAGTGAGGTTTTGTTGATATTTAACACTATTCATTTATTCATTCATTTATTCATTTTACATCGAGGATAATGGAATAAGCATTCACGTGCTTTTTTTTTTTACATATAGTCCCCGTGTGTATGCAGTTTTGTAAATTTTGCCATCTGTTCCCACCGGCACATGACGACTACTCTTTCGAAAAGCGGAACAGGATTTAACGTGTGCGCAAGATGTTCTGCGTGCGTTCGCACACGGGGCCTCGGTTTATAGTCTCATCCGAAGGACGTTTGGGGAGAGTGGAGTCTGCACTGATGTTAACTCCAGGGGAAATATCCCCTTGAACGGGAATCGAACCCGGGTCGTCAGATTGCGAGCGCAATGTTCTAACCACTAGGCTGTCCCGTCCCCTCTAACAGAAAGAGAAAGTTGTTAAAAATCGTGCAAGCAATTAACTGTAAAAGCACTGCTATTGCTAAACATGGAAGAAAAATATAAATGTTTGCCTTTTAAAAAAAATCTTTGAAAAAATCCTGTCACTTAAAAAAAAAAGTGTTAGCAGCTTAATTTTGCTAGGTTTTGCTAGGATAAGTATCTAATGCATTAATGACATGTCAGGGTGCGTGCACACATACACGCGCGCTCACACACACACACACACACCAACACCACACACACACACACACTCCGCGGCAAGCGCATGCACGCACGAACACAGCACCCACGTGCACAGACACAGACACGACACACACCACACACACACACACACCACACACACACACGCCACACACACACACACAACACACACACACACACACACACTGTCAATCCCTGACAACGTTGTTCACATTAAAGAATAAGAACAAGAACAACAAGACAAAACAAGAAGAAGAAGAACAACAACAGCACCAAAAACAAAAACAGACAAAAGCAATAGTCATAACAAGAAGATTCATTAATGAACACACGTAGCAAACAACAACAGCAACAACAGCAGCAACAATTGTATCACACAAACTAATAACACTGCATCATAAACAGCTGATTTGTCTGACTGTCTAAGAGATCTGTGGTACTCTGTGGCGACCTTGACCCTTAACATATTCTAATGCTGACAGTGTGTGTTCAACAGCACGCGCGCGCACTCGCGCACACACACACACGCTCATACACACACGCACGGACGTACAGAGGCGCGCGCGCGCACACACACACATATACACAAACACTCACTCACTCTATCTCTCATTCACACACACACACTGTCTGTCTGTCTGTCTTATCTGTCTTTCTTCCTGTCTGTCTGTCTGTCTCTCTCTCTTTTTATCTCTCTCTTCATCTCTCTTTGACATTCTAGATAAATGCATACTTTACAAATAATTTCTTAAAAAAAAACAAAACACGTAATAATACTAGTATACAATTCAGCATGGAGACACTTACATAAAGAAACAAAATAATCCTTTCAAAAGTCATGGAACGCTTGTGTGGATTCTCATCCAGTCTATGGCGCTTTGTTTTACAAGAGTCCTTTTTCAGAACATTTAACAGACGAGATCACTCAGACCCCAACCTGACAACACGTCTGCATGCGCATATTTGCAATGATAATCATAATAAGAAAAAACCCAAACATATTTGCAATCAGCAAAAATCTTCACTAAAAAACAGCCAGATTTTGGTTTGTTACCCTCAAACTTCAGATGACATCTGAACTGTCAAATTTTTCAAGATTATGTAGCTGTCTATAAAACAAACAAGCAAAAAAAAATCAGGACATATTAGCGTTGGCTTTTAACTGTGAGAGAAACAGATTAACGCCATCATAATCTTGCCCTCCAAGACCACACAGCATCAAGAGATCGAGGGCAAGGTCTTAGTACACCGTTTCTGAGCAACCTCTTTGACAACTTCTAACACAGGATTTTGGCAACTCAATGAACACAGCACCATCAAGCATGGTCCAGAATCGTACGGGATGAAGAATCAGACAGAAGATACTGGTTAGAAGCCTATCTACTTTTATTGTCCTCGCTTGAAATAGCATTAAAACACAGCTTTAAAACTCTTCACACAGAGCCGAGATCATGAAGAGAGCACAGCTTCACACACCATCCTTGCATGTTCCCTTTTATTTCGGTGAAAAAAGAAAGAACCCCCATACTGTATCACGGCCTGTCAGACACATCTCCCAACACTTCTGTCTACCAGTCAAGGAAAAGACCAACTCGAGGCTTGTATTTGCCGTCTCGGTAAGGTTTCTAAAAATAGAGAAGCTTTCACCCACAGCGTCGGCCACCCGTCTTCTCACCATGGCAACAATTGTCAACAGCGTTGGAAATCGTCGTCTAACGATAGCAAACGCTCTATCATCGTCAGAGACTGTCCACTAATCACAGCAAACCGTTCCAACAGTGTCGGAGACTGTCCTCTTCCATGGTAAACATTTCCAACAGTATCGGAGGTCATCGTCAAACCATGGCAAAACAGTTCCAACAGCATCGGAGGTCATCGTCTAACCATAGCAAAACAGTTCCAACAGCATCGGAGGTCATCGTCTAACCATGGCATCCAACA
>CM054163.1:33588330-33595830 GCA_028751875.1 Rapana venosa
TCGAATAAACAACGTACGACGTGCCAGCCAGTCTTCGTTACGCCCTGGTAATCAGCGCTATGCCCGCGCAGTTTGTAATCATCGTTGCGCGGTTGTAATCATCGTTGCGCGGTTGTAATCATCGTTGCGTAGTTTGTAATCAGCGCTGCGTAGTTGTAATCATCGCTATGCTGCGCAGTTGTAATCATCGTTGCGCGGTTGTAATCAGCGCTGCGTAGTTGTAATCATCGCTGCGCAGTTGCAATCATCGTTGCGCAGTTGTAATCAACGCTGCGCAATGGTAATCAGCGCTGCGCAGTTGTAATTAGCGCTGCATAGTTGTAATCAGCGCTGCGTAGTTGTAATCATAGCTATGCTGCGCAGTTGTAATCATCGCTGCGCAGTTGTAATCATCGCTATGCTGCGCAGTTGCAATCAGCGCTACGTCATTGCAATCACTGTTATGCCATTGCAATCACTGTTTTTGTCATTGTGATCATCTCTATGCCTTTTTGATCACCCCTATGCCGTTGCAATTATCGCTATGTCAATGCAATCATCGTTATGTCAATGCAATCATCACTATGCCATTGCAAGCATCGCTGTGTCATTCCAATCATCAGTCATTGCAATCATCGCTATGTCATTGCAATCATCGCTATGCCATTGCAATCATCAGCATTGCAATCATCGCTATGTCATTGCAATCATCAGCCATTGCAATCATCGTTATGTCATTTCAATCATCAGTATGTCATCATAATTATCACTATGCCATTGTAATTATCGCTATGCCTCTTCAATCATCCCTGCACCGTTTCAATCATTGCTGTGTCATTATAATCACCACTACGCCATTGCAATCACTACAATGTCATTGCCACTATCATTATGTCATTGCAATTATGACTATGTCGTTGCAATCATCGCTGTACCATTTCAATCATAATTACACCATTGTTATAATTATTGTGCCATTACAATGATCACTATGCCGTTACAACTATCACTATGCCATTACAATTATCACTATGCAAATGCAATCATCGCTATGTCATTACAGTCATCGCTATGCCATTGCAATCATCACGATGCTAACTAGCACTATGCCATTGCAATCATCACTATACTAACCAGCACTATGCCATTGCAATCATCACTATACTAACCAGCACTATGCCATTGCAATCATCACTATGTTAACTAGCACTATGCCATTGCAATCAGAACTGTGCCATTGCCATCATGGCGCGGACGTGAACGATTTTGGACATACAACAAGACAACAACTCAAACATGTGACACTGGCAATGTTGGGCAGTCCTCAGCTTAACATCCTGGGAATGCAACAGTCTGAGTGTCAGTGGAAGGTAAAGGTGTTCTCATAATCTCTACAGTCATTCTGAAGCCAGGCATCAGAGGCCTCAACTTCTCCAGGGACCAGCATATTGAGGGCGGCGCCCATCTCCTCTCCCTCGCTGCTTTACCTTCCCTGACCCTAAAGAGGGCAAGGTAGCCATTGACAGCTGGGTGAACTGGGGGGACTGTACTGAAGCCAAAGCGCACAAACGGTCACCCATCTTTTTATTTTATTTATTTTATATTTTATTCTTTTATATCGAGGATAATGGAATAAGCACATATGTGCTTTTTTTTACACCCAGTCCCCTTGTGTATGCGATTTTGTAAATTCTGCCATCTATTCCCACCGGCACACAATGGCCTACTCTTAACGTAAAGAGTAACAGGATTTAACGTGTGCGCAAGATGTTCTGCGTGCGTTCGCTCGCACACGGGGCCTCGGTTTATAGTCTCATCCGAAGGACTTTTGGGGAGAGTGGAGTCGGCACTGATGTTAACTCCTTGAGAAAATATCCCCCTTGAACGGGAATCGAACCCGGGTGGTCAGATTGCGAGCGCAATGTTCTAACCACTAGGCCATCCCGTCCAAGTGGTAACCACGCTGGATGCTGCTTAACCTTAGCTGGGGAGGAAAGGCTACACACCGGTATTAATTTGGGGGTCACGTAGTATCTTCTATAGGGTGCGAGTGGAAAAAAATGTTGGTGATTTTCACAGATTTTTTTAAGCATGAAAAAAAGGACTGTGCACTTTTTTTGGGGGATTGAGGACATAGAGCAATACCAGGTAGTCACGAGAAAGTTGGAAATAATCATCAAATGAGGTTTGCCTGTATTCCTACAGCGTTGACCCCGCGCATGCATATTGCGGTAAGGAAGCTAGCAGACGACAAAAGGACTGAGGGGGTACAGTGTTTGCTAAAAAATTAAAAAATTTCAAACCTACCAAATTTGTTCAAAATCACCTGAGTTTTGAGTCAGGGGCTAGTGTTTCACAAAAAGTGGGTTTTATTTCTGTGGATGCCTTAGTAGTACGTGCGGTATGAATATAAGAGTTACATAGAAAAACAGAAGGAAAAGAGTGATTTTTTTAATACCGGTGTGCAGCCAAAGCGAGTGCTCTGACCACTGAGCTGTCCTGTCCCGCGATCTCTCAGTATGAGTACAGACCGTTAAGTGTCAAGGTGACTATTCTAAAAACATTTGACTATTGCAATTTTATCTCATAGATTTGGTCTGCAGTACCATGTTTGTAATATCTGTTTGAACTATTGATTATTTGTCATTGGTTGTACGACTGTGTAAGATTAGGTCGAATGCATGCGCTTTGATTTGTCTTTGCAAGATATAGCGCTATATAAGTTCCATTTATTATTCTTCTTCTTCTTCTTCTTCTTATTATTATTATTCTTCTGAGCTTTTGACGCAGCGGGGGTGCCATAACTGACCGGGGCAAGGATCGGGAGGAGCTGGGGGTGGAGCAGGGCGTGTCAGGGGGGGTCCGGCCACTGACCGCTCCACTGCCGGACACTGCCGGCCCCGAGTCTGGCTGGCCTGACCTGTGGACACACACACACACACACATACAGACATAGACACGCAGACAGACACACACACACATACACAGACACGCGCACATACATACAGACACACACACAGACATACAGACACACACACACATACAGACACACATACACACACGCAGACACATATACAGGCATACAGACACACACATATATACACACATACAGACACATACAGACATACAGACACACACAGACATAAACACATTCAGACACACACACAGACATACAGACATACAGACACACACAGATACAGACATACAGACATGCTCACATACAGACATACAGACACATACAGACATACAGACACACATACACACACGCAGACACATATACAGGCATACAGACACACACATATATACACACATACAGACACACAGACATACAGACACACACAGACATACAGACACATATACAGGCATACAGACACACACATACATACACACATACAGACACACAGACATACAGACATACAGACACACACAGACATACAGACACATATACAGGCATACAGACACACACACACATATATAAACACATACACACACATACAGACATACAGACACACACACATACAGACACACACACACACATACATACAGACACACACACATACAGACACACACATAGACACAGACACAGACACAGACACACAGACACGTACAGACACACACACACACACACGATTCAAGATTTAATTCCTTTCACCCCTTTTGAGGTATGGAGGATTACAAACAAATTGAACAGGAGAATAAACCTAACAGCAACACACCCAAAAATGATATGAATCCTAACAGGAACTGAAAAGCAAGAGTTCATCGCATAATGATAAGCAAACAGTATGAATGACTCAATACTATTTTAAAGTATATACATTTCTTTAAAAGACATAATCTACGCATATGAAAGGCAACTGAAATTTCAAGAAATACCTGCAAATATTACGAATTTTGAAAGCGACAGGAGAACCTTTCGAGATTTGCATTTCATTAGCCTACAAAAATTATAACTGGACATGGGTTGAAGAAAATATCGGGGAATAAAATCTTGTCGTAAATGTTTGAAGTGGGGACATTCCATGATAAACACACACACACACACACACACACACACACACACACACACACACACACACACACACACACACACACACACACACACACACACAAAACTCACACACACACACTCACACACAAACGCACACACACACACACACACACACACACTGCTTATTCAATGTACCATCTGAAAATGAAAGTGTGACTTTGACTTTGACTTTCACTTATACACACACACACATACACACGCACACACACACCACACCACCACACCACACCACACCACCACACCACACGACACGACACCACACCACCCCACACCACACCACACTACACCACCACCACCACCACCACACCACACCAACACCACACCACCACCACACCAACACCACACCTCACTTTGACACTTTCTTGGAAGTCGGAGTATGGCTACCTGTAGGGTGATTTACTAGAAAGAAAATCACATCAGTGGTAAGATACAACTCATCCATTGCGTACTTTCCATCTCACAATGATTGTCAGGTGGGATGAGAGAGTCCCAGTGCATACTAGTCTACAATGCAACCGATGCAGGAAAGGAGGAGCTAGAATTTGAACAAGGGAAGATAGAAGTGGTAGACGAATTCTGCTACCTGGGAGAGATGATGAACTGCGAAGCAAAATCTGAGTTAGCTGTCAGAACCAGGATTGCGAGTGCTTGGAAGAAATGGAAAGAATTGGCAAGTCTGCTCGGAAATCAGAAAATCCCACTGGAGAGACGCTGTCTGATATATAAGGCCTGCATCAGATCTGTTCTCCTCTATGGCTCACAGAGACGTGGGTTTTCACAAAAACCGTCGAACGTTTGTTGAAGAGCTATGAAAACCGAATGCTACACTACATGACAATGATCAAATGGGAAGACAGGATCATGAATGAAGAACTATGGAGAATGTGCAAAGTTGATGATCTGAAGTCTGTAGCTAGTACCAATAGACTGCTCTTTTTATGATGTGGTGGTCTGCTTTCCGTTGAACGTGCCCAAACCAGCGCAGTCTATTGGTACTAGCTACAGACTTCAGATCATCAACTTTGCACATTCTCCATAGTTCTTCATTCATGATCCTGTCTTCCCATTTGATCATTGTCATGTAGTGTAGCATTCGGTTTTCATAGCTCTTCAACAACAGCAACGACAACAGCAATGACAACAGCAACAACAGCAGCAACAACAACAACAGCAACAACAGTGACAGCAGCACCAGCAGCAAAAACAGCAACAACAGCAGCAACAACAACAACAACAACAGCAGCAGCAGCAGCAACAGCAACAACAAAAGCAGCAGCAGCAGCAACAACAACAGCAACAACAAAAGCAGCAGCAGCAACAACAACAACAGTAACAACAACAGCAGCAGCAGCAACAACAGCAGAAGAAGCAGCAAGAGCAACAGCAACAACAACAGCAGAAGCAGCAACAGCAACAACAACAGCAACAACAGCAACAACAACAACAACAGCAACAGCAACGACAGCAACAACAGCAACAACAGCAGTAGCAACAACAACAGCAACAACAGCAGCAGCAACAACAACAGCAACAACAGCAACAATAACAACAACAACAATAACAACAGCAACAACAATAACAACAGCAACAACAGCAAAACAAGAACTTTAACAGAAAGAAGAACAAGAAGAAGAAGAAGAACAAGAAGACTGATCGTCACATCACAAAATTATCTCCCCTACATTGATACACACATAGTGAGGAATGAATGTAACAGACTATAATATTATCTTTGCAGGGAAAGGTGGGAACAAACCAAATTGTTATAGGAGGCGAAAAGTTTATACAAAACTTAAACAGGAAAAAAGCCACAACAAAATACAGAGTGTATTGCGTGGTAGTAGTAATAATAATAATAAATGGAATTTATATAGCGCTATATCTTGCAGAGACAAATCAAAGCGCTTGCACTCAACTCATTCTTACACAGTCATACAACCAGTAACAATTAATAGTTCCACCAAGTCCAAATGTGCACACATGCACACACATACACACACACACAACACATAACACACACACACACACCAAAACACACACACACACAACACATAACAAACACACAACACACAACACACACACAACACACACACACACACACAACACACACACACACACACACACACACACACACACACACACACACACACACACACACACACACAGAGGGGTGTACCTGTTATTCAGTACAGGTGTGGACGGCAATTCCGGATTGCCGGCATTCTGCCGTACCGTAGACTGGACAGCCGTAGGAGACTTCCGGACCTGAAAGACAATGAACCCAGGTCGTCCATAAGTCAAGTCAAGTCAAGACAAGTCACCTCATCTCATCTGCTCCCGTAACCCCCTCCAGGGTAGTAGGGGCACTGCAGTGACGAACGTTGCACCAGCTGGCTCCATTTGCGGCGGTTGTGTGCAAGTGCCTGGGTTGTGGAGAAGCTCTTCCCGGTCCATTCAGTGATGTTGTCTGCCCATTTCTTCTTCTGTCTGCCTCGCCTTCTCTCCCCTGCACTGTTCCTTGCAGTATGGTCTTGGAGAGCCCATCTGATCTTGTCACATGCCCATCTGATCTTGTCACATGTTTATCTGATCGTGCCACATGTCCATACCATCTGAGCTTCCTTTTCTTGACTGTGGTCAGCAGGTCTTCGTAGTGCTTTACTTGTTGGGTGATGGTCCTTCGGATGAGACTATAAACCGAGGCCTCGTGTGCAAACGCACGCAGAACATCTTGCGCACACGTTAAAATCCTGTTCCGCTTTTCGTAAGAGTAGGCCATTGTGTGCTGATAGGAACGGATGATAGAAAAAACAAACACCCAGCATGCATACAGGTTTCATGTTTAGACACCATGCCCGAAGCCGAAATACGGATACCTAAACGGTGGGAAATTTAAAAAAACCAAACGGTCGCATACGCAAAAATCTCACCATTGGTGAACCTCGGAGCTCTAGCCGAGGAACGAAACCCCCCCCCCCCCCCCCCCCCCCCCTCAACAGAATAAATTCTTATTTCTTCCTTACGAAACAGTAAAGGTTAATTTAGGGTCAGGGAAGGTAAAGCAGCGAGGAAGAGGAGATGGGCGCCTCCCTCAACATGCTGGCCCCTGGAGAAGTTGAGGTCTCTGACGCCTCGCGCCCCTACGACCACATAGGTTATGGGACACCTTTACCTTTAAGAAACATTGCACGTTTATCCATCGATGATTCATATTTCAAGCGAAAACTGTAAACCTCCTGTGTGTCACCATAGCTTATACAGAATTGTTCCTCCCCCCAAAAAGAAAAAATATACACATTTACTTTTACTACTACTACTACTACTACTACTACTACTACTACTACTACTACTACTACTACTACTACTACTACTACTACTATATGGAATTTATATAGCGCCGAATCTTGTAAAAAACAAACAAATCGAAGCGCTTGCACTCAAGTCATTTACATCTCATCATACGTACTTAA
>CM054163.1:33608330-33618330 GCA_028751875.1 Rapana venosa
CCATCCTTGCATGCGGAGAAACGGGAGTTAAGTGGCTCACCATCATCTTCCAGAAAGCATGGGAAGAGAGGAAAGTACCAATGGACTGGCAAAATGCAATAGTGTGCCAATTTGGAAGAAGAAAGGCAGCAAGAGAGACTGCAGCACCTACAGAGGCATTTCACTTCTCAGCCATGTAGGGAAAATGTATGCAAAGATTCTGGAACAGCGCACAAGAGCCAAAGCAGAACACCTACTGAGCAATGCCCAGTTTGGCTTTCGGAAAGGGAGAGGGTGCACAGATGCCATTTTCGCACTCCGACAGCTGTGTGAAAGAGCCATCGAATACAACCAAGACCTGCATACAGTATTCGTTGACCAAGAAAAAGCTTTCGACCGAGTCAACAGAGACAAGCTCTGGAAGATCCTGGAGCAGTACGACGTGAAGGGGCAGTTGCTTGATAACATCAGAGCAATCTATGCCAACAGTATGAGCGCAGTCCGAACAGCCAGTGGAACATCCGACTGGTTCCCCGTTACATCAGGGGTCAGGCAAGGCTGCGTACTCTCCCCCCTTCTCTTCGTGATCTACATGGACCAGATTACAAAGGAAGCCAACCCAGATCCTGAGGCCCTGAACGAACTATTATTTGCTGACGACCAGTCCCTGATGAATCGGAACAAAGCAGCTCTTCAAGAACACACAGACCAACTCAACACAAGCTGCGAGAGGTATGACATGAAGATCAGTATCACCAAAACAGAAGTTATGTCTGTCAGCAGAAATCCAGGAAAGCTGGACATCAACATCAACGGCACCCAGCTGAAACAGACCAAAGAATTTAAATACCTTGGCAGCCTCTTCACTGAAGATGGAAAATTGGACAGAGAGATAGAAACAAGATGCCAGAAAGCGAACGCAGTCAGTTACCAACTTGCCCCCCTTCTAAAACATCCCAGCATCCCAATGAGCACCAAGGCAAAACTCATCAACGCCATCTTCGTTCCAACACTCACATACCAGTGTCAGACATGGGCCCTAACAAAAGCCTTAGAGAGAAAACTGGTCACATGTGAAATGCGCTGCCTGAGAAAAGCTGTCAACAAGACCAGACGCGACAAGATCAAGAATGAGGTGATCAGAGACATGGTCGGACTAACACCAATTCTTCACCATATCGAACAACAAAGGATCAGGTGGTTTGGTCACCTCACTAGAATGCCGCCCAACCAACCAGCCCTATGGGCATACACCATCAAATACAATGGCTGGAAAGCCAGAGGTAGACCAAGGAGACGATGGAGCGACTCCGTGGCTGACACCCTGCGAGCCCATGACCTGTCACTACATCAAGCCTCCCGCCTAGCTGCAGACAGACGTCTGTGTCTCCCCGCGACGCCGAAGGGCACCAGCGGCAGATGAAAGAAAGAAGAAGAAGAAGAACTGTGGGATAAACTTTGGGTTGACAGGTTATGCTTACCCTGTAGGTGATGTGGTCTGTGTTGGGGTTGACAGGTTATACTTACAAACAGCACCCTCCTACCTCTGTGAATGTCTTCACCTGTACACTCCTCCTCGTTCCCTCCGCACTGCTGCAGATACCCTGTGCCTATGAATACCTAGATTCAACCAGTCCACTGTTGGCCATCGCTCTTTCTTTATTTCTGGTCCATCAATCTGGAATGACCTCCCTCTCTCCCTTCGCGAAAAGCCTACTTACGACAGCTTTAAATCCAGCCTCAAGACATACCTATTTCAAACCTAAGACTTTTCCCTCCTGTTTCATCTCATATCTGTCCCTGCCTTTAACAGCCAAAATTCCATCACCCTGCTGAAGTGTATAGCCTGTGTGTGTGTGTGTGTGTGTGTGGGTGTGTGTGTGTGTGTGTGTGTGTGTGTGTGTGTGTGTGTGTGTGTGTGTGTGTGTGTGTGCATTTCAATTATTTAAAAAGTGTTAACCATTGTTGGTTGCATGTGTAGAAGTGGGTTTAATGGAAGCGCTTTGATTTGTGTTTGCAAGATAGAGCGCTATATAAATTCCATTTATTATTATTATGATTATTATTATGATTATTATTATTATTATTATCATTATTATTATGATGATGATTATTATTATTATTATTATCATATCATACTTACCCTGTAGGTGGTGTGGTCGGTGTTGGGGTTGACAGGTTGTATGACCATGTAACAGTGCAGGAAATGGGAGGCAATCACGTTAGGCATGAAGGGAGTATTCTCCTCTTGGAAAACAATGGCGACGATATCGTTGCCTATATGGCGTTTCTTTTGAAGCTGAAAATAATAATAATAATAATAATAATAATAATAATGATAAAAATAATAATGATAATGATAATGATAATAATAGTAATAATAATAATAGTAGTAATAATATTAATAACAACAACAACAATAACAATAATAATAATAGTAATAATAATCATCATCATCACAACCATCATCACCATCATTATCATCATCATCATCATCATCATCATCATCATCATCAAATTAATAATAATAATGATGATACTACTACTACCACTACTACTACTACTACTACTACTACTACTACTACTACTACTACTACTACTAGACAGACTATGTTTTGAGAGCAAAGATTGCTTTGATAGAGAGAATATTGAAAAGTTCAACATGGAACGATTTTGCTACAGCAAGCAGAGGACCGCTATGAGTGGAGGAAGCTGGTTGCAAAAATCTTCAGTGGTGCCCCCAGGGTCCACTGGACTACGGGATAGGTGAAAGTGAAGGTAAATATTAATAAGAGCAAGAATAGAGACAGGTGTTGGGTTTGGGGGGGTTTCAGAGGGGTGGTGTATAGAACACGAAGTGACACACCAGTATTTCAAGTGACATTGATTTTACTTTATAATCAGACACTACCTGTGATCTCAACAATCATGGTAATATAGGAGCTAGTATAATCCCCAACTACTACTGCTACTGCTGCTGCTGCTGCTGCTGCTGCTACTGCTGCTGCTGCTGCTACTGCTGCTGCTACTACTACTTCTACTTCTACTACTACTACTGCTACTACTACTACTACTGCTGCTGCTGCTGCTACTACTACTACTACTGCTGCTGCTGCTGCTGCTGCTGCTGCTGCTGCTGCTGCTGCTACTGCTGCTGCTGCTGCTGCTGCTGCTGCTGCTGCTGCTGCTACTGCTGCTGCTGCTGCTGCTGCTGCTGCTGCTACTACTACTACTACTACTACTGCTACTGCTGCTGCTGCTGCTGCTACTACTACTACTACTACTACTTCTACTAATACTACTACTGATGATGATGATGATGATGATGATAGTGATGATGATGATGATGATGATGATAGTGATGATGATGATGATGATGATGATGATGATGATGATGATGATGATAAGAAGAAGAAGAATGATGTATGGGATTTGTATAGCGCTGAATCCTGTACAGTGACCAAATCAAAGCCCTTAAGCAGTTACCATTTTGAAGTCTGTATCTAGTACCAATAGACTGTTCTGGTTTGGGCACGTTCAACGGAAAGCAGACCACCACATCATAAAAAGAGCAATGAACTTGGTAGTGGATGGAAAGAGACCAAAGGGAAGAAGACCTAGCAAGACCTGGACTGCCTGTATTGCAGATGATCTTAGAGAAAGGGGCATCAATAAGGAGGAAGCTCAAAACAGAGAGAGATGGAGAAGGCTCATCAATGTCAAACCTCCCCTGGGAGAAACATGACTAAAAAGGAAGAAGAAGAAGAAGCAGAAGAAGAAGTCCACAACGCAATCGCAACCACAATTATTATAAACCAGCCAGTGTGTTACACCCATAATCACAATGGCAAACGAATCTAGGTTATAACCATAACCAATAACAATGACCACACAGACAGACAGACAGACAGACAGACATACTAACAGACAGACAGAGACAGACAGACAGACAGACAGAGACAGACAGACAGACAGAGGCAGACAGACAGACAGAGAAAGACACACAGACAGACAGACAGAGATAGAGACAGACACACAGACACAGACAGACAGAGACAGACACACAGACAGAGACAAACAGACAGACAGAGACAGACAGACAGAGACAGACACACAGACAGAGACAGACAGACAGAGACACACACAAACACATACAGACACACACACACACCCACTCACACACACAGACACACACACTCACACACACACACTCACACACACAGACAGACAGACAGACACACACACACTCACAAACCCCCCCCCCCCCACCCACACACACACACACAGACCCCCCCACACCCACACACACACACACACCCACCACCCCACACACACTCACACACACACACTCACACACACACCCCAACCCCCCCACACACACGCCCACCCACCCACACATACACCCCACCCCCCCAACCCCCCCCCCCCCCCCCCCCGACACACAAACAGACACACACCCCCCTCCCCACCCACCCACCCACCCACACACACACACAGACACAGACACACACACACACACACACACACACACCCCCCCCCCCACACACACACCCCCCCCCCCCCCCCCACACACACACACATACATACACACACCCACACACTCACACCCACCCACCCACCCCCCCACTCACACCCCCCCACCCCCTCCCACACACACACACACCCACACACACTCCCCCCCCCCCTCCCCCCCCCCCACACACACACAAACAGACACCCCCCCCTCCCCACCCACCCACCCACAAACACACACTCACACCCCCACAGACACACACTCACACACACACACTCACACACACACACTCAACCCCCCCCCCCCCACACACACACACACACACTCAGACACACACTCACACACACACTCACACACACACTCACACACACTCACCCCCCCCCACACACACACACCCACTCACCCACACACACACACTCACCACACACACACACTCACCACACACACACACACACACACACCCACACCCCCCCCCCCCCCCCCCCCCACACACACACACAGACACACAGACCGACCTGCTGGGGGTCAGCGGAGGAGTGAGGCAGGAGAGTGGACACGTGGAACATGACCTCCTTGTTCTTGAATACCGTGTACACCGACTCCGACCCTGTCTGACTGTGCTGCGTGTCCAGTCCCCCCCGAAACCTGAAGACAACATGCAGCTACCCATCAGCCAAGCCAAGCCAAGCACTCCGTCAGTCGTTGAGCCTTTCAGGAGATCGATTGAGTGATGATCAATTAATCCAGGAGGAGGAGGAGGAGAAGGAGGAGGAAGAGAAGAGGAAAGAAGAAGAAGAAAGGAGAAGAAAGAGAAGAAGAAGAAGAAGAAGAAGAAGAAGAAGAAGAAGAAGAAGAAGAAGAAGAAGAAGAAGAAGATGAAGAAGAAGAAGAAGAAAGAAGGAGAAGAAGGACAAGAAGATGATGATGATAAAGAAGAAGAAGAAGAAGAAAAAGAATAAGAAGAATAAGAAGAAGAAGAAGAAGAAGAAGAATTGCGAAGAATAATAATTGTGCAGACGAAGAAGAAGAATTGCGAAGAAGAAGAAGAAGAAGAAGAAGAAGAAGAAGAAGAAGAAGAAGAATTGCGAAGAAGAAGAATTGCGAAGAATTGCGAAGAAGAAGAAGAAGAAGAAGAAGAAGAAGAAGAAGAAGAAGAAGAAGAAGAAGAAGAAGAACAAGAACAAGAACAAGAAGAAGCAAGAGGAGGAGGAGGAGGAGAAGAAGAACAAAAACAAGAACAAGAAGAAGAACAAGAACAAGAAAGAGAAGAACAAGAACAAGAACAAGAAGTAGAGGAAGAGGAAGAAGAAGCTAGAAAGAAACATAAAAAGAAAAACAACACCCCTTTTCACACCTTCCCCCACATTCCACCCCCCCCCCCAAAAAAAAAAAAAACGAACAACAACCAACAACCTCCACCCAATCAACCAGCAAAACAACCAACCAACCAACCAACCAACCAACCAGCCAACCAACCAACCAACGAAACAACCAGCCAACCAACCAACCAAACAAAAACCCCCAAAACATACTAAAACTGAAAGAAAAGCAATAATAACAACACAACACAACACAATGCAAACAAAAACAAACACACACACAACACAAGCTAATCCGACAAACAAACAGATACGTCAAACCGCAAACCCGGAACCAAGAATGAGGTCACGGCAGCTCACCCAATGAAATCCTTCAGTGTAACCCGATGACCAATCAGATTCAAGAACTCATCCATCGCTGCTCCATGAGAAGAATTTCCAAACAGCTCCTCTTCACTTGTCTGTCAAATAAACAAAATAACCGGATGAAAATTCATCTGGTTGTTTTTTTGGTTTTGTATAGCCCCAACGTCAGTCTGTCTGTTTGTCTGTATGTCTGTTTTTCTGTTTGTTTGTTTGTCTTTCAGTCCGTTTGTCTGTCTGTTTGTCTGCCTGTCTCTCAGTCAGTCTGTCTTTCAGTCTGTCTGTTTGTTTGTTTGTCTTTCAGTCTGTCTGTTAGTCTGTTTGTTTGTCTGTCTGTCTGTCTTTGTCTGTTTTTCTGTCTTTGTATCATCATCATCATCATCATCATCATCATCATCATCATCATCATCATCATCATCATCATCATCATCATCATCATGTAAAAAATAAAAGCAACAGTGTTCTTTATTCATTGTCCTCGAAATAAAAGAATGCGACTCTCTCTCTCTCTCTCTCTCTCTCTCTCTCTCTCTCTCTCTCTCTCTCCTCTCTCTCTCTCTCTCTCTCTATGTAAGGGCGGGAACTGGTTGTAAAAAAGCACCTGGATGCTTATTCATTATCCTCGAAATAAAAGAATTTTTCATTGTCATTATCTCTCTCTTTCTCTTCCCCTCTCTCTCTCGCTCTCTCTCTCTCATTATAATAATAATAACCATCATCATCACCACGTAAAAAATAAAAGCAACAGAGTGTTCTTTATTCATTGTCCTCGAAATAAAAGAATGCGACTGGCTCTCTCTCTATCTCTCTCTCTCCCTCCCTCCCTCTCTCTCTCCCTCCCTCCCTCTCTCTCTCTCTCCCTCCCTCCCTCTCTCTCTCTCCCTCCCTCCCTCCCTCCCCCTTCTCTCTCTCCCTCCCTCCCTCCCTCCCCCTTCTCTCTCTCCCTCCCTCTCTCCCCCCTCTCTCTCTCCCTCCCTCCCCCCTTTCTCTCTCCCTCTCTCTGTCTCTCTATCAGGCGATGAATACAAAGCTAATTTTCAGGTTCGCCAAAAAATCAGCAACAGGAAAGTTAATAATCTATCTAGTAATGGCGAAACTCTCTCTCTCAAAAACGCCTCCCGGTACAAGAAAAATAATGCTCTGTTTGTGTGTGTGTGGTGTGTGTGTGTGTGTGTGTGTGTGTGTGTGTGTGTGTGTGTGTGTTGTGTGTGTGTGTGTGTGGCTTTTTTGTGGACCATTTTGTCATTTTTTCCCCCTCCGCTTCATTTTTCTTCACAGTATTAAGGTATTTTGTGTTAGTTTTTTTTCGTTTGTAATTTCTTTACAATGGGGGTGGGGGATTCTTTTTCTTCTTTTTGGTTTAAATAAGGTTTATGCATTAATAAGCATGAAACAATCATACCATAATTGACATAATCAGCATAGCAGCAACAAGCAAGTAGCTTATGTTGTGCTCAAGTGCGACATCAACATTCATAATGATGGCAACTGATAATCAATACACTGACCAAAAGAAGTAAACGTAAACAATTTACCGAGCAGAATAATAACAGCATCAATATGTACAGATAATGAAATAACGAAAGATTCCCCCAAAAGACATGTCTATAGCATAAATAGGCAATCTTTTGAAAACATTCCAGAATCCAACATTGTTCAACTCATCCGGATGATTAGCTCATGAAAAAGTAAGTGATGAAAAGAAAAAGACTAACCACACGACAGGCACAAACAAACAACAAGCTGCAGGATGAAATGAAAGAACAAAACAACCAGCCAACCAACCAACCAACCAACCAAACAAACAGCCAACCAAACAAAACAAAACAAAACAAAACAAAACAAAAGGAGAAACAGATCAGCCAGCTGACACGAACAGTCCAAACATCAAAACAAGCAACAGCAACAACCAACTTCTTTTTCGTCTTTCTTTCATACCGTTATCTTTTTCTTCTTTCTTTCATACCGTTAATGTCTTCTTCGTGTATGTTTCATTATTTTCTGCAGTTTTTTTGTTATGGTCTTTTGTTATTCCTTTCTATTTGTAATAAGTTTTAATACTTTCTATTTCAAACGTTTTCTTTTTTATTGCTTAAAGGTAAAAGTGTTTCCAATCTATGTGGTCATAAGGGAGCGAGGCGTCAGAGACCTCACTTCTCCAGGGGCCAGCATATTGAGGGCGGCGCCCATCTCCTCTCCCTCGCTGCTTTACCTTCCCTGACCCTAAAAAGGGCAGGTACCCATTTGCAGCTGGGTGAACTGGGGGACTGTACTAAAGCCAAGGCGCGCAAACAGTCACCCATCCAAGTGGTAACCACACTCGATGTAGGTTCATGATGCTACGCTTGTTTCATGCTTATTCATGAATAAACCTGACTTAAAGCACTAGGAAATATATCAATACTTTAACAGTAGAATGAAAGGAAGGGATCTTTGGGGAAAAAAACAAAATAAATACAACAAACCATTTTTTTTGAAAGTCGAGAAACTAAACCAAACCAAACCAAACCAAACCCTCTCTCCTCCCTCCCTCCCTCCCTCCCTATCTCTCCCTCCCTCTCTCTCCCCTCCCTCTCTCTCTCCCTCCCTTTCTCTCCCTCCCTCTCTCTCTCCCTCCCTTTCTCTCCCTCCCTCTCTCTCTCCCTCCCTCTTCCTCTCTCCCCCTCCCTCTCTCTCTCTCCCTCCCTCCCTCTCTCCCTCTCTCTCTCTCTCTCCCTCCCTCCCTCTCCCCCATCCCCTCTCCCTCCCTCTATCTCTCTCCCTCTCTTTCCCTCCCTCTCTCCCTCCCCCCCTCTCTCTCCCTCCCTCCCTCTCCCTTCCCCCCCCCTCTTCCTCCCTCTCCCTCTCCCCTCCCTCTATCTCTCTCCCTCTCTCTCTCCCTCCTTCCCTCCCTCCCTCCCCTCCCTCTCTCCCTCCCCCTCTCTCTCCAACCAACCCAAAGAGGTATGCATGCATCCTCACCTGTCCAAACTTCTGGTAAATAATGCCGAATTTGAAACAATGCGTCAGCGTGTGTTCGTCATAGGCCATGATCAGCTCCGACCCCTGAACAATCAGGACAACAACATTAATTGATAGATAGATAGAGAGAGAGAGATAGGTGGATAGGTAGATGGATGGATAGATAGATGGATGGATGGATGGAAGGATAGGTAGATGGATAGATAGGTAGATAGGTAGATGGATAGATAGATAGGTAGATGAATAGATAGATAGGTAGATGGGTAGATAGATAGATTGATAGGTAGATAGATAGGTAGCTAGATGGATAGGAAGATAGGTAGATGAATACATAGATGGATAGATGGATAGGTAGATAGATGGATAGGTAGATGGATAGTTAGATGGATAGGTAGATAGATGGATAGGTAGATAGATATGTAGATAGATGGATAGGTAGATAGATAGGTAGATAGATAGATAGAGATAGATAGATATAGAGAGATAGATTTAGAGAGAGAAATAGATAGATAGACAGACAGATTACACACACATACAAACGGCCACGCATGCACTCACACATACACACACACACACACATGAACGGTCACACACACACACACACACACACACACAACACACACACACACACACACACACACACACACACACACACACACACACACACAAGTTACATACCTTCAGTGATAAAACAGGATAAAATTTATCCGTGGAGAGGTCTTCACACAGGTGCTGAAACAAAACCAGACACCGCCTGTTACAAGGTAAAGTAAAGGTAAAGGTGTCCCATAACCTATGTGGTCGTAGGGGAGCGAGGCGTCAGAGACCTCACTTCTCTAGGGCCAGCATATTGAGGGCGGCGCCC
>CM054163.1:33640830-33645406 GCA_028751875.1 Rapana venosa
CACACACACACACATACACAGCTGCAAACAATCAATCGGTATCCGAAATTCGAATCCGTCAAAGAAATGACAGGAGATCATGAATCATTTCTTATCAATATAACGTTACCTAGTTTATTGACGTGATTTCTGATAAAAATCTAAAGGTGTCCCTATGTGGTCGTAGGGGAGCGAGGCATCAGAGACCTTAACTTCTCTAGGGGCCAGCATATTGAGGGCGGCGCCCATCTCCTCTCCCTCGCTGCTTTACCTTCCCTAACCCTTAAAGAGGGCAGGTACCCATTTACAGCTGGGTTAACTGGGGGACTGTACTGAAGCCAAGGCGCGCAAACGGTCACCCATCCAAGTGGTAACCACGCTCGATGCTGCTTAACCTTGGCTGGAGGAAAGCGAGTGCTCCGACCACTGCAATCTGTTGTTCTTTTGCTCATCTGCTCTCTTCCTATTTTTTTGTTGTTGATGTTAATGTTGTTGTTGTGTTTTGTTTTATGTTGCTCAGGAAGGGATACTGGCATCACGTGACTTTGTTAGGAAAAAAGCATCATCAGTTCCCCCCCCCCCCCACCCAAGAAAGACATAACAGGAGAATAATAACGATCATCACAAACAAGAGGACTACAATGGTAAAACCAAAACACACACCCCACACATACACACACACACACGCTCTCTCTCTCACTTTCTCTCTCTCTCTCTCTCTCTCTCTCTCTCTCTCTTCCTCTCTCTCTCTCTCTCTCTCTCTCTCCTCTCTCTCTCCATCTCTCTCTCTCTCTCTCCTCTCTGTGTCTGCCTGTCGGTCTGTCAGTCAGAACGCAGAACATCTTGCGCACACGTTAAAACCCGTTCCGCTTTTCGTAAGAGTAGGCCATTGTGTGCCGGTGGGAACGGATGACAAAATTTACAAAATTGCATACACACGGGAACTGGAATTTAAAAAAGGGACATAACTGCTTATTCCATTATTCTCGAAATAAAAGAATAAAATAGAATAAAATAGTCTGTCTGTCCGTCTGTCCGTCTGTCTGTCTGTCTGTCTGTCTCTCTCTCTGTCTCTGTTTGTGTCTCTCTCTCACTCTCTCATACTGAGAGAAAAAAATTTAATCATTACATCTCCTTTGATATTAAGTGTAAGTTATTATTCATCAATTCATGTCAACGATACATAAACTTTCCAAACCAACCGATAGATCGATACGGAGATCACTATGACTATGACTATGATGACTTTGATCAAGGTAAATCAATGTTAACAAATTCACAAGTATTGTAATGATTGCTATATGTATGTTTGTCCGTCGTGTTCGACGATGACCTCCAAAACAGCAGAGGAGGCAGCTGCTGTTTCGGAAATTGGGCAGAAATTTGATTATAGTGGAGATGCCTTGCCCACAGTACATCCCCACTCTCTCGGCCAAGCGGGCATAAGGACAGTCAGCGTTGGAGATGTTCTCCAAAGGCCAACCAGCCCCCAGGGCTGCAGCACGAAATAAGGACTGAGCGAGTCAAGCCTCCTAGTCAGAGAGTCATGGTCGATCACTAAAGACTAAGCTGTAAAGGGGAATTCCGTGAGTGGGAAAGAAAGCCACTGGTCATACAGCCTCTCACTTTGCTGTTGTTGCCCCCAGCGTCAATGGTTTAGATATACATCGATGGCAATATGATCGCTGTCAGATAAGCTTAAGAGCTCAGAATTATACAGCGAGTAAACCCCTTCACTCATCTCCGTGGGAATGTTGTGGACCTGTCAGTATATATAGCACCCCAAACTTGTGGGACATCTGCGCTAGGAATTCCCTCTTTTCTATCCCTCGCCGCTTTGTTCCTTTTTCTTCCTGTCACCTCCTCCCCGTTGGAATGCTGGGGGTCTGTTAGTATAAATAGCACTGTGGAAACTAGGAATTCCCTCTTTTCTATCCCTCTCTTTGTTTCTGCCTTGTTCATTTTTTCTTCCTGTCACTTCTTGTCTTATTTTCTGCCTTCTTGGTCCAAACTTCTACCTTTCCTCCAGAAATATTTCAAAGATAACAATGCTCTCCCACGCCAAAGTAAGATGCGCTGGGCCTGACTTGTCAGGCGCTTAAAACGGCAGGTGACCATTTTCCGCTATATACAGCAACCTAGTTGCTGTCTGAGGGGTTTTCGACGGGGAAACAAAGTGGGGCAAAACCAAAAAAAGGGAAAAAGGTCCCAAACCTTTAAAAGGTCAGGGGACGAGCCAGAGACCTCACTTCTCACCACATATTAGGGCGGCCCCCCATCCCCTCTCCCGCTGCTTTATCTTCCTGACCCAAAAGGGCAGAAAACCCTTTTTAACAGCTGGGTAAACGGGGGGAACTGTACTGAAGCCAAGGCGCGCAACGGCACCCATCCAAGTGGAACCACGCTCGACGCTGTTTAAACCTTTGGCGGGAAAAGGGGGTGCCGACCACTGAGCACCCTGTCCCCATTAGGGAATAGTATTTAACCTTTTCCCCCCCTTTTCGTTTACCTAAAAATAACTTTTTTGATTTGGGCATAGCCTTTGTTAGGGAAAATTGTAAAACGCGCGCCGCGCGCGGTGTGTACTGTGGGTATGTTTGTGTGTGTGGGGTGTGTTGTGGGGTTTTGGTGTGTTGGTTGGTGTGTGGCCGCCGCGCGGTGTGTGTGTTTGTGTCGACTTCGTTTTTCTGTCTGTCTGTTTGTCTGTCTTTCTTTATTTTCTACTCTGTATCTCTTGCTCTTTCTCTCTATCTTTACATCTTTCCTGTTCGCCTGCCCCCCCGTTTGGCTGTTGAAAGCTGTCTGCCTGCCTCCTGCCGCTGGGCCCCCGTCTGCTGTCGGTCTCCTCCTGCCTGCCTCCTGCTTTTACCGCCTGCCTGCCCCGTCTGCGTCTGTCTGCTGTCTCTCCTCCTCTCTTTCTCTTCCCCCCCCCCCCCTCCATCCTTCACCCTTTCCCTATCTCCTCTCTCTCTCTCTCTTATCATCTATCTATCTAATTATCTACTATCACTATCTATCTTTATCTATCTAACTATTATTTTAAGTCTCTCTCTCTCTCTCCCCCCCTCCCCCCCTCCTCCCTCCCTCCCTCCCCCTCCCTCTCACACATTCCTCCCTCCTCCCCTCTCCTCCCTCCCTCTCTCACTTCTCGTCCACCTCCCTCCCTCCCCCCTCTCTCCTCCCCTCCCACCAACTCCCCACTCCCTCTCCCCTCTTCTCCCCCCCTCTCCCCATCCACTCCCTCCCCCCTCCCTCTCCCCCATCCTATCTCTCTCCCTCTCTCCCCCCTCACCTCCCTCACCACCTCCTCTTCCCCTCTCTACTCTCCCCCTCTCTCACTCTACCCCCCACCTCCCCTCCCCCCCCCCCCCCTCTCTCTCTCTCTCCCTCCCCTCTTCTCCTCTCTCCTTCCTCTCTCTTCCCCCCCACACCCTCACCATCTCACTCTCCCCTCCCTCTTCCCTCTCCCCCCCACCATCTCTCTCTCTCTCTCTCCTCTCTCTCTTCTACTCCCCCCCTCACCATCCTCTCTCTCCCCCCTCCCTCTCTCTCTCTCTCTCTCTCTCCCCCTTCTCATCTCTCCCCCTCTCTCACTCTACCCCTCAACCTCCCTCCTCCCCCCTCCCTCCCTCTCTCACTCTCTCTCCCTTCCCCTCCCTCTCCCTCTCTCTTCTTCTCTCTCTCTTCTCCCCTCCATCCTTTTCTTCCCTCCCTCCCTCCCCCCCCCTCCCCCCCTCTTCACTCCCCTTCCTCACCCCTCTCCTCTCCTCTCTCCCCTCCTCTCTCTCTCCTTCCCCCATCTCCTCTCTCCCCTCCCCCCTCCGTCACTCCTCTCTCTCTTCTCTCTCTCTCCTCCTCTCTCTCCAATCCCCCTCTCTCTCTCTCCCCTCTCTCCTCTTTCCCTGTCCTCAGATCGGGTAAAGGGCGGTGATGAAAAAGGGGGAGGAGGGAAAAAGGGGAGGAGGGGGGAGGACTGGTTTTCGAGTACACCTTTTCCCCCTTTTGCACTCCTGCAAAACGCACAGCTTTTCACCGCAATCATCATCAACCCTCCATCCACTGCTTGTTTTTCGGGAGACCAAAATCAAAGATTAATTTTTTTTTTTAAAAAAAAATTTATCGGGCCCAAATATCCTATTAGAGGGGTTTTCATTATCGTCACTAGCAATCATCGCGTCGCGTCGTTCGTCATCGTCATCGGCGATCGTCATAAAAATAATAAAAAAAAATAATAATATAATAAAATGGGCTAATAGCGCTAATCTTGCAAAGACAAATCAAAGCGCGCTTCAACCTAAACTTACATAGTCTGCAAACAATGAAAAATAATCAATAGTTTAAGCAAACAGATATTTACAAACATGGGGGGATGCAGACAAAATCTATTAAAAAAAATTTCAAAATCAATGTTTTTCCAAAAAACACACACACTCCACGGTCAATACAGAGGGGGATAGGACATGGGTTAGGAAGGGGGATACTCTGATATGAAACAGGGGGGGGAAATCTTGTTTGAAATAAATAGTCTTAGGCTGGGTTTAAAAGGTCCTAACTAGGTTTCTGACGAAGAGAGAAGGAGCTCACCAGGGCGATGGGC
>CM054163.1:33645906-33686197 GCA_028751875.1 Rapana venosa
AAGCTTACTTTCGCTTTCAAAGGTCAGCCAATGAATGTTAAGGCCGTTGTAGGCCCGCAGAAAGGGTGTGAAGGTCGTTTGACACACACAAGCAACGAAGAATCTGATTGGTTAAGAGTGTATTTTAATTTTTTTTCGGACCAGCCGAGATCGTCTTCAACAAAAATGGCGGCCAGCGTTTGCACTAGAATTTCTTCAAGCGTTTTTTGAGCTTTTTTACAAAATTGACAGCGAGGAGGAGTTTTAGAGGCTGGATTTGGTTGAAATAAACAATGAGAGAGACGATGAGGTAAGGATTGTGGAATATTTTTGAAAAACTTGGTAAAAATCGATCGCGATCGGACTGAATCGAGCGGTGCTAGTTTTGCTGGATGGACTTTTTCGCTACTCGGCGATTTCGACGTCACAGATTGTTTTACTTTATTTTGACGCAACGAGGCTTCGAAATAACTGTTGTTGAGTCAAATCGCTATGCTGCTGAGTACTTTGCATCACATGAAATCAAGCGATCTTTGTATTTTTGTCATAGAAAGCCACCACTTCGCACATTCCGCCATGACGGTCGCGATGGCGTCGATCCTGTCGCTGAACTTTTCCGAGTATTTGGTGACCGATAAAGCGATACAAACTCCTTATTTTTTGAAAACTAATGTCAAGAAATAGTGTTTACCTAATCATGACATTTATGCACCGCAAGAACTTTGCTTATCGTGTTAAAATCGATCCGGGGCCCTGACAGTGGAACAGTGATCGGTAGTGCGAACATGATTTTTTTTTGGATTTTTTTTTACATAATCATAAACACTACACACTATTATAAAATTATACTCATTTAAAAGCATATTATCTCTTCTTTCCATTGATCTATAGCTTAACACATTTAATTCAGTTTTATATATCAATATCAAGGGTTGTTTGAGCCCACCATGCTCCAAAACAATGCTAGCCAATGTTAATTCAGCCAATAGAAGTGAGGCTTGTTGCCGTTTATTTAGCGCTACTAGGGTTAACCTTTGCTTCCACATCTTGGCAACTGGCACTGCCACCAGAATTTGTAATTAACCTTTGCTTCAACATCTTGGCAACTGGCACTGCCACCAGAATTTGTAATTAACCTTTGCTTCAACATCTTGGCAACTGGCACTGCCACCAGAATTTGTAATTAACCCTTGCTTCCACATCTTGGCAACTGGCACTGCCACCAGAATTTGTAATTAACCCTTGCTTCCACATCTTGGCAACTGGCACTGCCACCAGAATTTGTAATTAACCTTTGCTTCCACATCTTGGCAACTGGCACTGGACACCACCACATACACTGACCCTCTACTCAATTTACACACATCTTTATTTTATTTTATTTTTATAGTGAAAATTTTGGATACCAGGGATTTTTTGTTTGTTTATTATTAATCTAAAAACTGGAAAACAGAATCATGAAAAAAACCCAAACCACACACCCAGAAAAAATTGCAGGAAGAAAGAAATGGTTGGCAGCTATGTACATAGGTTTACGATGTTCACTAAGTCACAGAAAACAACTCATGGACAACAATGTTTACATAGAACAAGGATTTACAGTTAACTGCTGTCATAGACAAGAATTTGCATATCCTAATATGTACAACGGTTTGCAGGACCAATGTTTTTACGAACAAACACTGTTGCATGGAAACAAGTTGTGCAAACATGTTCACAGACAATTGTTTTTCAGAAACTGGTTGCTGACAATAATAATGGACAGACAACATAGGGTACAGACAATTGTGATTTATAGAGAACAAGATTTGTGAGACAGGTTTATAGAGGCGTTCCTAAAAAATCGTGCAACAGATAGGATGGGCCAAACTAATTTCACAGGGTAACACACCAAGAGTGTGTAGCCAATAACAGGTAGTACTCACCTCCTGAGACTATCTCTCCAGACGAAGTGTGTGTGGAGCACTCTCTCATGATAGAGCCCCCGCACAGTCAGGTCTGTCATGCCGCAGCACTAACCACGTACTTTTCACGAACAACACCGAAGTCCTTTGGCATGTATACCGTGTCTAAAGACTCGAAACACCACGACTGCCTCTGTCCGCACAAACATCACTACGGGGCCTCTGCTCACAAAACATCAATAACTGGCCTCTGGTAACAACTAAACCCGCATTACTACTGCCCTCTGCTCACAAAACATCAATTACTGTCCTCTGGCACAAAAATATCAAAGACTGCCTCTGTCACATAAAAAATCAAATACTGCCTCTGTCACATAAAACATCAATACTGCCTCTGTCACATAAAACATCAATACTGCCTCTGTCACATAAAAAATCAAAACTGTTCTCTGTCATAAAAAATCAAATACTGTCCTCTGTCACATAAAACACCATACTGCCTCTGTCACATAAAACATCAAGACTGTCCCGGTCACATAAAAAAGCATATACTGCCTCTGTCACATAAAACACAATCTGCCTCTGTCACATAAAACATCATACTGTCCCCCCCCCATTGAGGTTGGTGGGGGGGGGGGGGGGGGGGGGGGGGGGGGGGGGGCCTCTGGCACATAAAACATCAATACTGTGCCTCTGTCTCACAAAACATCAGTCTGCCGCTGTCACAGAAAACAGCTAATAATATAGTGTGCAGTACAGCATCTGCAGATTAGGTAGCTTGGTCTGCAATGGGAGTTACTACACTGACCAGTGGCATACAACTTGCAGTTTCATGTCAAGTTAATATACAGGAAACATTACTACATCGGGAGTAACACACGAAGGACGGGATACGCATGAGCATAGCACTCGCTTTCCCCACTAAGTGAAGCACTCTGAGTCGTGGTTACCATTGGATGGTGACTGGGAGTGCCTTGGCGTGACTCTAATCCCCCAGTTCACCCACTGTAAATGGGTACCTGCCCTCTTTAGTCAGAAGGTAAAGCACGAGGAAGAAGTGATGGGTGCTACCCTCAACATGCGGGCCCTTGGAACTGAAGTCTCTGATGCCTCACTCCCTTACGACCACATGGGTTATGGGACACTTTTACTTTTTAGTAACATACAACATGTAGTCTGTAACATACACACAACATGTAGTATTGTGTCTGTAACATACACACAACATGCAGTATTGCATGGAAGATTTTCTTTCCGTTTTAAACAGAAAATTCCATATTGGCTATATCTGGATTAAAAAATTATTAAAAGAAATATTAGAATCAAGATTTTGAATCCTGTTGAAAATGACCAAAATGACACCAATGACAAATCACCCCTTGAAAATCAAGGCTGTTCTATCAATGGAATTTCTCTTTGACAATCACAATAAACTCAAAGTAAGTTTTGTTGCAAAAAAATAATAGTAAAAGTTCAAATGCCCGTAGAGTGCAGGAAATAAGTTCTACATAATGCAACGACAAAGTGTCTCGACATTCTTAAAATCATCAACATCCAAATGAAGAGAGCATGCATATCAAGCAGAAATTAAAAGTAAAAGAACAAAGAGTATGGACTGACATTGACGTGACGACAAGTCGATGAGGTCAACGGGGGTGAAAGACGTGGGTCTGCGGTTCAAGGCATGATATAACAGAGGTGTCGTGAACCATCTACCCCAAATTAAATCCCCCGCCCGGGTTTTTCCCACCAAGAAAGTCTGGAGAAATAAGGAAACAAAACAAAACTAAAACCTCTTCTCATAAACTGTTTTAATAAGACAACACACAAACCAGAACACAGCTGAACAAAGAAAAAAGGGATTGCTGATCTTTTTAACACATATTCCTATTTATTATTGTCATGACAATAATAATGAAGTTGAATTAGAATAGATGTAGACGGCTGTATTCTGAATGCACAGGTACACACACATACATACAGACATGTATACATATAAAGTTAGTTGAAGGTCCAGTAACCGTCCTTCATCGCTGTTGACTTTCAGGAGTACCATCACACGGCTATACAATTACAGCTGACATAGAGATAATTTTATATATCCTAAATATATAAGAATACACGTTTGAATTAGAGGTTTATCAGCTGGTTAAGCGTGTGTGAATTAGAACAATGTACAACACTCTTTGTAACTATAACATAATGTCAATGTTTCCTGATTATTACATTTATCACTGAAGCCACCCCCTCCCCCCCCTTCCTGATTAGTAAGCAAATTTACCATGAATAGCACCCCCCCACCCTTTTTTTCTTAAGAACTATTAACAAAAAAAAGTAATACTAAATAGGGGTCCAAGCACAAAAGGCATTATCCCACCCCCCCCCCCCCCCCCAAAAAAAAAGAAAAATAGAAAACCATAATAAGCAGTGTAGGTGCCAAGTTGGAGAAGAATCCATAACGTCATAGTGGTTTGTGTACTGTCAGGAACCTCGGCTCTAAACTCTGCTGGTTCATCAGTGACGTGGCATAAAGGACACCCTGCCAGCCTGCTTGTAGTTGGCACTTCAAAGGACACAAATCATCCAAATATACCTATAAATACATGACTTACTTCGCTTGATGCACATGCACACTCAGTCATTTGCTTCCCTTGGATAGTGTTGTCCGGCTAGGCTACTCGTAAATAGTGTCCCGCCAATTTTGCATATATGGATTTGGAATTCAGTGCTATAACCTGATATAAAAAGTAAAGAAAGTTTTTTGAGCAACTGGCATACAACGAGCAAGAGAGCGAAATCAGAACTGATTTGCCCAAAATCACAGTGTAAACAACCGAAATCTTCTTATTTACCATGAGTTTTTTGTCGCACCGGGCAAAATTCTAAATGCACTGAAAGCACAACCATGTGCCGTGTCAGACTGATCATGCTGAATAATCCGCCTTGTATTTGAAAACAAAATTCCTGATAGCACAGTTATATTTCATTCCTTTCTTTGGGTGACCACACTGAAAACCAGTATTTGCACTGATGTCATTCCCATCTTGTTTCATTTGTTCACCTTCCGGCTGGGCAAGGAATGGAGGTGGGATGGCCTGTGAGTGGCGGTGTATGTATTCAACTGCAATAACTCTAACAATGGTTTTTACAGTATTGTGATACAATAAAAGCAGCCAATCAGGAATAGAAGAAAGAAGAAAAAAACCCTGCTATTTCCCATGCTTGTGTTGATCTTTTGTTTTCTTTAGAATTATTTTGCTAAAAAACTTATACAATCAAAACAATTACTGAAAAACTGTGTGTTTTACCTGCTGTAGGTTTTCTTGGGTTTGTTTGGTTAATGATGTACAACACAAAAAAACATTCCAACAATCACTGGTTGTTTGCCAAGAAACGATTCCCATACATTTTTAACTTTACAGTGTTCACTGCTTCTGTGTCAAATGCCAAAATGGCAAGCAATTTCACAAAATATAATACGTAATGAACCATTGCCAAACTTGAAATCCCGTGATACAATTGCCAACGAAAAATCCACGGTGATTTCCCAATTCCTTATGAGCCAAACTTCAAAACCAGGCATCCCGCCATGTTAGATCTGACGAATGAGTTCGTCCTCGGAATCTTGGTTGTCATGAGAGTCTTGAACTCTCACTTCAATCACCAAAGTCAGAAGTCACACACTCTAGGATCGCTTATAATATCAACAGTTGAGCCACAATAAATAATCTCACACTATCATAATTTTGCGCAGGAAAGCCATAAAAAGTTCAGAAAGATCGAGATTGCGAAGAGAGTGTCCATCTTGGAGAAAAAATTGGCAATTGTTTCCCCTAAAACATGTACTACAAACTCACTACAATTGCTTGTCATTCGCATAAATACATGTAAAGTCTCAAAGGCAGGCGTGTTGCTTCTATTATCATGAATCTGAAAGCGAGATTGGCAGAATTTCGATATGTAACACACCTTAAGTGACAGTCATGATGCCGGCCATCTTGGCCCTTGGTGCCCATAATGGGCTGGGCTTTTTTTAAAGATCGGTGCCAGTGAAGGAAAAAATTTCTGTTTCTTTTGTTTTAAAAAACCAACATTTCCTTCAAAACTGGAATCATGCGAAAAACTGGAAAAATTATGGGGAAAAAGGAATGGTAGGCAGTTATGTATGAATGTACAGGAATTTCTCAACAATACAGATGCAACAGACCAAAAATAAGCAAAAGATGACAAAAAATAAAGAGTCCTGAGCACTGCTAAGGAGGATACAAATCTGTAGGTCTACACTAATACAAGCAGACACACACACACACTATACACACACTCTCCCTCTCACCACACACATGGTCACACACACGTCTCTCTCACACACAAACACAGAGAGCTTCAATTGTAGTAAGGTAATTGTTAGTAGGTAAGAATATATAGATATAGGACTGCCTATCAAACGGCACTTCCCAAAAGTCGGAGGGAGAGTTTTTCGCCTGCAGGGCGAAAAGGGCTGCATGACCTATGTTTTTTTTAGTGATTTTCATGAGTTTTTGCAGTTTTGGTTTTTCTTCAAAATCTAAAAATCATAGTCAATGTATCCTACTCCATTCGTTGATAAAGTAGTTTAAGTTATATTTTATAGACATACTGTACCAAAATCCGACTCTTAAACGGAAAATTATACAGATTTTCGGCCTTTGTTTCAATGCGCAACCTGCTGGTCCCCTACACCTGAACACAGCGTTGGAAAGCTCTGTTTCCCCGCTTAAAAAAGATCGTGAAATTTCAGCCAGTCCTACATATCCCAAGCGTAAATCTGCGTCGAAATTTAGTACACAAACTCAAGCGAATTGACCAACGTGAAGGCTGAATGCCCTCAATGAAGTTAGCAACAGCATCTGGTTCGTCCGCTTAAATCAAGGGAAGTAAATTCCTACAGATTTTTTCACTATCACAAGACCGGCATGATCCGAACGAGAAACATGGGAACTGAAAAGAAGGCAGATTGTATAAAAGAACCGTTATAATGAAAGCATATTGCTGGTATGCACCAAGGATGCAATAAAAGATTTAAATCACTGAGTATTTTCGCAGAAGGCGAAGAAATTGACATAGACAGCTGCGATGACAAGGAGACCGACGACGAGCTGAACTTACAAAAACAACTAGGCCACCGAAAGCGTCTAATGAAACTTGACAAAGACGAATAATTTGAAAGCTTTTCAGAATTTTTTGTGATATTAACGGTCAACATATCAATAGGTTTGTACTGGAAAAGAAAGCGGTCCTTACCTCTCACTCAAACAAAATACAACTTGTAATTGGCGTTTTTGTGCAGGTGTAGCATGGGAACACGATGGGGCCTACTTTCGCGTGAAATTAATGTCATAAAAAATATAAAATCATAAAAATAGGAAACCATTCTTAGCAAACTTATTTTTGGAGATCATAGAAGAGGCCAGCTTAATCTTTCTCCAATTTCATTTAATTTAAAGCCCTTGTTTGCTAAGCCTTTTCTATCAAACACTTGTACACAGTGAGAAACTTCAGATGCCTTGTTCTCAAATGGCCACCTGACCACCCGTCACGTTAACTAATAAACTGTGCTGTTATTCAACCTACAACAAAACAAATACAGCAGTATAAAGCGGAAGGATGAAGTTTCTCACTGTATCAAAATCTGAGAAAATTTAAAAAGGTACTTAATTGTACCTTTGTGAGGAGTGCGTCACAATATATATAAAAAATTGCACACACACGTACCCTGGAAAAAGGTCAGGCCAAACAACAGTCCCGCAACCTCATCAAACTGTGGACAGTTAGACCTCATACAGAGCATCCAGCAGAGACCTCATTGTCCCTCCTCAAAGAAATCCAGCTCCGTCATGCGCCTGAGTGTCTGGCTGATGTCAGAGGAGGGGTGTCGGGAGCAATCTGTGGCTCGGCTCTGCTGGTGGTAGAAAGCCATCGTATAGGTCACCCGCACCGCCCTCGTCACCACCTCCAACCATGGGCCAGAAAACCTATCAGGACAGCACCACACAACACAGCAGAAAACCTATCAGTACAGCATCCCCACACAAAACTGCATGGCCAAATACCTATCATACTGCACCACACAACACAACAGCCAGAAAACCTACAGTACAGCACCACAACTACACGGCCCGAAAACTATCATACAGCACCACACAACATGGCAGAAATACCTATCAGTACAGCATCACACAACATGGGCCAGTAAACCTATCAGTAACAGCACCACACAACACAGCATGGTCAGAAAAACCTATGCAGTACAAGGCACCACGACAACACAGGCAATAACCTATCAGTACAGCACACCTACACCAACACAGCATGGCCAGAAAACCTAGCAGTTACAGCACCACACAACATGGACAGAAAACCGTAATCAATTACAGCAACCACATCAACATGGCCAGAAACCTATCAAGACAGCACCAACACAACACAACATGGCCAGAAAACCTATCAGTAAAAGCACCACACATCATGGGCAGAAAACATCATACAGCACCACACAGCATGGCATGAAACCTATCAGTACAGGCACCACACAACACTACATGCCGAAAACTCTATCAGTACAGCACCACACAACACAAGCAGCAAAAAAACGATCAGTACAGCACCACACAACACACGCAAAAACATCATACAGCACCACACAACATGGCCAGAAAACCTATCAGTACAGCATCACACAGCACAGGCAGAAAACATCAATACAGCATCACACAGCACAGGCAGAAAACATCAATACAGCATCACACAGCATGGGCAGAAAACCTATCAGTACAGCACCACACAGCATGGGCAGGAAACCTATCAGTATAGCACCACACAGCACAGGCAGAAAACATCAATACAGCATCACACAGCATGGGCAGAAAACCTATCAGTATATGCATCACACGCAGGGGCAAAAACTGCAATACAACAGCCATCACACAGCACAAGCAGACAAACATCAATAAGCAGCAACACGCTATGGGCAGAAACAGCAATACAGCACCACACAACACAGCATGGCCAGAAAACCTATCAGTACAGCACCACACAACACAGCATGGCCAGAAAACCTATCAGTACAGCACCACACCACACAACATGGGCAGAAAACCTATCAGTACAGCACCACACAACATGGCCAGAAAACCTATCAGTACAGCACCACACAGCACAGCATGGCCAGAAAACCTATCAGTACAGCACCACACAACACAGCATGGCCAGAAAACCTATCCAGTACAGCACCACACAGCATGGGCAAAAACCGATCAGTACAGCATCACACAGCATGGCAGAAAACCTATCAGTACAGCAACCACACAACACAAAAAACATGGCGAAAACCTATCAGTAACAGCACCACACAACACAGCACAAGGGCAGAAAATCATTTAGTTTCTTCTTATTTAATGGTTAAGTCATTCGTTTCATGTGTATTATAATGCATCTATTTCTATGCCTCAGTACGCTGGATCTTTACAATCAAGGATTCATCAGTCTGAACAGATGAACAGTTAGTGCTAAATGTCTAAAACTCTAAGTCCTAGTGTTAACATAATAGTTATGAGTGTCGTAATTAATCGCTCTCTCGTCTCTCACACCCCACACACACACACACACACACACAGCACACACACACACACACACACACACACCACACACACACACAAACACTTCTAGCGGATTGACCAATTTGCAGCAACAACTTCCGCTGATTTATGCAGAGTTACTTCCTGGCAGTAAATCATCATAAGGAATAATAATAATCTAAGGGAAGTTTATATAGCGCGAATGCTTGTAAAAAAAACTAACAAATCGAAGCGCTTGATCATATCATACCAGGTATACCGAAAAAAACACCCATAAACGAAATGTGATCAGTACTGTGTTGTTTAAAAAAAAATATTAAGACTACATAATCCATTATTCTAGGCATGGCAATGGTTGGATATCGGCTGACTTTAGAACGAAATAACTTTGATGCCAAGGACTGAACCTTGACATGCTGTTAAAAATCGACCTTGTCGGACTTGGCAAATGTTTGCACTAGTTCGAATCAAAATAAAAACTACATAATCATAAACAAACATTAAAACTCATATTGGATGGATGTAGAAATAAACTCAGTAACTGATTTGTTTAAGTCTATCATTGTCGAATGTTCGTCTGTGTAGACGTGGCCATCAGTGGGCGTTAAATAAAAGAACACGGCCGTTCTCTGGTGCTCCTTTCGCCTAAAAGGGTGGTTGCCTCTTTGTAGCTGGCTAAGCTTCGATTGGATACCCAGCTCGGAAACATACAAAATTTTCTATGAAATTTTAATTGCGTTTTTCGGTGACCTAAATTTCGAATTTAAGTTGTAAGATGCCGTCCCATCAAAAATAAAGTATTAACTTTCGACTTTCTCTGTGTTTATCATTGATAAGGTTAGGGTGCTTAGGGAAGCACACCTGAGCGATGTGTTCTACCCACCAATGATATTTCCAAGGCTTGAAGAGAACGGTCAAATGTGCGCCATTTTTTCACTCTTTTTCACAATTTTTGGCTTTGCGCTACGAAAGTCATACCTCCACTCACAATAAAAGCACTACATTGTTATGAAAGATCAATCAATATCGTTGATTCCACATAGACATAAAACTCATTATGATGCAGTAAACTCAAGTTAGAATGTTTGAAGACAGTAACCGATTCACATTTCCTAGGGTGGCGTGGTAGAGTTGAGTGGTACTGCGCTACCCAAATTTAAAAACGGTAGTACGGACTTGGAAATATTCACACAGTTTGAAGTTAAAAAACCCCAAAATAATCGAACAACATACATTAAACTCATTGGATAGGATAGGACAGACTTATTAAGCTATGTAAAGTCATAATGGATTTCTTAGCGAGACTGTCTACATGTTGATCAATTCACCACAGCAGTTGTTCAACATGGCCCGAAGCCAAGGCTTGCATAATAACTGGCCATCTCAGTGGCGTTAATAAAGTCACATCAGCCCTCTCCCAGAGTTTCCTTTTGCATAATGGTGGTTGTCGTCTTACAGCTGTGTCGTAAAGCGTTCGATTGGGGGGGGATACCAGCACTCCTAGGTATATTCAAAGATGATTGACAAACGACTTATCTAATGTTTAAAATTTTCCAGTTATAAGTTTTTAATAGTCGCTTTAACTAGTTAAGCGTGGCAACCATCAAAAATAAAAGATAACTCTCCAGATTGCTATTCATACTTTAACGAAAGTTTTTGGGGGCTTTGAGAGCGTGCCTTAGCATGTTTTTACAACGGCAATTTCACGCTTACAAAGAACTGCGGAAATTTCCATTTTCGCCTTTTCCATGAATTTCATCATTGCGTAACATTCCCCACCTCCAATCACACCATTAAAAACAGCGCAGGCAATGAAAAATCAAGTCAATACACCGTATGAATATATGCAGAATATAAATGATAATGATGCAGTAGAAACTCATGTTCGACAAGAGTTTGAAGACAGTAACTAAAGTGCATTGCCCTTCTTCTTCTTGTCATTGGATCTGATGATGACCCATCTATTCATCCTGGATTGGGAGGTCCATATCTGTGGTGCGAAGATGAATTATAATGGCCAATCCCGCGCGGAAATAATTTCTTGACTTTAGGTACAGGTATAGGGCTGCGTTTGGAGACTTGGAGGCTCCTATCCTGTCCTGTCTGCACGCGTTTTTGCTCCAGCGGTCGCAATTCTGTTGCTTCGTAGGGCCTTGGCCGCCCACTGCAGTACAGCTGCTCGCCACGTGTGGGCCTCTCCATTGCGTGCCTGCTCCCATGTTGTATCTCTAGGGTGAAGGCGAGTTCATGAGGCTTCAGAGTGTCCTTGAAGCGTTTCTTCGGGCCGCCCTGGGAGCGCTTTCCATGCTGCAGTGTGCCAATACAGAAAGTGTCTAGGGGGCCGATGGTCTGGCATCGAAACTATCAATGCAATTCAAATTCAAATCAATTCCTTTTATTGTCTCTTTGTAAGGAAATTTGCTTTGCAGTGATTAAAACATATTGCGAAGAAAGGAATAGAATACGTACATATAGCAGGATGAAATGCACGTGATAACAGTATCTTTGGTAAACACACACACATATTCACACACAAGTCTATAAAAGAAAGGGTTGTAACTAGGATTAAAATCATACCGCTAAATAACTAAGAGCACATGGACAACATAAATTTGAACACACGGGATGTATAGGTAACATGTTTTAAACACACACACTCTCTCGTCCTCTCCACCTCCACACACACGCGCGCAGCGCGACCTAAACAAAGGCAAGCATGCACACATAACACTTACGCACGGGCGCAAACACCACCACACACAAACACAAACACGCACTCACTCACACACACACCAAGCTAAATAAGCCAACAATAGTTTAAATAAATAATATACATAAATAATTATTTTTAAATTTAATGTTAAATTAAAAAAAAGTCTCTCCATTTGACGATTAAGAATGAAAAGATGTTCAAGAACATATCAAATATAAAATACAAAGAAGCGCGAAAACAGCACCGAGCACACAGTAAGAGTGGACAGCCAGAATCCGCTGACAGACAGCATGGCACCACTGCACACCCAGCTCCGTCCTACCCTCAGTTCAGCAGCACAGCATAACCCACCTCTGGAAAACAACCCCCCCCCCCCCCGTCCCTGCCAACCCACAGCCAACCACCATGCAACCCCCACTGCAAGTACATGCTACAAACAACATGCATAAAATGGGCACATTGCGCCCACTCCAGCTGGAGCACCACGACACTCACACCGGACGCAAAACTATAAAAGAAGCACGAGCAGCAAGCACATACACACCTCTTTTTTCCTCCATGCCATGCCCCCTTTCCTCCCCGCCCCCCCTCCACTGATTTTCACTACCACCCTGCCCATACAGCCACCCCGCCGCCACCCCTACACACTCACAAACACCTTCAGCTGTCAGAAGGCCCATCTATGCCTGACCATGCACGCAGCAAAGCCACACAACGTGGCAGGTGAGGTCATCACAGAACCCCAAAAACCCCCTCCCCACCCCCCTCCACACAAAATGCCCGGTAAAACCAACACATCCAGCCGAGCATGCAGCCATCCGTACCATCCGCCCTCCACCTCCCCTACTTCTATGCCCCTAGACATCCTTTCACAGACACACACACACACACACACACCTAAATTGGCAAAACACAACACCCACACGCACAACAAACTTATTAACTAATAAACGCAGCTCCACACTCTCTCTTCAGCTCTCGCTCGCCGGTGCCAGGCAGGATCTGGTTGTTCACTCGGGGTGTGCTGTCACTGGAAGTTGACTGTTAAAGAGGCTGACAGCTGTGGGCAGGAAGGAGTCTCTGTATCGGCTGTTCTGCTTAGTATGGGACAGAAGACGACTGAGGACCTCACGCCTAGATCACACACTGTGACAGTGCAGGGTAGAGGGGATGGGTGTCGTCCTTCATGATCCGGGTCATTCTTCGCAGGAGCTCAGTCTCGTAGAGGCGGAGGCTGGAGTGAGTCCTTTTGGATGATCTTTGCTGGGCGGCCCTTGTGATGCGGTCTAGCTTTTGCTGTCAGATTTTCTGGGTTACGAAATAGCAGATTTGATTGACAATGCAATGTTTGCACTGCAGCTTGATAAAACCATCATAAAATGGTGCGGCTGAGTTGAAAAGCTCGCAGTTTTCTTAAGAAGAACATTCTTGGTTTGCTTCTTATAACAGCATCAAAAAGTTCAGTCCACCTCAGCCTTCCGTCACGGATCGTGCAAAGATATTCTATAACACGGTTATCTCACTTCTTTTATTCTTGATGTAATGGGTTGGAGTGTCAGTTTCTTCGAATCAGATCATTTCTTCTGTTGAGACACATCAAGTCCAGAGAGTGCTTGTCACACCAGTCGACTAAAGCTTTGACTGTGGAGCTGTATGAGGACTCACATGCTCGTCAAAGCCCAGTTAGTGATGGAATCATCACAAACTTGATTGGAATAGTGCGTCAGTGGTAAAACGCAGTCAGCTGTGAAAGAGGGTAAAAAGGACTGGTGATAGAACACATCCTTGGGGGCCCCCTGTATTTACCACAAGTAGTCTGACGACAGCTTGCCCGATCTCACTCTTTGGGGTCTTATCTTTAAAACGCTAAAAAATCCATGCTACAATGTGTGCGTTGACATCCATGCTCAGCAGTTATCTGTATTAAAAGAAGAGGTTGAATAGTAGAAAAGCACTGAAAATCAATAAAAAAGAATTTTCTGGCGTATGTTCCAGGAAGTCTAAATGGGTTAGTACAACTGTGCAGCAGATCAGAGAGGCATCATCGGTGCCCCGCCTGAGTAATAGGCATACGGAGGGAAGCTTGATATCTTCAGTCCTGGAGCCTCAGCTGACGAAGAACGATTTTTTCAGCACCCTGAATGGTATTGATGTTAATGCGACAGGCCTGTAGTCAGTTAATTGCTTGGAGTTTGTTCTTGGGACTGGGGATAATTGTGTAGGTTTTCCAAGCTGGGATTACTCAGTGTCAGGGGACGGCTGGTAAAGGCGAGTGAAAGACTGGAGCAAGATAGTCACGGCATTCTGTGATGGTGTGAGCGCTGAGGCAGTCTGGGCCACATGCACTCTTACAGTGACCTTGCGTGAATTCACTCTCACTGCAGTCTCGTCACGGTTCACACTCGAGAGCTGTTTGTTTTTGGGGTGTACTACCGTCGGAGAGCTGCTCTGTGGTGCGGGGAGTAAGGGCTCGGGGCAAACCTGGTGTAAAAACGTGGAGTTCTGGGCCACTGAGGCCTCCTACTACAAAGGCCTCCCACGAAGCGGGGCCTGCCATCTGGAGTGGGGATGCTGAAGGTTTGCGCTAGGGAGCACCAATCAGTGTGCTGGGATCTTGTCCTGCCACGTGATGCCAAACCAGGTTTCTCAACAGGTGGGTGGAAGTGGGTCAGCTTGTTAGCATGGCGGTGGAGACTGGCCATGACGCTGAAGCCATAGAGCAGGGTGGTGAGCACTACCCGGCTTTGTAACCTTGATCTTGGTTCTGTTGAGATCCTCTCGGTCCCAACACATTCTGTTCGGAGTCTGCAAAGGCACGCTTGCGTTGGGCGAGGTCTGAGTGGGACCGCATCATCAATGCTACTGGTGGAGAGGGTAAATTTTGTCCACTGCTTGAGCCTATGTCCAGTTACGGAGATGTTTGGTGAACGTAGGGCTCCCGGGGGCTGGTGGGGGGCATTACCTCAGTCGTCTGGTACTGATTGGCAACCCAAAGTTTCGCAAGCAAGCATGTAACGTGTCAACCCTGGCTTGCTGGCGGCTTCAGAAGCAGCATTTGAGGGCCAAGCATCAGCAACAGGAATCGATGAAATCTGTGACAACCTTGTTTTTGCTTGAAGCCTCCTGAAGATTTGAAGAGTGATCCAATCAGTCCTGTACCGGATGCTGACACCAACATTCCGTAGCGCGGAACGCATCTGGACAGCATTGCCGAAACATGAGGCTGTGTAGCAAGAACAACAGCCCTTCTTCACTCCGTTGGTGACTGGGAAGGGTTCAAAGCCTCTCCGATGGCGTGTACTCTGCCAGCATTCAATCATGAGACTGACGTACGATGCGATGATTTGTTCTTGGCAGCCATACTTCGCCATGATTCGCCAGAGACCCTCTCTGCGACAGTACGAAGGCCTTGGTCAGATCAACAAGTTGGAGTAGAGTCAGTGTTTTGTCGACACGGGAGCTGCCTGGCAGCAAACACCGGTCGATAGTCCCCCCACGATCTTCCGAAGCCACATTGACTCTCTGGAAAGTCTTGCACATGGTGACTATGACCGGTCAGCGTACTCTGGCCAGGACCTTGCCTGCGCTTGACAGCAGGATATTCCTCATGGACAGCAAGGGATATCCCTCGATGGTTGTCACAGCCTGGCGGTTCCTTGTGTTCTTGGATAGATGGATGATGAGGCATTTTGGAAGTCCGGCAGAAGTGTCGCAGGCTGCCGTACGACTTGGAACTCATGAAGTTTCAGTCAGTGCTCTACCACCCCCTTTGAGATCTCAGCGGATTGAGTTCTGCGCTGGGAGCTTACCACTGACAGCAGGCGAAGCTGTCTGGACTCCGCAAAGTTGGTATGGCACCATCATCATCGTCGACTGAACTTGTGGAGGGGCGGTAATAGCGTCATCATTGATGGTGGGGGGATAAAAAAGGGCGGTTTAAACATTGTCAAAAAATGTTCACCCAGCTATCAAGGATCAGTCTTGTCAGTGATGAAGAGTAGAACCATCTGCACGGAGAGCGGGGTGATCTTGATGTGGGGGACCAGAGTTCTCTGTGAGTCCATCACTAGAGTTCTTCATGTCTTTCCTGTCAGCAAACCTTGGATCTCATCGCGTTTTTGCGACCAGGAGTCTTGCATCTGACGCAGCGAGCGATGGTGCTACCTGTTCCTTCAGGGCATCTTTGCTGTTGATGTGGGTCAGCAAGGTGCCTTTATAGGCACAAGCACATGCTTCCAATAACTGTGTGATCTCTGCAAGTGTCTCGGCAAACCATCCCCTGTGTCGCCTGGAAGAGGCGAGGCACCCATAGCTGGTTATACACGAGCTCACGGAGGTTTCCCCATAGCTGAGATCCAGGTGGCGATCCTTCCAGCACATGGCTCTAGCTTCCTCCACAGCAGCAAGAAGACTGCTTTGACTGTGTCGGTCCTTCATCTGGTTGACATTCAGGCGTTAGGGGCTCTCACGCCTTGTGGCAGTCGCTGGGCTGGACACCAACCTGAGCTGAGAGACAATGAGATGGTGGTCTGTCACATTCTGCTCCCACATGGCCTTTGTGACAGGCACTAGCCTGCCGTCCCGCTTTCCTGGTGATGAGAATAAATGCCAGTGCCTAGAGCGGGATGCATCCTTGAGGCCTAATGGTGCATGGTCAAGTTGGTAGTGATGCTGCAACTGAAAATAGTGGGCAGTTTCCAACCAAGTGATGCAATGTTTACAACTGATACTCTTACTTTACAAGGATGATTGGCCAATATTTTAAACTCTACCGTCAACTGCCAGCCAGTTGAAAAGCTGGAGCCAGTGACCGTTGAATGATTTCAACTTGCCAGGTGATATTCTGGGGGTTCGGGACATGACTGTCAAAGTTTTTGACAATGTTGCATGTGTAACAGGATGCAGAGGCCCTGACAGTGAACAGTGATCGTAGTGCACATGTTCTTTTTTTGGATTTTTTTTACATAATCATAAACACTACACACTATTATAAAATTATACTCATTTACAAGCATATTATCTCTTCTTTCCCATGATCTCTAAGCTTAAACACATTAATTCAGTTTTATTAGATCAATTATCAAGGGTTGTTTGAGCCCACCCATGCCAAAACAATGCTAGCCAATGTAATTCATTCAGCCATAGAAGTGAGGCTTGTTGCGTTTATTAGCGCTACAGGGTGAACCGTGCTTCCACATCTTGGCAACTGGCTCTGAGCCACCAGAATTTGTAATTAAACCTTTGCTTCAACATCTTGGCAACTGCACTAGCCCACCAGAATTGTAATTAACCTAGTGCTTCAACATCTTGGCTACTGGCCTCTCACCAAGAAGTTGTAATTAACCCTTGCTTTCCACAGCTGGCAACTGGCACTGCACCAAATGTGTAATTAACCCGTGCGTCCACAGCGTGGGCAACTTGCACTGCCCACCAGAATTGTAATTAACCGTTGGCTTCCACATCTTGGCACTGCAACTGACACCACCACATACACTGACCCGCTACGCAATTTACAAAACATCTTGATTTTATTTTATTTTTATAGTGAAATTTGGATCTAGGAGTTTTTTGTTTGTTTATTATTAATCTAAAAACTGGAAAACAGAAGCAGGAAAAAAACCCAAACAACACACCCTGAAAAAAAATTGCAGGAAAAAGAAATGGTTGGCAGCTATGTAATTGTTTACGATGTCACTAAGTCACAGAAAACTAACTCATCGGACAACAATGTTTACATAGAACAAGGATTACAGTAAACCCGGCTGTCATTAGACTAGGTATTTGCATACCTAATATGTACAACGGTTTGCAGGACCAATGTTTTTACGAACAAACACTGTTGCATGGAAACAAGTTGTGCAAACATGTTCACAGACAATTGTTTTTCAGAAACTGGTTGCTGACAATAATAATGGACAGACAACATAGGGTACAGACAATTGTGATTTATAGAGAACAAGATTTGTGAGACAGGTTTATAGAGGCGTTCCTAAAAAATCGTGCAACAGATAGGATGGGCCAAACTAATTTCACAGGGTAACACACCAAGAGTGTGTAGCCAATAACAGGTAGTACTCACCTCCTGAGACTATCTCTCCAGACGAAGTGTGTGTGGAGCACTCTCTCATGATAGAGCCCCCGCACAGTCAGGTCTGTCATGCCGCAGCACTAACCACGTACTTTTCACGAACAACACCGAAGTCCTTTGGCATGTATACCGTGTCTAAAGACTCGAAACACCACGACTGCCTCTGTCCGCACAAACATCACTACGGGGCCTCTGCTCACAAAACATCAATAACTGGCCTCTGGTAACAACTAAACCCGCATTACTACTGCCCTCTGCTCACAAAACATCAATTACTGTCCTCTGTCACATAAAAAAATCAAATACTGCCTCTGTCACATAAAAAATCAAATACTGCCTCTGTCACATAAAACATCAATACTGCCTCTGTCACATAAAACATCAATACTGCCTCTGTCACATAAAAAATCAAAACTGTTCTCTGTCATAAAAAATCAAATACTGTCCTCTGTCACATAAAACACCAATACTGCCTCTGTCACATAAAACATCAATACTGTCCCTGTCACATAAAAAATCAAATACTGCCTCTGTCACATAAAACACAATCTGCCTCTGTCACATAAAACATCATACTGTCCCCCCCCCATTGAGGTTGGTGGGGGGGGGGGGGGGGGGGGGGGGGGGGGGGGGGCCTCTGGCACATAAAACATCAATACTGTGCCTCTGTCTCACAAAACATCAGTCTGCCGCTGTCACAGAAAACAGCTAATAATATAGTGTGCAGTACAGCATCTGCAGATTAGGTAGCTTGGTCTGCAATGGGAGTTACTACACTGACCAGTGGCATACAACTTGCAGTTTCATGTCAAGTTAATATACAGGAAACATTACTACATCGGGAGTAACACACGAAGGACGGGATACGCATGAGCATAGCACTCGCTTTCCCCACTAAGTGAAGCACTCTGAGTCGTGGTTACCATTGGATGGTGACTGGGAGTGCCTTGGCGTGACTCTAATCCCCCAGTTCACCCAGCTGTAAATGGGTACCTGCCCTCTTTAGGGTCAGGGAAGGTAAAGCAGCGAGGAAGAAGAGATGGGTGCTACCCTCAACATGCTGGCCCCTTGAGAAGCTGAGGTCTCTGATGCCTCACTCCCTTACGACCACATGGGTTATGGGACACTTTTACTTTTTAGTAACATACAACATGTAGTCTGTAACATACACACAACATGTAGTATTGTGTCTGTAACATACACACAACATGCAGTATTGCATGGAAGATTTTCTTTCCGTTTTAAACAGAAAATTCCATATTGGCTATATCTGGATTAAAAAATTATTAAAAGAAATATTAGAATCAAGATTTTGAATCCTGTTGAAAATGACCAAAATGACAACCAATGACAAACACCCCCTTGAAAATCAAGGCTTGTCTATCAATGGCATTCTCTTTGACAATCACAATAAACTCAAAGTAAGTTTTGTTGCAAAAAAATAATAGTAAAAGTTCAAATGCCCGTAGAGTGCAGGAAATAAGTTCTACATAATGCAACGACAAAGTGTCTCGACATTCTTAAAATCATCAACATCCAAATGAAGAGAGCATGCATATCAAGCAGAAATTAAAAGTAAAAGAACAAAGAGTATGGACTGACATTGACGTGACGACAAGTCGATGAGGTCAACGGGGGTGAAAGACGTGGGTCTGCGGTTCAAGGCATGATATAACAGAGGTGTCGTGAACCATCTACCCCAAATTAAATCCCCCGCCCGGGTTTTTCCCACCAAGAAAGTCTGGAGAAATAAGGAAACAAAACAAAACTAAAACCTCTTCTCATAAACTGTTTTAATAAGACAACACACAAACCAGAACACAGCTGAACAAAGAAAAAAGGGATTGCTGATCTTTTTAACACATATTCCTATTTATTATTGTCATGACAATAATAATGAAGTTGAATTAGAATAGATGTAGACGGCTGTATTCTGAATGCACAGGTACACACACATACATACAGACATGTATACATATAAAGTTAGTTGAAGGTCCAGTAACCGTCCTTCATCGCTGTTGACTTTCAGGAGTACCATCACACGGCTATACAATTACAGCTGACATAGAGATAATTTTATATATCCTATATATATAAATACACGTTTGAATTATAGGTTTATCAGCTGGTTAGGCGTGTGGAATTAGAACAATGTTACAACACTCTTGTAACTAAAACATAATGTCAATGTTTCCTGGATTATTACATTTATCACTGAAGCCACCCCCTCCCCTCCCCCTTCCTGGAATAGTAGCAAATTTACCATGAATAGCACCCCCCCACCCTTTTTTTCTTAAGAACTATTAACAAAAAAAAGTAATACTAAATAGGGGTCCAAGCACAAAAGGCATTATCCCACCCCCCCCCCCCCCCCCAAAAAAAAAGAAAAATAGAAAACCATAATAAGCAGTGTAGGTGCCAAGTTGGAGAAGAATCCATAACGTCATAGTGGTTTGTGTACTGTCAGGAACCTCGGCTCTAAACTCTGCTGGTTCATCAGTGACGTGGCATAAAGGACACCCTGCCAGCCTGCTTGTAGTTGGCACTTCAAAGGACACAAATCATCCAAATATACCTATAAATACATGACTTACTTCGCTTGATGCACATGCACACTCAGTCATTTGCTTCCCTTGGATAGTGTTGTCCGGCTAGGCTACTCGTAAATAGTGTCCCGCCAATTTTGCATATATGGATTTGGAATTCAGTGCTATAACCTGATATAAAAAGTAAAGAAAGTTTTTTGAGCAACTGGCATACAACGAGCAAGAGAGCGAAATCAGAACTGATTTGCCCAAAATCACAGTGTAAACAACCGAAATCTTCTTATTTACCATGAGTTTTTTGTCGCACCGGGCAAAATTCTAAATGCACTGAAAGCACAACCATGTGCCGTGTCAGACTGATCATGCTGAATAATCCGCCTTGTATTTGAAAACAAAATTCCTGATAGCACAGTTATATTTCATTCCTTTCTTTGGGTGACCACACTGAAAACCAGTATTTGCACTGATGTCATTCCCATCTTGTTTCATTTGTTCACCTTCCGGCTGGGCAAGGAATGGAGGTGGGATGGCCTGTGAGTGGCGGTGTATGTATTCAACTGCAATAACTCTAACAATGGTTTTTACAGTATTGTGATACAATAAAAGCAGCCAATCAGGAATAGAAGAAAGAAGAAAAAAACCCTGCTATTTCCCATGCTTGTGTTGATCTTTTGTTTTCTTTAGAATTATTTTGCTAAAAAACTTATACAATCAAAACAATTACTGAAAAACTGTGTGTTTTACCTGCTGTAGGTTTTCTTGGGTTTGTTTGGTTAATGATGTACAACACAAAAAAACATTCCAACAATCACTGGTTGTTTGCCAAGAAACGATTCCCATACATTTTTAACTTTACAGTGTTCACTGCTTCTGTGTCAAATGCCAAAATGGCAAGCAATTTCACAAAATATAATACGTAATGAACCATTGCCAAACTTGAAATCCCGTGATACAATTGCCAACGAAAAATCCACGGTGATTTCCCAATTCCTTATGAGCCAAACTTCAAAACCAGGCATCCCGCCATGTTAGATCTGACGAATGAGTTCGTCCTCGGAATCTTGGTTGTCATGAGAGTCTTGAACTCTCACTTCAATCACCAAAGTCAGAAGTCACACACTCTAGGATCGCTTATAATATCAACAGTTGAGCCACAATAAATAATCTCACACTATCATAATTTTGCGCAGGAAAGCCATAAAAAGTTCAGAAAGATCGAGATTGCGAAGAGAGTGTCCATCTTGGAGAAAAAATTGGCAATTGTTTCCCCTAAAACATGTACTACAAACTCACTACAATTGCTTGTCATTCGCATAAATACATGTAAAGTCTCAAAGGCAGGCGTGTTGCTTCTATTATCATGAATCTGAAAGCGAGATTGGCAGAATTTCGATATGTAACACACCTTAAGTGACAGTCATGATGCCGGCCATCTTGGCCCTTGGTGCCCATAATGGGCTGGGCTTTTTTTAAAGATCGGTGCCAGTGAAGGTAAAAATTTCTTTCTTTTTTTTTAAAAAACCAACATTTCCTTCAAAACTGGAATCATGGCTAAAAACTGGAAAAATTATGGGGAAAAATGGAATGGTAGGCAGTTATGTATGATTGTACAGGAATTTCTCAACAATACAGATGCAACAGACCAAAAATAAGCAAAAGATGACAAAAAATAAAGAGTCCTGAGCACTGCTAAGGAGGATACAAATCTGTAGGTCTACACTAATACAAGCAGACACACACACACACTATACACACACTCTCCCTCTCACCACACACATGGTCACACACACGGTCTCTCACACACACAAACACAGAGAGCTTCAATTGATAGTAGGTAATTGTTAGTAGGTAATATATATATATATATATGACGCGCTACAACGGCACATCCCAAAAGTCGGAGGGAGAGTTTTTCGCCTGCAGGGCGAAAAGGGCTGCATGACCTATGTTTTTTTTAGTGATTTTCATGAGTTTTTGCAGTTTTGGTTTTTCTTCAAAATCTAAAAATCATAGTCAATGTATCCTACTCCATTCGTTGATAAAGTAGTTTAAGTTATATTTTATAGACATACTGTACCAAAATCCGACTCTTAAACGGAAAATTATACAGATTTTCGGCCTTTGTTTCAATGCGCAACCTGCTGGTCCCCTACACCTGAACACAGCGTTGGAAAGCTCTGTTTCCCCGCTTAAAAAAGATCGTGAAATTTCAGCCAGTCCTACATATCCCAAGCGTAAATCTGCGTCGAAATTTAGTACACAAACTCAAGCGAATTGACCAACGTGAAGGCTGAATGCCCTCAATGAAGTTAGCAACAGCATCTGGTTCGTCCGCTTAAATCAAGGGAAGTAAATTCCTACAGATTTTTTCACTATCACAAGACCGGCATGATCCGAACGAGAAACATGGGAACTGAAAAGAAGGCAGATTGTATAAAAGAACCGTTATAATGAAAGCATATTGCTGGTATGCACCAAGGATGCAATAAAAGATTTAAATCACTGAGTATTTTCGCAGAAGGCGAAGAAATTGACATAGACAGCTGCGATGACAAGGAGACCGACGACGAGCTGAACTTACAAAAACAACTAGGCCACCGAAAGCGTCTAATGAAACTTGACAAAGACGAATAATTTGAAAGCTTTTCAGAATTTTTTGTGATATTAACGGTCAACATATCAATAGGTTTGTACTGGAAAAGAAAGCGGTCCTTACCTCTCACTCAAACAAAATACAACTTGTAATTGGCGTTTTTGTGCAGGTGTAGCATGGGAACACGATGGGGCCTACTTTCGCGTGAAATTAATGTCATAAAAAATATAAAATCATAAAAATAGGAAACCATTCTTAGCAAACTTATTTTTGGAGATCATAGAAGAGGCCAGCTTAATCTTTCTCCAATTTCATTTAATTTAAAGCCCTTGTTTGCTAAGCCTTTTCTATCAAACACTTGTACACAGTGAGAAACTTCAGATGCCTTGTTCTCAAATGGCCACCTGACCACCCGTCACGTTAACTAATAAACTGTGCTGTTATTCAACCTACAACAAAACAAATACAGCAGTATAAAGCGGAAGGATGAAGTTTCTCACTGTATCAAAATCTGAGAAAATTTAAAAAGGTACTTAATTGTACCTTTGTGAGGAGTGCGTCACAATATATATAAAAAATTGCACACACACGTACCCTGGAAAAAGGTCAGGCCAAACAACAGTCCCGCAACCTCATCAAACTGTGGACAGTTAGACCTCATACAGAGCATCCAGCAGAGACCTCATTGTCCCTCCTCAAAGAAATCCAGCTCCGTCATGCGCCTGAGTGTCTGGCTGATGTCAGAGGAGGGGTGTCGGGAGCAATCTGTGGCTCGGCTCTGCTGGTGGTAGAAAGCCATCGTATAGGTCACCCGCACCGCCCTCGTCACCACCTCCAACCATGGGCCAGAAAACCTATCAGGACAGCACCACACAACACAGCAGAAAACCTATCAGTACAGCATCCCCACACAAAACTGCATGGCCAAATACCTATCATACTGCACCACACAACACAACAGCCAGAAAACCTACAGTACAGCACCACAACTACACGGCCCGAAAACTATCATACAGCACCACACAACATGGCAGAAATACCTATCAGTACAGCATCACACAACATGGGCCAGTAAACCTATCAGTAACAGCACCACACAACACAGCATGGTCAGAAAAACCTATGCAGTACAAGGCACCACGACAACACAGGCAATAACCTATCAGTACAGCACACCTACACCAACACAGCATGGCCAGAAAACCTAGCAGTTACAGCACCACACAACATGGACAGAAAACCGTAATCAATTACAGCAACCACATCAACATGGCCAGAAACCTATCAAGACAGCACCAACACAACACAACATGGCCAGAAAACCTATCAGTAAAAGCACCACACATCATGGGCAGAAAACATCATACAGCACCACACAGCATGGCATGAAACCTATCAGTACAGGCACCACACAACACTACATGCCGAAAACTCTATCAGTACAGCACCACACAACACAAGCAGCAAAAAAACGATCAGTACAGCACCACACAACACACGCAAAAACATCATACAGCACCACACAACATGGCCAGAAAAACCTAGCGTACAAACATCACCAGCACAGGCATAACATCAATACAGCATCACACAGCACAGGCAGAAAACATCAATACAGCATCACACCAGCATGGGCATAAAAACCTATCAGTACAGCACCACACAGCATGGGCAGGAAACCTATCAGTATAGCACCACACTGCACAGCAGAATACATCAATACCAGATCAACAGCAGGGCAAGAAAACCTATCAGTATATGCATCACACGCAGGGGCAAAAACTGCAATACAACAGCCATCACACAGCACAAGCAGACAAACATCAATAAGCAGCAACACGCTATGGGCAGAAACAGCAATACAGCACCCACACAACTCAGCAGGGCAGAAAACTATCAGTACAGCACCACACAACACAGCATGGCCAAAAACCCTATCAGTAACAGCACCACACCACACAACATGGGCAGAAAACCTATCAGTACAGCACCACACAACATGGCCAGAAAACCTATCAGTACAGCACCACACAGCACAGCATGGCCAGAAAACCTATCAGTACAGCACCACACAACACAGCATGGCCAGAAAACCTATCAGTACAGCACCACACAGCATGGGCAGAAAACCTATCAGTACAGCATCACACAGCATGGGCAGAAAACCTATCAGTACAGCACCACACAACACAGCATGGGCCGAAAACCTATCAGTACAGCACCACACAACACAGCACGGGCAGAAAATCATTTAGTTTCTTCTTATTTAATGGTTAAGTCATTCGTTTCATGTGTATTATAATGCATCTATTTCTATGCCTCAGTACGCTGGATCTTTACAATCAAGGATTCATCAGTCTGAACAGATGAACAGTTAGTGCTAAATGTCTAAAACTCTAAGTCCTAGTGTTAACATAATAGTTATGAGTGTCGTAATTAATCGCTCTCTCGTCTCTCACACCCCACACACACACACACACACACACAGCACACACACACACACACACACACACACCACACACACACACAAACACTTCTAGCGGATTGACCAATTTGCAGCAACAACTTCCGCTGATTTATGCAGAGTTACTTCCTGGCAGTAAATCATCATAAGGAATAATAATAATCTAAGGGAAGTTTATATAGCGCGAATGCTTGTAAAAAAAACTAACAAATCGAAGCGCTTGATCATATCATACCAGGTATACCGAAAAAAACACCCATAAACGAAATGTGATCAGTACTGTGTTGTTTAAAAAAAAATATTAAGACTACATAATCCATTATTCTAGGCATGGCAATGGTTGGATATCGGCTGACTTTAGAACGAAATAACTTTGATGCCAAGGACTGAACCTTGACATGCTGTTAAAAATCGACCTTGTCGGACTTGGCAAATGTTTGCACTAGTTCGAATCAAAATAAAAACTACATAATCATAAACAAACATTAAAACTCATATTGGATGGATGTAGAAATAAACTCAGTAACTGATTTGTTTAAGTCTATCATTGTCGAATGTTCGTCTGTGTAGACGTGGCCATCAGTGGGCGTTAAATAAAAGAACACGGCCGTTCTCTGGTGCTCCTTTCGCCTAAAAGGGTGGTTGCCTCTTTGTAGCTGGCTAAGCTTCGATTGGATACCCAGCTCGGAAACATACAAAATTTTCTATGAAATTTTAATTGCGTTTTTCGGTGACCTAAATTTCGAATTTAAGTTGTAAGATGCCGTCCCATCAAAAATAAAGTATTAACTTTCGACTTTCTCTGTGTTTATCATTGATAAGGTTAGGGTGCTTAGGGAAGCACACCTGAGCGATGTGTTCTACCCACCAATGATATTTCCAAGGCTTGAAGAGAACGGTCAAATGTGCGCCATTTTTTCACTCTTTTTCACAATTTTTGGCTTTGCGCTACGAAAGTCATACCTCCACTCACAATAAAAGCACTACATTGTTATGAAAGATCAATCAATATCGTTGATTCCACATAGACATAAAACTCATTATGATGCAGTAAACTCAAGTTAGAATGTTTGAAGACAGTAACCGATTCACATTTCCTAGGGTGGCGTGGTAGAGTTGAGTGGTACTGCGCTACCCAAATTTAAAAACGGTAGTACGGACTTGGAAATATTCACACAGTTTGAAGTTAAAAAACCCCAAAATAATCGAACAACATACATTAAACTCATTGGATAGGATAGGACAGACTTATTAAGCTATGTAAAGTCATAATGGATTTCTTAGCGAGACTGTCTACATGTTGATCAATTCACCACAGCAGTTGTTCAACATGGCCCGAAGCCAAGGCTTGCATAATAACTGGCCATCTCAGTGGCGTTAATAAAGTCACATCAGCCCTCTCCCAGAGTTTCCTTTTGCATAATGGTGGTTGTCGTCTTACAGCTGTGTCGTAAAGCGTTCGATTGGGGGGGGATACCAGCACTCCTAGGTATATTCAAAGATGATTGACAAACGACTTATCTAATGTTTAAAATTTTCCAGTTATAAGTTTTTAATAGTCGCTTTAACTAGTTAAGCGTGGCAACCATCAAAAATAAAAGATAACTCTCCAGATTGCTATTCATACTTTAACGAAAGTTTTTGGGGGCTTTGAGAGCGTGCCTTAGCATGTTTTTACAACGGCAATTTCACGCTTACAAAGAACTGCGGAAATTTCCATTTTCGCCTTTTCCATGAATTTCATCATTGCGTAACATTCCCCACCTCCAATCACACCATTAAAAACAGCGCAGGCAATGAAAAATCAAGTCAATACACCGTATGAATATATGCAGAATATAAATGATAATGATGCAGTAGAAACTCATGTTCGACAAGAGTTTGAAGACAGTAACTAAAGTGCATTGCCCTTCTTCTTCTTGTCATTGGATCTGATGATGACCCATCTATTCATCCTGGATTGGGAGGTCCATATCTGTGGTGCGAAGATGAATTATAATGGCCAATCCCGCGCGGAAATAATTTCTTGACTTTAGGTACAGGTATAGGGCTGCGTTTGGAGACTTGGAGGCTCCTATCCTGTCCTGTCTGCACGCGTTTTTGCTCCAGCGGTCGCAATTCTGTTGCTTCGTAGGGCCTTGGCCGCCCACTGCAGTACAGCTGCTCGCCACGTGTGGGCCTCTCCATTGCGTGCCTGCTCCCATGTTGTATCTCTAGGGTGAAGGCGAGTTCATGAGGCTTCAGAGTGTCCTTGAAGCGTTTCTTCGGGCCGCCCTGGGAGCGCTTTCCATGCTGCAGTGTGCCAATACAGAAAGTGTCTAGGGGGCCGATGGTCTGGCATCGAAACTATCAATGCAATTCAAATTCAAATCAATTCCTTTTATTGTCTCTTTGTAAGGAAATTTGCTTTGCAGTGATTAAAACATATTGCGAAGAAAGGAATAGAATACGTACATATAGCAGGATGAAATGCACGTGATAACAGTATCTTTGGTAAACACACACACATATTCACACACAAGTCTATAAAAGAAAGGGTTGTAACTAGGATTAAAATCATACCGCTAAATAACTAAGAGCACATGGACAACATAAATTTGAACACACGGGATGTATAGGTAACATGTTTTAAACACACACACTCTCTCGTCCTCTCCACCTCCACACACACGCGCGCAGCGCGACCTAAACAAAGGCAAGCATGCACACATAACACTTACGCACGGGCGCAAACACCACCACACACAAACACAAACACGCACTCACTCACACACACACCAAGCTAAATAAGCCAACAATAGTTTAAATAAATAATATACATAAATAATTATTTTTAAATTTAATGTTAAATTAAAAAAAAGTCTCTCCATTTGACGATTAAGAATGAAAAGATGTTCAAGAACATATCAAATATAAAATACAAAGAAGCGCGAAAACAGCACCGAGCACACAGTAAGAGTGGACAGCCAGAATCCGCTGACAGACAGCATGGCACCACTGCACACCCAGCTCCGTCCTACCCTCAGTTCAGCAGCACAGCATAACCCACCTCTGGAAAACAACCCCCCCCCCCCCCGTCCCTGCCAACCCACAGCCAACCACCATGCAACCCCCACTGCAAGTACATGCTACAAACAACATGCATAAAATGGGCACATTGCGCCCACTCCAGCTGGAGCACCACGACACTCACACCGGACGCAAAACTATAAAAGAAGCACGAGCAGCAAGCACATACACACCTCTTTTTTCCTCCATGCCATGCCCCCTTTCCTCCCCGCCCCCCCTCCACTGATTTTCACTACCACCCTGCCCATACAGCCACCCCGCCGCCACCCCTACACACTCACAAACACCTTCAGCTGTCAGAAGGCCCATCTATGCCTGACCATGCACGCAGCAAAGCCACACAACGTGGCAGGTGAGGTCATCACAGAACCCCAAAAACCCCCTCCCCACCCCCCTCCACACAAAATGCCCGGTAAAACCAACACATCCAGCCGAGCATGCAGCCATCCGTACCATCCGCCCTCCACCTCCCCTACTTCTATGCCCCTAGACATCCTTTCACAGACACACACACACACACACACACCTAAATTGGCAAAACACAACACCCACACGCACAACAAACTTATTAACTAATAAACGCAGCTCCACACTCTCTCTTCAGCTCTCGCTCGCCGGTGCCAGGCAGGATCTGGTTGTTCACTCGGGGTGTGCTGTCACTGGAAGTTGACTGTTAAAGAGGCTGACAGCTGTGGGCAGGAAGGAGTCTCTGTATCGGCTGTTCTGCTTAGTATGGGACAGAAGACGACTGAGGACCTCACGCCTAGATCACACACTGTGACAGTGCAGGGTAGAGGGGATGGGTGTCGTCCTTCATGATCCGGGTCATTCTTCGCAGGAGCTCAGTCTCGTAGAGGCGGAGGCTGGAGTGAGTCCTTTTGGATGATCTTTGCTGGGCGGCCCTTGTGATGCGGTCTAGCTTTTGCTGTCAGATTTTCTGGGTTACGAAATAGCAGATTTGATTGACAATGCAATGTTTGCACTGCAGCTTGATAAAACCATCATAAAATGGTGCGGCTGAGTTGAAAAGCTCGCAGTTTTCTTAAGAAGAACATTCTTGGTTTGCTTCTTATAACAGCATCAAAAAGTTCAGTCCACCTCAGCCTTCCGTCACGGATCGTGCAAAGATATTCTATAACACGGTTATCTCACTTCTTTTATTCTTGATGTAATGGGTTGGAGTGTCAGTTTCTTCGAATCAGATCATTTCTTCTGTTGAGACACATCAAGTCCAGAGAGTGCTTGTCACACCAGTCGACTAAAGCTTTGACTGTGGAGCTGTATGAGGACTCACATGCTCGTCAAAGCCCAGTTAGTGATGGAATCATCACAAACTTGATTGGAATAGTGCGTCAGTGGTAAAACGCAGTCAGCTGTGAAAGAGGGTAAAAAGGACTGGTGATAGAACACATCCTTGGGGGCCCCCTGTATTTACCACAAGTAGTCTGACGACAGCTTGCCCGATCTCACTCTTTGGGGTCTTATCTTTAAAACGCTAAAAAATCCATGCTACAATGTGTGCGTTGACATCCATGCTCAGCAGTTATCTGTATTAAAAGAAGAGGTTGAATAGTAGAAAAGCACTGAAAATCAATAAAAAAGAATTTTCTGGCGTATGTTCCAGGAAGTCTAAATGGGTTAGTACAACTGTGCAGCAGATCAGAGAGGCATCATCGGTGCCCCGCCTGAGTAATAGGCATACGGAGGGAAGCTTGATATCTTCAGTCCTGGAGCCTCAGCTGACGAAGAACGATTTTTTCAGCACCCTGAATGGTATTGATGTTAATGCGACAGGCCTGTAGTCAGTTAATTGCTTGGAGTTTGTTCTTGGGACTGGGGATAATTGTGTAGGTTTTCCAAGCTGGGATTACTCAGTGTCAGGGGACGGCTGGTAAAGGCGAGTGAAAGACTGGAGCAAGATAGTCACGGCATTCTGTGATGGTGTGAGCGCTGAGGCAGTCTGGGCCACATGCACTCTTACAGTGACCTTGCGTGAATTCACTCTCACTGCAGTCTCGTCACGGTTCACACTCGAGAGCTGTTTGTTTTTGGGGTGTACTACCGTCGGAGAGCTGCTCTGTGGTGCGGGGAGTAAGGGCTCGGGGCAAACCTGGTGTAAAAACGTGGAGTTCTGGGCCACTGAGGCCTCCTACTACAAAGGCCTCCCACGAAGCGGGGCCTGCCATCTGGAGTGGGGATGCTGAAGGTTTGCGCTAGGGAGCACCAATCAGTGTGCTGGGATCTTGTCCTGCCACGTGATGCCAAACCAGGTTTCTCAACAGGTGGGTGGAAGTGGGTCAGCTTGTTAGCATGGCGGTGGAGACTGGCCATGACGCTGAAGCCATAGAGCAGGGTGGTGAGCACTACCCGGCTTTGTAACCTTGATCTTGGTTCTGTTGAGATCCTCTCGGTCCCAACACATTCTGTTCGGAGTCTGCAAAGGCACGCTTGCGTTGGGCGAGGTCTGAGTGGGACCGCATCATCAATGCTACTGGTGGAGAGGGTAAATTTTGTCCACTGCTTGAGCCTATGTCCAGTTACGGAGATGTTTGGTGAACGTAGGGCTCCCGGGGGCTGGTGGGGGGCATTACCTCAGTCGTCTGGTACTGATTGGCAACCCAAAGTTTCGCAAGCAAGCATGTAACGTGTCAACCCTGGCTTGCTGGCGGCTTCAGAAGCAGCATTTGAGGGCCAAGCATCAGCAACAGGAATCGATGAAATCTGTGACAACCTTGTTTTTGCTTGAAGCCTCCTGAAGATTTGAAGAGTGATCCAATCAGTCCTGTACCGGATGCTGACACCAACATTCCGTAGCGCGGAACGCATCTGGACAGCATTGCCGAAACATGAGGCTGTGTAGCAAGAACAACAGCCCTTCTTCACTCCGTTGGTGACTGGGAAGGGTTCAAAGCCTCTCCGATGGCGTGTACTCTGCCAGCATTCAATCATGAGACTGACGTACGATGCGATGATTTGTTCTTGGCAGCCATACTTCGCCATGATTCGCCAGAGACCCTCTCTGCGACAGTACGAAGGCCTTGGTCAGATCAACAAGTTGGAGTAGAGTCAGTGTTTTGTCGACACGGGAGCTGCCTGGCAGCAAACACCGGTCGATAGTCCCCCCACGATCTTCCGAAGCCACATTGACTCTCTGGAAAGTCTTGCACATGGTGACTATGACCGGTCAGCGTACTCTGGCCAGGACCTTGCCTGCGCTTGACAGCAGGATATTCCTCATGGACAGCAAGGGATATCCCTCGATGGTTGTCACAGCCTGGCGGTTCCTTGTGTTCTTGGATAGATGGATGATGAGGCATTTTGGAAGTCCGGCAGAAGTGTCGCAGGCTGCCGTACGACTTGGAACTCATGAAGTTTCAGTCAGTGCTCTACCACCCCCTTTGAGATCTCAGCGGATTGAGTTCTGCGCTGGGAGCTTACCACTGACAGCAGGCGAAGCTGTCTGGACTCCGCAAAGTTGGTATGGCACCATCATCATCGTCGACTGAACTTGTGGAGGGGCGGTAATAGCGTCATCATTGATGGTGGGGGGATAAAAAAGGGCGGTTTAAACATTGTCAAAAAATGTTCACCCAGCTATCAAGGATCAGTCTTGTCAGTGATGAAGAGTAGAACCATCTGCACGGAGAGCGGGGTGATCTTGATGTGGGGGACCAGAGTTCTCTGTGAGTCCATCACTAGAGTTCTTCATGTCTTTCCTGTCAGCAAACCTTGGATCTCATCGCGTTTTTGCGACCAGGAGTCTTGCATCTGACGCAGCGAGCGATGGTGCTACCTGTTCCTTCAGGGCATCTTTGCTGTTGATGTGGGTCAGCAAGGTGCCTTTATAGGCACAAGCACATGCTTCCAATAACTGTGTGATCTCTGCAAGTGTCTCGGCAAACCATCCCCTGTGTCGCCTGGAAGAGGCGAGGCACCCATAGCTGGTTATACACGAGCTCACGGAGGTTTCCCCATAGCTGAGATCCAGGTGGCGATCCTTCCAGCACATGGCTCTAGCTTCCTCCACAGCAGCAAGAAGACTGCTTTGACTGTGTCGGTCCTTCATCTGGTTGACATTCAGGCGTTAGGGGCTCTCACGCCTTGTGGCAGTCGCTGGGCTGGACACCAACCTGAGCTGAGAGACAATGAGATGGTGGTCTGTCACATTCTGCTCCCACATGGCCTTTGTGACAGGCACTAGCCTGCCGTCCCGCTTTCCTGGTGATGAGAATAAATGCCAGTGCCTAGAGCGGGATGCATCCTTGAGGCCTAATGGTGCATGGTCAAGTTGGTAGTGATGCTGCAACTGAAAATAGTGGGCAGTTTCCAACCAAGTGATGCAATGTTTACAACTGATACTCTTACTTTACAAGGATGATTGGCCAATATTTTAAACTCTACCGTCAACTGCCAGCCAGTTGAAAAGCTGGAGCCAGTGACCGTTGAATGATTTCAACTTGCCAGGTGATATTCTGGGGGTTCGGGACATGACTGTCAAAGTTTTTGACAATGTTGCATGTGTAACACATCCCCCTATGTTCTGGATGGCACAAAACATACATAGTAATGTAAAATGTGAACCTCACACACATAGCCACCTAAAGTATGTCACGCACATTGGTAACACACCCCCCTATGTTCTGGATGGCACAAAACATACATAGTAATGTAAAATGTGAACCCCACACACATAGCCACCTATAGTATGTCACGCACATTGGTAACACCCCCCCTATGTTCTGGATGGCACAAAACATACATAGTCAGCATGCCCTGTGTGACTTGAAGAGGCATGGCCGGCCTGCCTGTGGCTGGCTAGGTATGTCCTGTTGCTAGTAGGGTCCTGTTGCTAGGTATGTCCTGTTGTTAGGTATGTCCTGTTGCTAGGTATGTCCTGTTGTTAGGTATGTCCTGTTGCTAGGTATGTCCTGTTGCTAGGTATGTCCTGTTGTTAGGTATGTCCTGTTGCTAGGTATGTCCTGTTGCTAGGTATGTCCTGTTGTTAGGTATGTCCTGTTGCTAGGTATGTCCTGTTGCTAGGTATGTCCTGTTGCTAGGTATGTCCTGTTGCTAGGTATGTCCTGTTGCCCAGACTCATGCCTGCGGTGTGGTCAGTGCTGCCTGCGGTGTGGTCAGTGCTGCCTGTGGTGTGGTCAGTGCTGCCTGGTCAGTGCTGCCTGCGGTGTGGTCAGTGCTGCCTGCGGTGTGGTCAGTGCTGCCTGTGGTGTGGTCAGTGCTGCCTGCGGTGTGGTCAGTGCTGCCTGGTCAGTGCTGCCTGTGCCCTGCCCGCCCTACTACACCTCGTGCAGCAGCACAAGTCCAGTGAGAAGGGAAGCCACTGTGCTGTGCTGTGCTGTGCTGTGCTGTGCTGTGCTGTCCTGAGGGTTGACCATGGTCCCTCTGTGTGCAGGAGTGCCGTCATCTGGACATCAGCTTTCACTTGCTGCTTGGGGAAGCGAAGACCGTGTTACCAGCCTTTATCAGGGAACATAACATTGGTGGTGTGGTCACTGATTTCTCTCCCTTGAGAACACCAATGAAGTGGGTTCAGGAGGTCAAGGACATTTTACCAGAGGACATCCCTTTTTGTCAGGTGGGTATGAAACGCAGAACGAAGTAAGAATGCAGGACTGGATGTTTGCCACTTGTCTGTAGGTAGAGAGTTGGCTTATCATTGTTGATTTCTTTAGAAAAAAAAGAATATGTTGGTAAAAGTGACTTGCAGTAGTTGGAGGGTAAGGGAAGTGTAGTATGGGAGTGACAACTCCAAGCTCCCACAAGGTCTGTCATAGCACAGCCTTCTGAGCAGCCATTGCTTGATGTTGCTCTAATTTGACAGAGAGCCTGAGATATGGTTTAGTTTCAAAGCAACATGGAGATATGTTTTAGTTTCAAAGCAACATGGAGATATGTTTTAGTTTCAAAGCAACATGGAGATGTTTTAGTTTCAAAGCAACATGGAGATTTTGTTAGTTCCAAAGCAACATGGAGATGTTTTAGTTTCAAAGCAACATGGAGATATTTTTTAGTACTTAAGCAACATCAGCGTCTTCTTCCTCTACTTTGGAGAATAAGATTGTTTCCAGTTTGTAGCGCCGATTCAAATACATGCACGCACGTGCATAATCTTACCAGTGGTGAACATAGGAGCTGTATCAAACAAAACTGCATGGACAAAATGAAGGAGTATCCCAGCAGACAAGAATACCTAAGGGAGGAGGTGACTGAGTGTGCAGTGCATGATTCAATTACTACAGAAGTCAACTGTTGATCGCTGTAGCTAGATCCACCTCTTTCAGATCTCCTTCAAGTTTGTTTGTTCAATGTGCAGTCTGTCTGTCCAAATGGAAAAGCCAACTACATTTCTGATTTTATCTCTGAAAAAAACATTGACTTAACCTTCCTCACCGAGACTTGGCTTAAACCACATGGCCACGAGCCAAAAATAAAACAGCTGACTCCTCCAGGATATAAAACTATTTCTTTTCCCCGACTCTCTCGAGGAGGTGGGATTGCCATAATTTTCAAAGACATATTGGAACCAGCTCTTTCTTTCAGTCACAACCTTCCATTCCCTCACGACTCTTTTGAAGTCTGCGAAATCAACCTCAACCTACCTGGCCACTCTATTACTATCTGCTGCCTTCACCGTCCACCTCCCAGCCGTAAAAACAACCTAACATCTTCTCTTTTTCACCAAGAATTCCAGTCACTCCTCGACCACTACAGCCTCTCTCCCACTAAACTTATAATTCTTGGTGATTTCAACTCCCATTTTGACAACCAGTCTTCTCCAGATGTCAAACGTCTTTCTCTTTCTCTGTCCAGCCATTCTCTCTCCCAACTGGTAAACGAAGCAACACACAGATCTGGCCATATTTTAGACTGGCTGATTACTAATGCTTCATTTAATCTTGTGACATCTGTCTCTGTCACCGACGAACTGCATTCTGATCATTCCGCCATTCTTTTCCACCTCAGCATCACAAAACTTGTCAGAAGAAGAAATATGTTACTCGTTGCAATCTTAAGGCCTTAGACATTCATACCTTCTCTTCACAAGCTTCCAAATATTTTTCACAAACCTCTGACCACACTGACCTCTCTGATAACTATAACACTATTCTCCGCCAATTGCTTGATGAGCATGCACCTCCTACTGACCATCTCCTACCTGACAGACCCTGTGCACCATGGTATACCCAAGACATCTTGATAGCGAAGCGCAAACGCCGGCAACTAGAACGGCAGTGGCGGAAGTCAAAAACCGAAATCAACAAACAACTTTTCCGAAAACAAATAAAGTCAAACTTTTAATCCATTCAGCAAAGACAGACTACTACTCTTCCCAAGTTCTCTGTGCTACATCCATAAAATCTTTTTTCCCTCACCTCAAATCTCCTTGGATCTGCAAAAACAACTCCTCTGCCTAACACCCACAGCCTGTCTGAACTTCCATCCATATTTTCTGCCTTCTTTTCAGACAAAGTTCGAAACATACGCTCCAGACTTGATCAAACTCAATTCCAGCCTGCGCCTCCTGACCCCCAGTTCACTGGCACTCCTCTCTTTTCCTTCCATCCCACAAGTGAAAAAGAAATCACGACAATTCTGGAGAAAATGACTATAAAATCATGCGACCTTGATCCCATACCTGCTCCTGTTTTCTCACAATGCCTTCCACAACTTGTACCTATTATCACTAAAATAGTAAACTCATCTCTTGTGTCAGGAAATTTTCCATCAGCTCTTAAAACCGCAATAGTCACACCTCTACTGAAAAAGCACGACCTCCATCCCAACATTCTGAAGAATTATAGACTTGTCTCAAACTTACCGTCTCTAAAGTACTAGAAAAAGTTGTTCTCAAACAGCTCAACAGTCACCTTTATTCTAATGATCTCCTTCCCCCTTTTCAATCTGCCTATCACCCTAACCACAGCACCGAAACCACCCTAGTCCACACTTTAGATACACTTCTACTTGCTTGTGATGCAGGAAAAATCTCCCTCCTCACTTTTCTTGACTTATCTGCAGCCTTTGACACTATAGATCACTCAATTTTTCTCTCTCGCCTCCAAAATACGTTTGGAATTAACGGCACATCCCTCACCTGGTTTACTTCATACCTCACAGACCGATTCCAGAAAGTTATTGTAAACAAAATTCAATCAAAACCTTTCAAAATGGAATGTGGAGTCCCACAGGGATCAGTCCTGGGCCCTGTTCTCTTTACTCTCTACACTGCTCCACTCTCACATATAATAAACAACCACCATATTGATCATCATTTCTATGCAGATGACACTCAGCTTCAGTGCAGTGATACTGTTGAAAACTTGCCTTCCCTCCTGACAAATATGTCCTACTGCCTTCAAGACATTAAAAACGGGATGACTCAGAACAAGTTTCAACTTAATGCCGATAAAACCGAAGCCATGCTCATAGGGACCGAACATAACCTCTCCTCCATCACAAAAACTTCCATAGAATTCGGCAATGCGTCAGTTCCATGGGCCAACTCTGTGAAGTATTTAGGAGTAGTTCTTGACAACACACTCTCTATGAAAAAATTAATCACCCAGACCTGCCAGTCTTTCTATTATCAATTATGGTGCATAAGCGCGATTCACAAGTATCTGTCCACTGATGCAACTTCCAAACTTGTCACATCTCTCATTCTTTCACGTTTAGACTACTGTAATTCTCTTTTGGTTGGCCTACCAGCATCATCCATCCACTCTCTTCAACGCATACAAAACTCTGCAGCTCGACTGGTCCTAAGAAAGAAAAAATCTGAACACATCACTCCTCTTCTGCGATCTCTTCACTGGCTGCCTGTCTCACAAAGACTGAAGTATAAGATCAGTACCCTCTGTTTCAAATGTCTCCACAAATCTGCACCCTCTTATCACTGTAACTGTCTTCACCTGTATACTCCATCCCGTTCCCTTCGTTCAGCCGCAGATACTTTGTGCTTTCAAACACCCAGATTCAAACAAACCACTGTTGGCCGTCGCTCTCTCTGTTTCTGGTCCATCCACCTGGAATGACCTCCCTCTTTCACTTCGCCAAAAGCCTTCATTTGACACCTTCAAATCCAGCCTCAAAACACACTTATTTTCTACCTGAGACTTTCCCCTCATATATCTGTTCCCTAATTTTCAACAGCATCCTTCGCCTCCCAAGTGTGTTTGTGAGTGTGTGTGCGTACGTGCGTGCGCGCATGGATTTGAAATATGTTGTTTATTATGTTTAAGGACAGTTGCATGTGTGTAAATAATTTGAGTGCAAGTGCTTCAATTTGTTTGTTTTTACAAGATTCAGCGCTATATAAATTCCATATATTATTATTATTAGATGGATTTGTGTCCATCCAAGTTCAACTCAACAGAGCAAGGCTGGAACTGTGCATTTGATGCCATGGAGCTGATGAAAACAGAGACTAGGTGTGTACAGAAGTAGCAACAAAGCAAACAAGTGTTTTCCCTGAGCATGTGATGGACGGCATCAGCCAGCCGGCCTGGCAGCAGCAGCAGTAGGGAACAGATGGGAAGCGGCGGCCAGCATGGAAGTGCTGACTTAACCCGGCCCAGACCTGACAACTCGAGCTTTGGAAGCAAAAAACCACTGATGCCACTGATGCTCGTTGTCTGTCTCTGAATGCCACTGATGCTCTTTGTCTGTCTCTAAATGCAACTGATGCTCGTTGTCTGTCTCTGAATGCAACTGATGCTCATTGTCTGTCTCTGAATGCAACTGATGCTCGTTGTCTGTCTCTGAATGCAACTGATGCTCGTTGTCTGTCTCTGAATGTTTGTCTCTAAATGCAACTGATGCTCAATGTCTGTCTCTGAATGCAACTGATGCTCGTTGTCTGTCTCTGAATGCAACTGATGCTCTTTGTCTGTCTCTGAATGTTTGTCTCTAAATGCAACTGATGCTCGTTGTTTGTCTCTGAATGCAACTGATGCTCGTTGTCTGTCTCTGAATGTAACTGATGCTCGTTGTCTGTCTCTGAATGTTTGTCTCTAAATGCAACTGATGTTCATTGTCTGTCTCTGAATGCAACTGATGCTCAGTGTCTGTCTCTAAATGCAACTGATGCTCAGTGTCTGTCTCTAAATGCAACTGATGCTCATTGTCTGTCTCTGAATGCAACTGATGCTCGTTGTCTGTCTCTAAATGATTCTGTCTGCTGATTATTTTGTGATGAAAACAGATGCATGTGATAGATGATTGTAGTACTTTTGGTTTCCGCCTAAAGCAGTTTTGTTTCAAAGTGTGACACACTATTCCTTCCTGATGACGTCATCGTCTTGCCAGGAGATAAACGGTGTACTCCTTTAACTACAAAAAGAATAAAAAATGTTTCAGCTTCAGAGGGCACAGCCCCCGACCCCTGCTTTTTTGAAGAGGGGGGGGCCCCCTCCCCCTCCTGCCAAACCAAACACCCCCCCCCCCCAATAGTGTTTGGGGGTTCTGAAAGGTTGGAAGCTTTGCCTTGGGATAGAACTGCGGCTGTCTTCAGAGTGTCCTTCACATTAACTGAAGCTGTGCAGGTCCTTCAATTTAACGTCTGTTCACACTCAGTGATATTAGATGTGCAGGTCCTCATAAGAGATTTGTGGGCACCGCACACAGGCATACACCTGTAGTGCAACACGTGCAATTGATGCAAAGAGATGAGGCAGGTAAGCATGCATAGATCCCCATGAAAATGCGTGACAGGTGAGTTTTGCTCTGTTGCACCTTGCTGTGGAGCATACCTGAACTAGAGGGCATCACTGGTCATTGTTGTTGTCATCGTCGTCATCATTTTTATCTATATCGTCATTTATGATAAGTGAATGCTCACCACATTGAACCTTGCTAGGAAGCCTTTTTGCAAACTGGAGCACAGCATTCATCTTCATCGTCATCATCATCATCATCATCATCGTCATCATCATCATCATGATCGTCGTCCAATGCTGTATATGGCAGGTGGATGCTCACAACATTGTACCTTGCTGGGAGGCCTCCCCTAAAAATGGAGTACAGCGCACGCACCATTCGTTCCAAGATCCACAACGTCCTGAACAGTTACCTCTCCGAATTTCCCCCGGTCACCAAACATCCCCACAAGGCAAAGAAAGTGCCGCAGGTAATGTTAGCACTGTTGTTGTTTTTGACTTCTCTTCCTCTCGCTCAAACACACCACAGCAGAACCACTGCCAGTCCCTGAACTTCACTGTACCCCAGTGATGGCACTGCTTTGTTTGGACGCATTGTCAAGGAAGTTGGCATTCTTAAGGTTAGAGAGTAAGCTTTTATACATCC
>CM054163.1:33689197-33709197 GCA_028751875.1 Rapana venosa
GCTGTCAATGGGTACCTGCCTTCTTTAGGGTCAGGGAAGGTAAAGCAGCGGGGGAGAGGAGATGGGCGCCGCCCTCACTATGCTGGCCCCTGGAGAAGTTGAGGTTTCTGATGCCTCGCTCCGATACGACCACATAGGTTATGGGAACACACCTTTATCTTTATTATGTATTCTCATTTCAACTGTTTATGTTTTCATTGATTTCATGTGGTATAAATTTCCATATTGCTATTCATCACTCTCCTCTTCTCCCATCAGTGCCTCTACCAGTATCGGGTGGATAATTACGCGCTTTGGTGGCAACACACCCGTTTAAAATTGCAAGGGTACTGGTTCGATTCTCATCAAACTCACACTCATACCCCTTCCCCTAGTCCATTAAACAACAAGTGCTGGTCTGAGTGTATTATTTTCGGAAGAGACAATAAATCAAGAGTAGCATGCATTAGAAAGAGATAAAAAGGATAACGGTATTTCTTATGTAGTCCTTAGGGAGAGAGTTGTCAGAGACCTCAGCTTCTCCAGGGGCCAGCATATTGAGGGCGGCGCCCATCTCCTCTCCCTCGCTGCTTTACCTTCCCTGACCCTAAAGAGGGCAGGTACCCATTGACAGCTGGGGGAACTGTACTGAATCACGTAAATAATCATATTGATAATAAGAGTAAGAATGAAGGTGATGATAATCGCAGAGAGAGAGTAATTTTGCAGATATTTTTAACAAAGTTTTTAAAGCACCCAACCCTCTAATCATGCAAATAATCATATTGATAATAATAGTAACAATGATGATGACGATGATAATGAGAGAAAGACTGGCTGAATGAATAAATTTATTTAAAGAGAGAGAGAGAGCGAGAAAGACAGAGAGAGACAGACAGAGAGACAGACACATACAGACAGATGGGGCTAAACATTGTTTTTCAGCCAAATCAGAATACTATGAAGTGAAAAAAAAAAAGAAATTAAAACCAGAGAGAGAGAGAGAGAGAGAGAGAGAGAGAGAGAGAGAGAGGAGAGAGAGAGAGAGGCGCTTTGACGCTTTGACCAATTTATTGTCATTGCCCAAAGTGGCCTATTGACAAGGGGGGTTATACATGACTTTCTTTTGTAAATACAAATAAATACAAGCAAATTCACATGATGCATTTAACGTAATGAAAACAAAAATCCCAAAAATGAGAGAGAGAGAGAGAGAGAGAGAGAGAGAGAGACAGAGAGAGAGACACAGAGAGAGAGAGAGAGAGACAGAGAGAGAGAGAGAGAGAGGAGACAGACAGACAGACAGACAGAGAGACAGAATGACAAAATGACAATGACAAAAATTTAATGTGTTAGGTTTTTCAACCCCTTCACAAACGGGTAGTTGGGGGGAGGGGATTGAAATCGAAAACTACAACAACAAAAATAGAACACTGTACAATATCAACGATTCTTCGCGAGCGGTAACCAGACCGCGGTATTGTTTATACATAATTGAACATGTGTGCAGATATCACTGTAAAAGCTAGCGGGGATAACAGATATCGAAGTAGGATGGAGGAACTGTGACACACAGAGCGGCATTAGCGGTGTGGTTGTACTGCTGGCTGGTCACTGGGCGTGTCCGCAAGATTCCCGTCTTTGGCTGCTTTCTTTATAGACTCGAAGCCCCTGTCCATTGTGTTTTCCAGATTTTGTATGTGTTCTATCAACATGGGGATGGGATAGCTCAGTGGTCGGAGCACTCGCTTTCCCCCAGCCAAGTTAAGCAGCGTCGAGCGTGGTTACCAGTTGGATGGGTGACCGTTTGCGCGCCTTGGCTTCAGTACAGTTCCCCCAGTTCACCCAGCTGTCAATGGGTACCTGTCCTCTTTAGGGTCAGGGAAGGTAAAGCAGCGAGGGAGAGGAGATGGGCGCCACCCTCACTATGCTGGCCCTAGAGAAGTGAGGTCTCTGACGCCTCGCTCCCCTACGACCTTATAGGTTATGGGACTCCTTTACCTTTACCTTCTATCAACATCTGGCAATCCTCGGGGGAGACAGTGGTGCTGCTTCCGGATTTATTGATTACATGTAATCAATCAATGAGAGAGAGAGAGAGAGAGAGAGAGATGAGAGAGAGAGAGAGAGAGAGAGAGAGAGAGAGAGAGAGAGAATGACAATGACAATGACAAATTCTTTTATTTCGAGGATAATGAATAAGCACACATGTGCTTTTTTACATCCAGAGAGAGAGGAGAGAGAGAGAGAGAGAGAGAGAGAGAGAGAGAGAGGAGAGAGAGAGAGAGAGAGAGAGAGAGAGAGAGAGAGAGAGAGAGAGAGAGAGAGAGCAAAAAAAAAAAAAGCCTTGTTTTCGACGAACTGGGAATGTGATATCAGTCTTTTCTTTTTTTTGTTTTTTGTTGTTTGTTTGTTTGGGTGAGGTTGTTTTTTTTTGGCTAGTATTTTTGTTTTTGTTTCTTTTTTGGCAATTTTTCATTTTTGTTTTTTTTTGTTTTCTTTTCTTGGCTATTTTTTTATATTTGCTTTTTTTTGTTAGCTGATTTTTGTTTTTATTTTTGGTTTTTTGTTAGTTGCTTTTTTTCGTTTTTGTTTTTGTTTTAATCTGGGAAGTGGTAATGTTGACGGTGAAAAAGTGGTGTGGGGATTTTTTTTTTTTTGGCAAAGGAAAGGAGAGAGGCCTTTAGGGATCTATCTGTTTATCTCTCACTTTGTCTTCTTTCTTCTAAATCCCCTGTCTCTGTTTCTGTAGTGTGTGTGTGTGTGTGTGTGTTCGTTGGTTCTTGTGTTAACATCTATTTACTATAAGTGATATTATTTATTAAAAAAAAAATTCTTTTATATCGAGGATAATGGAAAAGCACTCATGAGCTTTTTTTTTACATCTAGTCCCCGTGTGTATGCGGTTTTGTAAATTATGTCATCTGTTGCCACCGGCACACACGAACGCACGCAATACATCTTGCTCACACGTTAAAATCCTGTTCCGCTTTTCGTAAGAGTAGGCCATTGTGTACCGGTGGGAATAGATGGCAGTTTACAAAACCGCATACACACGGGGACTATATGTAAAAAAGCACAGAAGTGCTTATTCCATTATCCTCGATATAAAAGAATAACTATAAAAAAATAACATAAAAGCGGAACAGGATTTAACGTGTGCGCAAGATGTTCTGCGTGCGTTCGCACACGGGGCCTCGGTTTATAGTCTCATCCGAAGGACTTTTGGGGAGAGTGGAGTCTGCACTGATGTTAACTCCAGGGGAAAATATCCCCCTGAACGGGAATCGAACCCGGGTCGTCAGATTGCGAGCGCAATGTTCTAACCACTAGGCTGTCCCGACCCTCATATTAGACGGTATTTCCTGTCTTATCTTTTATGAAAAATAATTTATGTCTGTTTTGTGTGTGTGCATTTTATCGGTATCTCTGTCTCTCTCCTTCTTTTCGTCGCTCTGTCTGTTGTTGTCTCTGTCTCTGTATGTCTGTCTGTCTGTCTGCCTCTTTCTCTCTACCTCACACACACACACACACACACACACCACACACACACACACACACACACACACACACACACACACACACACACACACACACACACACACGCGCACGCACGCACGCACGCACGCACGCACACACGCACGCACACACACACCACACACGCTCTCTCTCTCTCTCTCTCTCTCTCTCTCTCTCTCTCTCTCTCTCTCTCTCTTTGTGTCTCTGTCTGTTTATTTGTATCATTTTCTCTATTATTTCTTTTAAAAATTATTTTCTGTCTCCTTTTTTTTGGGAGGGTGGGGGAGCATGTAAGTGTGTGTGTGTGTGTGTGTGTGTGTGTGTGTGTAGTGTGTGTGAGTGTGTGTGTGTGTGTGTGTGTGTGTGTACGTGTGTGTGAGTGTGAGTGTGTGTGTAAGTGTGTGTGTGTGTGTGTGTGTACGTGTGTGTGTGTGTGAGTGTGTGTGTGTGTGTGTGTGTGTGTGTGTGTGTGTGTGTGTGTGTGTGTGTGTGTGTGTGTGTGTGTGTGTGTAGTATTTTCTCGCTATCTCTGTCTTCTTCTTCTCGTCTATCTTCTCCCTCTCTACTCTCTCTCTCTCTCTCTCTCTCTCTCTCTCTCTCTCTCTCTCTCTCTGTCTCTATGTCTGTCTGTCTCTGACTCTCTTGTCTGTGTGCCTGTCTGTTTGCCTGCCTCTGTGTGTGTGCGTGTATGTGTGTGCGTGTGTGTATAGGTATGTGTGTGGTCTGTGTGTGTGTGCGATTTATTTTTCATTTTTCTATGCGTTTTCACTTTCTTTGAGTGTATTCGTTTGATATCACACTCTTAGACATTGCTTCAAAACATTGCAACAAAAGAACAAACAAACAGACAGAGGGAGGGAGAGAGAGAGAGTGAGAGAGAGAGATGAGAGAGAGAGAGAGAGAAGAGAGAGAGGAGAGAGAGAGAGAGAGAAGAGAGACCAACCAAGAAACAAAAGTTCATACTAATGAATCGTGAACTCGAGGTGTGTCTTATAGTGGATGAAAAGAAAACTAAACGTTTCGATCAGTTAAAAGCCTTTTACACCCTTTTTAACACTTCAATTTGTATTACATATCGCGTGAGTTAAAGCAACAACAACAACAACAACAACTGACATTGGGCTTATAAAAAAAACCCAAAACACATGGAAATAAAAAATTGGTTATACCAGTTCACCGATTTACCTTTTCAACGAAAGCTTATACTAGGCTCACATTTCTCCTCGCTCTCTTTTCGTTATTTCCGCTATTTCTGGAGCAAAAACAGAGACAGATAAATAAATAAATAAATAAATGAATAAATAGCTAGCTAGCTAGCTAGCTAGCTACATAGATGGATAGATAGATAGATAGATAAATAGCTAGCTAGATATATAGATAGATAAATAGATAGATAGATATATAGATAGATAAATAGATAGCTAGATACATAGATAAATAGATAAATAATAAGACGAATAAATAAATAAACAAACAAATAAATAAATGAATAAATAAATAAACGAATAAATGAATAAATGAATGAACGAATAAATAGATAATTAAAACAATGAATAAATAGATAAATGAAATCTAAGAAGGCAGAATTACCGTCTGCTTGATGATAGTTTCTTTTTTGTTTTTTGTTTTTTGTTGGTTTCCATCTAGAATTTTCGAGGGTTCAAGAAGTGTGAACTTTTTCGTATGCGACAGTTTTATTTTTTATGTTTTTTTGTTTTTGTTTTTGCACACCATGAAGGTAGCTGCATTCTGACTTCGGGGATAAAGTCTAAACACGAGAACTAGTTGCGCATGCAGGTTTTTTTTCCCTTAAAAGTATATGTTTGTCACCTATTCTTACCGGTACGAGTGGCCTACTCTTTTGAAAGGTAGAACGGGTTTTTTATTAAAAAAAAGACTACTACTTTTTTTCTTTTCTGAAGGTTCATAAGTGCTGAGATTTTGTGTATGCAACCGGTTTTTTGGTTCTTTTTACCCACTATTTAGGCAGCCGCATTCTGTGCTCAGGGTCGATGTCTAAACACACCAGTGTGTAGCCCCTGATTAACACAGTTCTCTCACCATCTTCTACTCCTGATTCACCACCCAAACTCTTGTCTGTTCTTCCGCTGGCCACATCTCCACCATCGCCTTCATCCTCTTCCTCCGATTCTTGTCCAAACTCACCACTTTCATCTTCAACCTCTCCACCTCTTTCAGATCTCCTTCAAGTTTGTTTGTTCAATGTGCAGTCTGTCTGTCCAAATGGAAAAGCCGACTACATTTCTGATTTTATCTCTGAAAAAAGTATTGACTTAACCTTCCTCACGAGACTTGGCTTTAAACCACATGGCCACGAGCCAAAAATAAAACGCTAACTCCTCCAGGATTAAAGCTATTTCTTTTCCCGACTCTCTCGAGGAGGGGGGATTGCCATAATTTTCAAAGACATATTGGATCCGCTCTTTTCTTTCAGCCACAACCTTCCCTTCCCTCACGACTCTTTTGAAGTTTGCGAAATCAATCTCAACCTACCTGGCCACTCTATTACTTTCTGCTGCCTTTACGTCTACATCCCAGCCATAAAAACAACCTAACATCTTCTCTTTTTCACCAAGAATTCCAGTCACTCCTCGACCACTACAGCCTCTCTCCCACTAAACTTATAATTCTAGGTGATTTCAACTTCCATTTCGACAACCAATCTTCTCCAGATGTCAAACGTCTTTTTCTTTCTCTGTCCAACCATTCTCTCTCCCAACTGGTAAACGAAGCAACGCACAGATCTGGTCATATTTTAGACTGGCTGATTACTATTGCTTCATTTAATCTTGTCACATCTGTCTCTGTCATCGACGAACTGCATTCTGATCATTCCGCCATTCTTTTCCACCTCAACATCACAAAACCTGTCAGAAAGAAGAAATATGTTACTCGTCGCAATCTTAAGGCCTTAGACATTCATACCTTCTCTTCACAAGCTTCCGAACGGTTTTCACAAACATCCGACCACACTAACCTCTCTGATTACTATAACACTATTCTCCGCCAATTGCTTGATGAGCATGCACCTCCTACTGACCATCTCCTACCTGACAGACCCTGTGCGCCATGGTATTCCCAAGACATCCTGATAGCGAAGTGTAAACGCCGGCAACTAGAACGGCAGTGGCGGAAGTCAAAAACCGAAATCAACAAACAGCTTTTCCGAAAACAAATAAACACAAACTCTTAATCCATTCAGCAAAGACAGACTACTACTCTTCCCAAGTTCTCTGTGCTATATCCATAAAATCTCTTTTTTCCCTCACCTCAAATCTCCTTGGATCTGCAAAAACAACTCCTCTGCCTAACACCCACAGCCTGTCTGAAGTTCCATCCATCTTTTCTGCCTTCTTTTCAGACAAAGTCCGCAACATACGCTCCAGACTGGATCAGACTCAATTCCAGCCTGCGCCTCCTGATCCCCAGTTCACTGGCACTCCTCTCTTTTCCTTCCATCCCATATTAAGTGAAAAAGAAATCATGACAATTCTGAAGGAAGTGACTATAAAATCATGCGACCTTGATCCCATACCTGCTCCTGTTTTCTCACAATGCCTTCCACAACTTGTACCTATTATCACTAAAATAGTAAGCTCATCTCTTGTGCCAGGAAATTTTCCATCAGCTCTTAAAACCGCAATAGTCACACCTCTACTGAAAAAGCATGACCTCGATCCCAACATTCTGAAGAATTATAGACCTGTCTCAAACTTACCCGTCTCTAAAGTACTAGAAAAAGTCGTTCTCAAACAGCTCAACAGTCACCTTCATTCCAATGATCTCCTTCCCCTTTTCAATCTGCCTATCCCCCAACCACAACACCGAAACCACCCTGTCCACACTTTAGATACACTTCTACTTGCTTCTGATGCAGAAAAAATCTCCCTCCTCACTCTTCTTGACTTATCTGTAGCCTTTGACACTATAGATCACTCACTTCTTCTTTCTCGCCTCCAAAATACGTTTGGTATTAAAGGCACAGCCCTCACCTGGTTTACTTCATACCTCACAGACCGATTCAAACAAAATTCAATCAAAACCTGTCATAATGGAATGTGGAGTCCCGCAGGGATCAGTCCTGGGCCCTGTTCTCTTTACTCTATACACTGCTCCACTCTCACATATAATAAACAACCACCATTATTGATCATCATTTCTATGCGATGTTATTTCAGCTTCAGTGCATTGATACGTTGAAAACTTTGCCTTCCCTCCTGACAAAATGTCCTACTGCCTTCAAGCATTCAAATGGATGATTCAGAACAAGTTACAACTTTAATGCGATAAAACCGAAGCCATGCTATGGGACCGAAATAAACTCTCTCCATCACAAAAACTTCAATAGATTCGGCATGCGCCCAGTTCCATTGCCCAATCTGTGTTTCAATGTCCCCCAAAAATTGCACCCTCTTATCTCTGTAACTGTCTTCTCCTGTACACTCCATCCCGTTCCCTTCGTTCAGCCGCAGATACTTTGTGCTTTCGAACACCCAGATTCAAACAAACCACTGTTGGCCGTCGCTCTTTCTCTATTTCTGGTCCATCCACCTGGAATGACCTCCCTCTTTCACTTCGCCCAAAGCCTTCATTTGACACCTTCAAATCTAGCCTCAAAATACACTTATATTCTACCTGAGACTTTCCCCGTGTGTGTGCGTGCGTACGTGCGTGCACGCGCATGGATTTGAAATATGTTGTTCATTATGTTAAAGGAGAGTTGCATGCGTTTAAATGATTTGAGTGCAAGCGCTTCGATTTGATTGTTTTTACAAGATTCAGCGCTATATAAATTCCATATATTATTGTTGTTATTAACCGCTCTTAGTTTTGTCATTCGTTCTTACGGGCACGGATGGCCTACTCTTCCAAAAGAGCAGAACGGGTTTTAACGTGTGTGCAAAATGTTCCGCGTGCGTTCGAACACGAGTGCTCCGTTTATAGTCTCGTCCGAAGGAGGGAGAGAGAGAGAGAGAGAGGGAGGGACAATGACAGTGACAATGACAAATTCTTTTATTTCGAGGATAATGAATAAGAACCCATGTGCTTTTTTACATCCAATCCCCGCCCTTAAGGATATATATGATAATAAAATAAAATAAAGTAAAGCCCATAGCAATACACTTACACAGCTTACGGAAAAAAATCTACATAAAAATCTCCACAAAAATCACCGAAGAGAGAGAGAAAGATAAAAAAAAGTTAGCAACAAGTAAGAAAGAAGCAGAACAGAAAACACAGAAACAACCGAAAAAATAGCAAGAACCAAGAGCAAAACAAAAACGGCAACAACAAGGGGAGAGAGAACAACCGAATAGTCCCCCCTCAAAAAAGCAACAACAACCCCAAACCCAAACCAAAACAGAACCAAACAAAGCAAAACCTCCATAAAATAAAGGAGAACAAACCACGTAAAGTTTCATTTTGGCTAACAGAAAGAAACGTCAAAAGTTCTTTGTGCTTTTATGGGAGGCAACAGCAATAGTAATCTACATGAAACAAATATTGTAGAAGCAATTTGCATCCCCATGCACACGTACACTCACAGCCACACACACACACACACACACACACACACACACACACACACACCACACACACACACACACACACACACACACACACACACACGCGCGCGCGCGCACACATACACACACACACATACCACACACGCGCACGCGCGCGCACGCACTCACACCATGCATCAATGTCAACATAAAATCTTTATGAGAGAGAGAGAGAGAGAGGGAGGGAGAGAGAGAGAGAGAGAGAGAGAGAGAGAGGGAGGGGGGGGGGGGGAGAAAGGGAGGGAGAGAGAGGGGGAGGGAGAGAGAGAAACAGACAGACATAGACAGAGACAGACAGAGACAGAGGAACCTCCCCCCTCCACACACACACACACACTCACACACACACACATCCACCTTCCCCCCCCCTCCCCCCACACACACTCACACACACACTCATCCCCCTCCCCCCTCCCCCCACACACACTCACATACACTCATCCACCTCCCCCCCATCCCCAACACACCACCCCACCACTCACCCCACCCCCCCCCTCCCCCCCCCCCCCCCCCCCCCCCCCCCCCCCCCCCCCCCCCCCCCACACACACACAACCGTGTTGTCAAGAAAAAGTAAAGTATGTTCTTTCGAGCCAGAAGGACCATAGAGCCGGAGCTTATGCCGGTTTCTGTAGCGTTAAGCGAACTGATGGTTTTTCACCACCCCTGTGACAGGACGCTAGTCTGTCGCCAGATACTTCCCCAGCTGAGCTGGTACCCACTTGTACACCTGGGTGGAATGAGGAAAATAGGAGTAAAGTGTCTTTCCCAAGGACACAACACCGAGCCGAGCGGGGATCGAACCCGCGACCTCTGGATCACGAGTTGACCGCCTGAACCACTCGACCACGGGGCCTCCTGGTGTTGGCAAGAGCCTACCTGGAATTGAAGATCTCAAAATAAACCGCCCTCTGCTTAATCAGACTAAATCTTCAAACGCCGTCACACCTGGCTCTTATCATCTTCGATATGAACAGAAGATAGAAAGACACAAAGCTTTTAACGGCATCAGTAGTTGGTTTTGCCTTTTTGAAAGCAACTTTCCACAGAGAGAGAGAGAGAGAGAGAGGGATCGGGGGAGAGAGAGGGAGGAGGGAGAGGGAGAGAGAGGGAGGGAGCGGGTGGGGGGGGGAGAGGGAACTCGAATTCTCGAACTCGAATAGGGAGGAGGGAGGGAGGAGAGAGAGAGAGAGAGAGAGAGAGAGAGAGGAGAGAGAGAGAGAGAGGAGAGGTAGAGGGGGAGAGAGAGAGAGGGAGAGAGAGAGAGATAGAGAGAGAGAGGGGGAGAGAGGGGAGGGAGGGATGGGGAGGGATGGGGGAGGGAGAGAGCGGAAAGGGATGGGGGAGGGAGGAAGAGAGAGGGGGGAGGGAGGATAGAGAGAGAGGGGGAAGGGAAGGGAGAGAGGGGAAGGAGTGAGAGATAGATAGAGAGAGAGAGAGGGAGGGAGGGGAGGGAGGGAGAGAGGGTGAAGAAGATGGGGGAGAGAGAGGGGGGAAGGGGAAGGAGTGAGAGATAGATATAGATGGAAAGAGAGAGAGAGAGAGAGGAGAGAGAGGGGGGAGGAGAGGGAGGGAGAGAGATAGAAGAGAGGGGTAGGTAGAAGGAGGGGGGGAAGGGGGAGATAGGGGAAGGAGGGAGGTAGGGAGAGAGAGAGAGAGAGAGAGAGAGAGAGAGAGAGGGAGTGGGGCAGGGAGAGAGAGGGGGAGAGAGAGAGGGAAAGGGATGGAGGAAGGGGGAGAGAGAAGGGAGGGGAGGGAGGGGGAGATTGGGAGAGAAGGAGGAGGAAAGAGGGGAGAGAGAGGGAGGAGGGAGAGTAAGAGAGTAGAGGGTGGGGGAGTGATAGAGAGGGAGATAGAGAGAGGGAGGGAAGGATGGAGAGAGGAGAAAAAGATCAAATTCTTTTATTTCGAGGACACACACACACACACACACACACACCACACACACACCAAACACACGCACACCATACACACAACACAACACACACCCACACACAAACACCGCACACCATACACACAACACAACACAACACACACACACCACAACACACACACACACACACACACACACACGCATACACCAATACACAAAGTGCACAGTAAGAAGATAAAGACGCAGATATATTATTGAGACAAAGAGACATCAGAGCAACCAGGCAGACGAATAACCAGACCAAAAAAAAGAGAAAAAAAGCAAAATGACCCACAGAGAGATGGACCAGCAGACAGAGAGACAGACAGAAAGACAGATAGTCAGTCAGACAGAGCGACAGACTGACAGAAGGACAGAGAGTCAGACAGACACACAGACAGATTGACAGACAGGCAGACTCTAGACAAACAGACAGACAGACTGATTGACAGACACAGACAGACCGACAGACAGACAGACACTCAGCGGATAGAGATACTATACTAGACAACACCAAACAAGACAAGACAATATCAGACAGATAGACAGACAGACAGACAAACTGACAGCCCGCCACCCAGCCGAGAAACAGTCTCTAGATAAGGCAAGACCAGACAAGACAAGAGGAAACAAGACAAAGTCAAGACAAGGCAAGACAGACAGACAGCCAGCCAGCCAGCCATCCCTTAGATAGACTAGACAAGACAAGACAGGACAAGACAAGACAAGAAAAAATAAGACAGACAGCTAGCCAACCACCCAAGGGACAGACAGATAAGACAAGACCAAGACAAGACAAGACAAGACAAGACAAGACCCAAAACAAAGACCAAGACCAGACAAAGACCAGGGCAAAAACAAGACAAGACAAAGACCAGACAAAGACAAGGGCAAAGACAAGGGCAAAGACAAGAAAAAGACAAGACAAAGACAAGACAAGACAAAAACAGACAAGACAAAGACAAGACAAGACAAAGACAAGACAAAGACAAGACAAGACAAAGACAAGACCAAGACAAGACCAAGACAAGACAAGACAAGACAAAACAAAGACAAAGCAAGACAAAGACAATACCCAAAACCAAGACCAAGACAAAGACAAGACAAAGGCAAGACAAAGACAAAGACAAGACCAAGACAAGACCAAGACAAGACCAAGGACAAGACCAAGACAAAAGAAGACAAAGACAAAACAAAGACAAGAAAAAGTAGTCAGACTGAAGCCAGCCAGTGGACAGACAGACTAGACAAGACCACACAAGACCAAGACAAGACCACACAAGACCAAGACAAGACAAGATAGTCAGACAGACAGCCAGACAGACCAACTGACAGACACCCAGCAGACAGACACGACAAGGCAAGACAAGACAAGACATAAAACAAAGACAAAGACAAGACCGGACAAGACAATGCCAGACAAGACAGACAGAGAGACAGACAAAAAGACAGACAGACAGGGCAGACAGATCTACTGCCCGCCAGCCACCAGCAGACAAACAGATAAGACAAGGCAAGACAAGAAAAGACACAGACAAAAAAGACAGACAAACAAACAGACAGACAAACAAACAAACAGACAAACAGACAGACAGACCTACTGACAGCCAGCCACCCAGCAGACAAAACAGATAAGACAAGGCCAGACAAGAAAAGACAGACAGACAGACAGACAAAAAAGACAAACAAACAGAATGACAGACAGACAGACACACTGACAGCTTAGCCACCTAACAGACAGGAAGCCTAGACCAAACGAGACATTAGACAAGACACAAGACAAGACACAAGAAAAGACAAACAAACAGACAAACAAACAGACAGACAAACAGAATGACAGACAGACAGACACACTGACAGCTTAGCCACCTAGCAGACAGGAACCCTAGACCAAACGAGACATTAGACAAGACACAAGACAAGACACAAGAAAAGACAAACAAACAGACAGACAAACAGAAAGACAGACAAACAGACAGACAGACAGACAGACAGACACACTGACAGCTTAGCCACCTAGCAGACAGGAAGCCTAGACCAAACGAGACGCTAGACAAGACACGAGACAAGACAAGAGACAAGACAGACACAAGAAAAGACAAACAAACAAACAGACAAACAGAATGACAGACAGACAGACAGACACACTGACAGCTTAGCCACCTAGCAGACAGGAAGCCTAGACCAAACGAGACGCTAGACAAGACGCGAGACAAGACAAAGACAAGACAGACGCGAGACAAGACAAGAGACAAGACAGACGCGAGACAAGACAGAACATCCAGGCGTGTAGCTCTCATCAGAGTGACGATTCGTTAACATCCTCCCAGCATGCACAGCGACAGCGGAAGTGCGCGTCTTCGCGTAATGACGATCGACCGGAAGCGCCCTCCACTCAGAGGAGTTGTCTTCTCTTGACCTGTCAGAAGAGTCGTTGACTCTGTGTGTGGGGGGATGGGGGGGTGGGGGGGGGGGGGGGAATGGGGGGGGGGAGGTGTTGTGTGTGTGTTATGTTCGTGTGTGTGTTGTGTGTGGGGGGGGGGGGGGGTGGGAGGGAGAGGGAGGGGTGTGTGTGTGTTGTGTTCGTGTGTGTGTTGTGTGTGTGAGGGGGGTGGGAGGTGTGTGTGTGTGGAGGGGGGGGAGGGATGTTTGTGGGGGTGGGCGGGTGGGGAGGTGTGTGTGTGGGGTGAGGGATGTTCGTCCGTGTGTTGTATGTGTTGTGTTGTGTTGTGTTGTGTGAGTGTGTGTATGTGTGTGTGTTTGTGTGTGTGTTCGTGTGTGTGTGTGTTTGGGTGTGTGTTCGTGTGTGTGTGTGTTTGGGTGTGTGTGTGTGGTGTGTTCGTGTGTGTGTGTGTGTGTGTGTGTGTGTGTGGTGTGTGTGTTGTGTGTGTTCGTGTGTTTGTGTGTGAGGGGGGGGGTGTGTGGGTGAGATGTTCGCGCGTGTGTGGTGTGTGTGTGGGGGGGGGATGTTCGTGTGTGTGTGTGTTGTGTTGTGTTGTGTGAGTGTGTGTGTATGTGTATGTGTGTTGTGTTGTGCTGTGTTGTAGTGTGTAAGTGTGTGTGTGTTTGTGTGTGTATGTGTGTTGTGTTGTAGTGTGTGAGTGTGTGTGTAGTGTATTGTGTGTGTGCGTGTGTGTGGGGATGCGCGCGCGTGTGTGGTTTTTTGTGTATGTGTTTTGTTTGTGTGTGTGTATGCGTGTAAAAGAGAGAAAGAAAGAGAGAGAGAGATAGAGAGAGAGAGGGAGACAGACGGACGGACGGACAGACAGACAGACAGACAGACAGACAGACAGACAGACGGACGGACGGACAGGCAGACAGAGAATCAGAGAGTCAGACAGATAGAGGGGAGACAGAGACAGAGACAGAGAGAGACAAACAGATAGACACACAGAAATAGAAGTAGAGACAGAGAGAGAGAGACAAACAGATAGACATACACAGATAGAGTGTAGAGAGAGAGAGACAGAGACGAGACAGACAAACAGATAGACACACACAGAGGCAAGCAAGCAGGTAGGCAGACAGACGGACAGACAGGCGGAGAGAAGGACAACAACAACAACAACAACAGCAACAGTAAAGTACTTTTGACAAAAGACCACCACCACCACCACCACCACCGCCACCACCACCACCACCACCACCACCACCACCGCCATCACCACCACCACCACCACCACCACCACCACCACACCAAACAACAACAACAACACAAGAATAGCAACAGCAACAACACAAGCACTTTTGACAAAACACCACCACACCAACAACAACACCACCACCACCGCAACAACAATAGCAACAGCAACAGCAAACACTTTTGACAAAATACCACCACCACCACCACCACCATTCCTGCCACCACCACCACCCCCGCCACAACTACAACAAAAATAGCAACAGCAACAACACAAGCACTTTTGACAAAACACCACCACCACCATCACCACCCCCACCACCACCACCACCACCACCACCACCACCACCACAACAACAACAACAACAACAACAAAAATAGCAACAGCAACAACACAAACACTTTTGACAAAATCCCACCACCACCGCAACAACAATAGCAACAGCAACAACACAAGCACTTATGACAAAACACCACCACCACCACCATCACCACCACTACCACCACCACCATCACAACCACCACCAACAACAACACCAGCAACAGCAACAGCACAAACACTTTAAAAAAATCCCATCACCATCACCACCATCACAAATTACAACAACAATAGCAACAGCAACAGCACAGGCACTTTGGACAACATACCACCACCACCACCACCTCCAACGCCACAACTACAACACCAGCAACAGCAACACCACAAACACTTTTGACAAAAACACCACCATCATCACCTCCCCCCCCCACCACCATCACATCCACCACCCCCATCATCATCTCACCACCACCACCACTACCGCCACCAACTACAACACCAGCAACAGCAACAGCAACAACACAAACACTTTTAACAAAATCCACCACCATCATCCCCTCCCTTCTACCACCACCAACACCACCACCATCACCCCCCCCCCCCCCCCACCACCACCACCACACAACAACAACAAAAATAGCAACAGCAACAACACAAACACTTTTGACAAAATCCCACCACCACCATTCCCCCCTTCTACCACACCACCACCACTACCATCACAACCACCCCCATCATCATCTCCACCACCACCACCGCTACCACCACCACCACCACCACAACAACAACAGCAACAACGCAAACACCATGGCCAATAGAGGTCTTAACGAACTAGGAAGTACTAGGAGACGAATAGAATTTAGATCATCTTCAAAATTCGGTGCCGTCTATTGATTAATATTGCGTGACGAGCTTGGCCCGTCTTCTTTCATTCCTTTTCTCCTTTCTTTCATTCTTTCTCATTTTCTTTCTTTTGTTTGTTTGTTTCTTTCTTTCTTTTGGTCTTTCTTCCTTCCTTCCTTTTTATTTATCTATCAATCAATCAATCAATCAATCAATCAATCAATCAATCAATCAATCTATCTATCTATCTATCTATCTATCGATCTATCTATCTATCTATCTCTATATCTCTTATCTCTATCTCTATCTTTCTTTATTTCTTTATTTTGTTTGCTGGTTTGTTTCTTTCTTTCCTTTTCGTCTTTTCCCCCTTTCTTTTGTTTGTTTGTTTGTTTCTTTTTTTGGGGTCTTTCTTCCTTCCTTCCTTCCTTTCTATCTATCTATCTATCTATCTATCTATCTATCTATCTATCTATCTATCTATCTATCTATCTATCTATCTATCTATCTATCTATCTATCCTTCTTTCTTTCTTTTGTTTGTTTGTTCTTTATTTTTTGGGTCTTTCTTTCTTCCTTCCTTCCTTTTTCTATCTATCTATCTATCTATCTATCTATCTATCTATCTATCTATCTATCTATCTATCTATCTATCTATCTATCTAATCTATCTATCTATCTATCTATCTATCTATCTATCAATCAATCAATCAATCAATCAATCTATCTATCTATCTATCTATCTATCTATCTATCTATCTATCTATTATCTATCTATCTATCTATCTATCTATCTATCTATCTATCTATCTCTCTATCTATCCTTCTTCTTTCTTTTGTTTGTTTGTTTCTTTCTTTCCTTTTCGTCTTTTTCCCCCTTTCTTTTGTTTGTTTGTTTCTTTATTTTTTGGGTCTTTCTTTCTTCCTTCCTTCCTTCTATCTATCTATCTATCTATCTATCTATCTATCTATCTATCTATCTATCTATCTATCTATCTATCTATCTATCTATCGATCGATCTATCTATCTATCTATCTATCTATCTATCTATCTATCGATCTATCGATCTATCTATTTATCTATCTATCTATCTATCTATCTATCTATCTATCTATCTATCTATCTTTCTTTCTTTCTTTCTTTCTTTCTTTTCGATCATCTTCAAAAATTCGGCCCCGTCTATTAATATTGCGTGACGAGCTTGGCCCGTCTTCTTTCATTCCATTTCTCCTTTTTTTCTTTCTTTCTTTCTTTCTTTCTTTCTTTCTTTCTTTCTTTCTTTCTTTTTTTCTTTCTTTCTTTCTTTTCTTTCTTTCTATCTTTCTTTCTGTCTTTTTTTCTTATTTTCTTTTTTTCACTTTTTCTGTCTGTCTTTCCTTCTTTCTTTCTTCTTTCTTTCTTTTTTCTTTGTGCTTCCTTTCTTTCTTCCTTCCTTTCTTTTTCCTTTGTGGTGGATCGGTGGTCTAGAGGTAACGCGCCTGTCTAGAAAGCGAAAAGTCCGGGTCTGAAGTGTGCGGCGGTTCGTACCCCGTTTGGACCGGAAACTTTTCCCCCATCCATTAGACCATGAGTGGTGGTCTGGGCGCTAGTCTTTCGGATGAGACGATAAACCGAGGTCCCGTGTGTTACACATAATTATTTAGCGCACGTAAAAGAACCCACGGCAACAAGAGAGTTGTCCCTGGCAAAATTCTTAGAAAAAAGCCACTCTGATAGGGAAACAAATACAGTTGCAGACATGGAAAAAAAAAGGGTGGCGCTGCGCTTGTGGCGACGCGCTCTCCCGCTCTCCCCGGGGAGAGCAGCCCGAATTTCACGGAGAGAAATCTGCCGTGACTTAAAGTGATATGAAATGAAATCTGAGCGCTTTGATTTGTTGCTTTACAAGATTCAGCGCTATATAAATTCCATACATTATTATTATTATTATTATTATTATTATTATTATTATTATTTATTATTTGTTTCTTTCCTTCCTTCCTTCCTTTCTTCCTTTCTGTCTTTCTTTCTTTTCTTTTTTCTTCCTTCCTTCCTCATGTCTGTCTGCCTGTCTTCTTTCTTTCTTTCTTTCTTTTTCTGTCTGTCTCTTTTCTTCTTCCTTCCTTCCTTCCTTCTTACTTTCATTCCTTTCTTTCTTTCTTTCTTTCTTTCTTTCTGTCTGTATGTCTGTATGTCTGTATGTCTGTTTGTCTTTGTGTCTGTCTGTCCGTCCGTCCGTCCGTCTGTCTGTCTGTCTTCCTTCCTTCTTTCCTTGTGTTATTCCTCCCTCGTGTCCTTTCTTTCTTTCCTTCTTTTTTTTCTTCTTTATTTCTTCTCTTCTTTCCTTCTTTCTTTCTTTTTCTTCTTTATTTCTTTTTCTTCTTTCTTTCCCTTCTTTTTTCTTCTTATTTCTTCTCTTCTTTCTTTCTTTCTTTTTTCTTCTTTATTTCTTTCTTCTTTCTTTCTTCTTTCTTCTTCTTTCTTTCTTTCCTTCCCTTTTTTCTTTCTTTCTTTCTTTTTTCTTCTTTCTTTCCTTTTTCTCGTTCTTCTTTCTTTCTTTCTTTCTTTCTCCTCTTCTGTCTGTCTGTTCCTTCTCTCTGTGTCCTTTCTTTCTTTCTCTTTTTCTTCTTTCTTTCTTTCTTTCTTTCTTTCTTTCTTTCTTTCTTTCTTTCTTTCTTTCTTTCTTCCTTCCTTCCTTCCTTTCTTCCTTCCTTCCTTCCTTTCTTCCTTCCTTCACCCCATCCTTCTCTCTCTCTATCTTTCTTTCTTTCTTTCTTTCTTTCTTCCTTCCTTCCTTCCTTCCTCTTTCATCCCATCTTTCTTTCTTCTGTCTCTCTGTCTGTCTGTCTTTCTTTCATTCTTTCTTCCTTCCTTCCTTCTTTCATCCCATCCATCTCTCTCTCTAGCTCGCTTTCTTTCTTTCATACTTTCTTTCTTCCTTCCTTCCTTCCTTCTCTCCCCATCTCTTACAGCCAGATCCAAAAGTTAGGGGACATGTGTATTTTCGGAAGCAGGAAGCTTTTACAGAAGAACAATCCATCAAGGATGTGCCCCAACTGTAATGCTGAGTTGATGGCTGGACAGAAAGCTGGGATGTGACAGGGTGTGTGTGTGTGTGTGTGTGTGTGTGTGGTGTGTGTGTGTGAGTGTCAAAGTCAAAGTCAAGTCAAAATGTTATTTCCAATGGTACATTGAATAAGCAATGTATTTGCTTTTTTTCATCAAGCCATCTATCTAAGAACAAATTTCTTAATGATTATATTGAAATACTACATTATTGCATCCTTAACATTAAATTAAATTTGTGTGTGGTGTGTGTGTGTGTGTTTGTGTGTGTATGTGTGTGTGTGTGTATGTGTGTGTGTTAGGTAATGTGTTTTGTGGGGGTGTGTGTGTGTTCCAATGTGTGTGTGTATAGTGTGTGTGTGTGGTGTGGTGTGTGTGTGTTTGTGTGTACGTGTGTGTGTGTGTTTGTGTGAGGAGTGAGGGGGGGGTAGGTGTGTTTTATGTGTGTGTTTATGTGAGTGTGTTTGTGTGTGTTTGTTTATGTGCGTGGTTGTGTGTCTATGTGTGTGTGAGGGTGGTAGGGTTTTGGTGTATGTGTGTGTGTGTGAGTGTTTGTGTTTATGTTTTGTGTGAGAGGGGGAGGGTGTGTGTGTGTGTGTGTGTGTGTGTGTGTGTGTGTGTGTGTTGGGAAGGGAGAGTTGTGTGCGTTTGTGTTTATGTGTGTGTATGTGTGTGTGTCTCTCTCTTTCTTTTTGTCTTTCTTTTTGTCTCTCTTTCTTTCTGTCTTTCTGTCATTCATTCATTCATTCATTCATTCATTCAGTCAGTCAGTCAGTCAGTCAGTCAGTCAGTCATTCTTTCTTTTTTTCTTTCTCTCTTTGTTTCTTTATTCCTTCTTTCCTTCCTATCTTCATTCTTTCATCCCATCCTTCTCTCTCTCTCTCTCTCTCTCTCTCTCTCTCTCTCTCTCTCTCTCTCACCTTTCTTTCTTTCTTTTTTCCTTTCTTTCTTCCTTCCTTCCTTTCTTTCTTTCTTCCTTCCTTCCTTCCTTCCTTCTCTCCCCATCTCTTACAGCCAGATCCAAAAGTTAGGGGACGTGTGTATTTTCGGAAGCAGGAAGCTTTTACAGAAGAACAATCCATCAAGGATGTGCCCCAACTGTAATGCTGAGTTGATGGCTGGACAGAAAGCTGGGATGTGACGGTGTTATTTATTTA
>CM054163.1:33714197-33721697 GCA_028751875.1 Rapana venosa
ACACACGGTTTCGAAAGGTGGTGGTACATAGTTCGGTTGATCAAAACATTGTGATGTGTGAATCAGATGACATCATCCTGGAATACTCTTGGAATGGAGATCCTGGCGAGGAATCTAAGTGTGTGTTCTGGTACATCAAGCAAGAAGAGAAAAACATGTTGCCAGAAGAACGTGTCAGGTTTGCCAGACTTCGTAAAGGGAAACAGTGTACTAACACACAACACACAGAGACAGTGGTGGCGAGTGCTGAGCAGGAGTTACATCATCTTCGGGACCTGATCCGGTCTTACATGGGCTGACTTCACTGGCTGTAGACTGGAAAAGGAAAGGCTGGTTTGAAAATTGAGACACTTGAGACACAGACAATAATGTATCGAATCTTGATGTACATACCACCACTGCCATGGTTTCCATGTCATTGTAATCGCGTCGCGTTCGATATCGTTGTTACCGCGCCGCAGCGCTATATGGCTTGATCGCTAAATAGCAATAAAATTGTGTCAAATTGTGTCTCTCTCTCATGTTGTTGTAGTAAGATTTTTTTTTAACCTGTTTTGTTGATAGTCCCTAATCAGGGCAAGGGCCGGATGGAAAAAAAAAGTATGCGCATGCTTATTCTGTTACCCTTGAAAAATAAAGATTAATTAATTAATTCATTCATTCATTCATTCATCATTCTCAGTCTCCCCCTCTCTCTCTGTATAACGCCTTTCAGTCTGTCTGTCTATCTGTTTGTCTCTTTGTATGTGTGCCTGTCGCACTTGCCCTCTTTTCTCTCTCACTCCCACTCTCTCTCTTTCTCTCTCTCTCTCTCTCCTTTTCTCTCTGTCTGTCTCTTTTTGTGTATAATACAAATATAAAATAAAAAAAGGAAATAGCTACATAAATAAATCAATAAATATAATGCTTTTCTCTCTGTCTGTCTGCCTGCCTGTCACCCTTCCCTCCTCTTCCTCCTCCTCCCTCTCACGCTCTTTATCTCTCTCCCTCCCTCCTCCCCCCCCCCTCTCTCTCTTCCTCTCTCTCTCCCTCTCCTCTCTCTCCCCCTCTCTCTCTCCCTCTATCTATCCCTCTCTCTCTCTCCTCCTTCTCTCTCTCCCTTCCCTCTCTCTTTCTCCCCCCCCTCTCTCTCCCTGTCTCTCTCTCCCTCCTCCCTCTCTCCCCCTCTCTCTCCCTCTCTCTATCCCTCTCTCTCCCCTCCCTCTCTCTCTCTATCTCTTATTTGAAGTCATTTTGGAATGTTTTAACCAATATAAAATATAGCTTTTTTTGGTGTCTTTTGAGATGTTTGATGCGTAACAATCTGCCTGTCAGTATTGTAATTGCCCTTCATGGGATGATTAAAGTGTTTTTGACTTGACTTGACTTTGACTCTTCCGTCTCTCTCTTCCTCCACCTCTCCCCTCTCACTCTCTCTATCCCCCCTCTTTCCCCCCCCCTCTTTCTTTTGTCTCTCTCTGTCTTTCTCTCTCTCCCTCCCCCGCTCTCTCTTCGCTCTCTCTCTCCCTCCACCCCTCTCTCTCACTCTCTCTATCTCCCCGCGGGACTGGATGTAAAAAAGCACATGAGTGCTTATTCATTATCCTCGAAATAAAAGATTTGTCATTGTCATTGCCTCTTCCACCCTCTTCCCCCCTCTCTCTGTCTCTGTCTCTCTCTGTCTTTTCTCTCTCTCTCCCCTCCCCCCCCCCCCCCCCCTACCCCCCCCCCCCCCCCCCCCCCCGCGCTCTCTCCCCTCTCTAAGGAAAAAAATAATCTGTAACTCTCTCACTCGCGAAATAGATGGGTCTAATATATTATCACAACCCTGTTGTTCCCCCAACAATGCGTTGCCATCTACCGAAATAATAACTGTCTGATATCATCATGCACGTGAATGATTGCCCGCAGCAGCTAACGCAGTTTTATATATCATTTTTATGCCTCATTACATGCCTTGTAGTCTGAGTTCGGGATAGCTCAGTGGTCAGAGCACTCGCTTTTCCCCCAGCTAAGGTTAAGCAGCATCGAGCGTGGTTACCACTTGGATGGGTGACCGTTTTGCGCTGCCTTGGCTTCAGTACAGTACTCCCACCTAGCTGTAAATAGGTACCTGCCCTCTTTAGGGTCAGGGAAGGTAAAGCAGCGAGGGAGAGGAGATGGGCGCCGCCCTCAAAATGCTGGCCCCTAGAGAAGTTGAGGTCTCTGACGCCTCGCTCCGCTATGGTCGCATTGGTTATGGGACACCTTTATCTTTTATTTGTAGCTTGTGTTCAGAGAATGTTCATTTGTTGCATGCATTAGACTTGTTTTTCATGTTTGGTCTGTGCTTGTTTTGGTTGGTTGGTTGGTTGGTTGGTTGGTTGGGTTAGTGGTTGGCTGGCTGGATGGCTGGTTGGTTTAATGGTTGGCTGGTTGGTTGGGTGGCTGGTTGGTTGCTGGTTGGTTTGCTAATTGGTTGGCTGGTTGGTTGGTTGGTTGGCTGTTGGTTGGTTGATGGGTTGCCGGTTGGTTGGTGGCTGGTTGGTTGGTTGTGTATTTTTTATCTTTTCTTTTCGTGTTTTTTCTCGCTTGTTTTGTTTGTTTTCTTTTCTTCTGTCAATCTTGCAGTGAATGATTGTCATTGCTCTTTTGTTTTGTCATGTTTCTTTCTTCCTGTCTGTTTTCGGTTGTTTATTTGCGTTTTCTTTCTTTCTTTGCTTCTTTTTTGTTTTATTCTATGTTTCGATTTTCTTCTGTCTTTTTTTGTCTTGTAGTGCTTCCTTTTTCCTGTCTGTCTGTTTGTCTGTCTGTCTGTCTGCTTGTCTTTCTCTCTCCTTTCTTTCTTTCTTTCTTTCTTTTCTTTCTTTCTTCTTTCTTTTCTTTCTTTCTTCTTCTTTCCTTCCTTTCCTTCCTTTGAGAAAATCCTTAATTCATTTGTAACCCCACTCATCCTCTTTTCCATCAAGAACATCTTGTGCACAGGTTAAAACCTGTTTCGCTTTTCGGAAGAATAGCCCATTTTGTGCCGGTGTGAACGGGTGACAACATTTGCAAAACCCGCATGCACACGGGGACTGGATGTAAAAAAAGGACATACGTTATTATTTCATGATCTTCAAACTAAAGATTATAGACAGATAAAACAGTAACTAAACTTATATTATATAGAGACAAGATTTAAAGGCTTCGATGACAAAAAGGTAACTTAACAAAAAAATTCTTTTATTTCGAGGATAATGGAATAAGCAATATTGTGCTTTTTTAACATCCAGTCCCCGTGTGTATGCAGTTTTGTAAATTTTGTCATTCGTTCCCACCAGCACACAATAACACTGTCTTACGAAAAGCGGAACGAGTTTTAACGTGTTTGCAAGATGTTCTGCGTGCGTTCGCACACGGGACCTCGGTTTATAGTCTCATCCGAAGGACTTTTGGGGGAAGTGGAGTCTGCACTGATGTTAACTCCAGAGGAGAAAACTAGTTCTCTTGAACGAGATTCGAACCCGGGTCAGAAGAGTATAGCAGTGGACTAGCCTCTTTATACGCACCCGTTTATTAGGGATACTAAAACGAACTTAAAAAATATAAAGTTCTTCCGTAATCAAAATTGTCAAACAGATTTTTTTCGTCTAAAAGTTGTCACAATAAACCCGTAACAACATTTTTTGCGGGATTCATTTTCTAGTTGTGAAAAGAATTTCCCCCTAAAAAATCATCAGATAAAGTCCAAATCTCTGAAAAAAAGAATTTTTTTGGTACAGTTGTTACATATATTTCTGTCTAGACATTTTCCTAAGCTGAACTTCTGTGAATAAAAGCAACACACTTTTTCTGGGATAAAGTTTTCTGCATTTTGCGGGAATACCTGCCATTTTATACTTCAAGCTGGATTCGTCTGTATCTAAGATTATCATTGAAAAGTGCTCTGCAGGCAAAATATAATGATAATAATGATAAAGTATGGAATTTATATATCGCTGAATCTTGTAAAGCAACAAATCAAAGCGCTCAGATGACTTTTTAAATTAAAATATCGAGGATAATGGAATAAACACTCATGTGTTTTTTTTTACATCCAGTCCCCGTGTGTATGCGGTTTTGTAAATTTTGTCATCTGTTCCCACCGGCACAAAATGGCCTACTCTTTCGAAAAGCGGAACAGGATTTAATGTGTGCGCAAGATGTTCTGCATGCGTTCGCACACGGGGCTTCGGTTTATAGTCTCATCCGAAGGACTTGTTAAGCACACGGGGCTTCGGGTTATAAGTCTTGTCCAAAACAATTTGACATTCGATTCGATTTTTGGGGGGGATCGAAGTGGGAAGAAAGGGCAAGGCCAGGGAAAATTGACAGGAGACTGAACTGGACCAAGAGGCAGAAAATAGACAAGGAGGAGGCGACAGGGGGAAAATGGAACAGGGTAGAAACAAAGAGAGGGATAGAAAAGAGGGAATTCCTAGCAGAGAATTTCCAGAAGGTGAGGATGCTGTTGATACTGACAGGCCCCCCGGCATCCCCATGGGGGTATCTGTAATATGACCATCCTGTTTTAGGGTGTGTGTGTGTATGTGTGTATGTATGTATTATGTATGTATGTATGTATGTATGTTGTATGTATGTATTATGTATGTATGTGTAATGTATGTATGATGTGTTATGTATGTAAAGTATGTAGTAGTATGTGTATGTATGTGTGTATGTAGGGGGGTGTATGTAGTATGTTGTATGTATTATGTATGTAATTTTTTTTAGTATTATGTATGTAAGTGTGTATGTATGTATGTAAGTCCTTCGGAGGAGACTATAAACCGAGGTCCCGTGTTCGGACGCACGCAGAATATCTTGTGCACACGTTAAATCCTGTTCCGCTTTTCGGAAGAGTAGGCCATTGTGTGCCGGTGGAAACAGATGACAAAATTTACAAAACCGCATACACACGGGGACTGGATGTATAAAAGCACATGAGTGCTTATTCCATTATCCTCGATATAAAAGAATAAATGAATGAATGAATGAAAGAATATGTATGTATGTATGTATAGGAGCCCTGTTTATATATATATATATATATATATAAATATGAGAGAGAGAGAGAGAGAGAGAGAGAGAGAGATTATTTGGATAGATAGATATACAGACAGACAGATAGATCGATAGATAGATAGATAGATAGAGAGACATACAGATAGGTAGGTAGACAGAGATAGATAGACAGATAGATAGATAGACAGATAGATAGATAGATAGATAGACAGACAGATAGATAGACAGATAGATAGATGGATAGATAGATAGACAGACAGACAGGTAGATAGATAGATAGATAGACAGAGATAGATAGATAGATAGATAGACAGACATACAGCTAGATAGGTAGGTAGGTAGATAGATAGATAGACAGATAGATAGATAGATAGCCAGATAGATAGATAGACAGATAGATAGATATATAGACAGACAGATAGATAGAGAGACAGAGATAGACAGATAGATAGATAGATAGATAGATAGACATAGATAGATAGATAGATAGAAAGATAGATAGACAGACAGATAGATTGATAGATATATAGACAGATAGACATACAGATAGATAGATAGGTAGATAGATAGACAGATAGATAGACAGATAGATAGATAGACAGACAGATAGATATATAGACAGATAGATAGATAGATAGACATATATATATATTTAGATAGATAGATAGACATACAGATAGATAGATGGATAGACAGATAGATAAACAGACATATAGACAGATAGATAGATAGATATGCAGACGGACGAACAGATAGTCGGACATATAAATCTAACAACAGCAAAATATCAAGAACAAAAACTAAAACAATTAGGCAATGAGAAAAACAAAGACAGTCGGGAAAAATCGATCGTTCCATTAAGCTTCTGTTGTTATTTCACAACGTTATCTAGGAAATTGCACAAGTAACCGTAAAATAAACAAACCTAATTACTTCTGTCCAATCCAATATGTCATGCCTGTTAGTCAAATGACATATTGAAATGGATTTGATCTGATGTCACAGTTAGTTGCTAAGAACAAAGTTGTTTTAAGGAATCTGGTTTTGGTTTTATCTCATTGTTATGTGTGGGTTGATGTGGTTTTTTCCCACAACGCGGTGCCCGTCCTGGGTTGATGACCCTTATGGTTGACCAGGGCGTTGCTACAAGGAACGACAGTAGAGTTGGTTTTATACTCTCCTGTTTTAATCTGTATATAGCTGCACAGTTTTAATCTGAAATTTAAAGATGTTGACAGCCGCGATATTAGGTGGATCGGTGGTCTAGAGGTAATGTGCCTGTCTAGAAAGCGAAAAGTCCGGGTCGGAAGTGTGCGGTGGTTCGAATCCCGTTTGGTCCCGAAACTTTTCCCCTATCCATTAGATCATGAGTGGTGGTCTGGGTGGTAGTCTTTCGGATGAGACGATAAACCGAGGTCCCGTGTGTTACACATAGTTATTCAGCGCACGTAAAAGAACCCACGGCAACAAGAGAGTTGTCCCTGGCAAAATTCTTAGAAGAAAGCCACTCTGATAGGGAAACAAATACAGTTGCAGACCAAAAAAAAGAGAAAAAAGTGTGGCGCTGCTCTTGTGGCGATGCGCTCTCCCCGGGGAGAGCAGCCCGAATTTCAAGCAGAGAAATCTCGTGACTGAAAGTGGCATAAATAAATAATAAATAAATAAATAAGTATGGCTTCTGTGGTCCATTACGTATCCCGTAGTCCCGCGGATAGTAGGGGCACCACTGAAGATTTTGCAACCAGCTTCCTCCACTCCTCTGCTTTTCGTAGCAGTTCGTTCCACTCCAGGCCAGTCCTCCACTCTCTGATGTTGTCTTCCCATCGTTTTCTCTGTCTGCCTCTTCGTCTCCCTCCTTCAACTTTCTTTATTCTTTTATTTCGAGGATAATGGAATAAGCACTATTATGCTTTTTTTTTTACATCCAGTTCCCATGTGTATGCAGTTTTGTCAATTTTGTCATCAGTTCCCACCAGCACACAGCAGCCTACTCTTCCGAAAAGCGGAACGGGTTTTAACCTGTGCACGCAATATGTTCAGCGTGCGTTGGCACACAGGACCTCGGTTTATAGTCTCATCCGAAAGACTTTTGGGGAGAGTGGAGTCGGCACTGATGTTAACTCTAGAGGAAAAAAACCTCTTGAATGAGATTGGAACCCGGGTCAGCACATCACAAATACATAGCTCTAACCACCAGACTATCCCGTCCCGTTCTTTCTTTCTTTCTTTCTTTCTTTCTTTCTTCTTTCTTTCTTTTCTTTCTTTCTTTCTTTCGTTCGTTCGTCGTTCTTTGTTTGTTTATTTGTTTGTGTTTGTTTGTTTGTGTCTTTCGTTCTTTCTTCTTACTTTCTTACTTTCATTCTTTCTTCCTTCCTTCCTTTCTTCCTTCCTTCCTCCTCCTTTCTTCCTTCCTTCCTTGCTTTCTTCTTTCTTCCTTCCTTCCTTCTTTCTTCTTTCTTTCTCTTCTTCTTCTTTCTTTCTTTTTTCTTTTCTTTC
>CM054163.1:33736697-33744197 GCA_028751875.1 Rapana venosa
TATATATATATATATTATATATATATATATATATATATATATATATATATAATCAGTATAAGTAATTTTACATTAAAATGAAAAGATGACAAAAACACTTCAACACTCTTCTCCCTTCACCCATCACAGCTCACATTTATTCATTTGACTGGTTCTTTAGATAAAATGCTCACACACACACACACACATACACACACACACACACACACACACACACAACACTAACACACACACACACACGCACGCACATACACACTCACACACATACGCACACACTCACACACACACTCACACACACGCACGCACATAAACACTCACACACCATACACACGCACATACACACACACACACGCACATACACACACAACAATCACACACCCCACACACTCACACATACGCTCACACACACACACACACGCACACACACACGCAGACACACACACACACACGCAGACACACACACCACACACACACATCACTCACACACACTCACACACACTCACACACACACACATACACACACGCATCCCACACTCACACACATACACACTCACCACACATACACACTCACGCACACATAACCACTCACACACGGACACACACACGCATACACACTCACACACAAACACACACACACTCACACACACACTCAAAACTCACACACACACTCACACACACGCACTCTCACACACACACTCTCACACCCCACACTCTCACACACACACTCAACACACACACTAACACACCCAAACACACTCTCACACACACACACTCACACCACACACGCGCACACACATACACACTCACTCACAAAACACACTCACACACACAAACACACACACACACACACTCACCCCACACACACACACACACACACACACACACACACACACACACACACACACCACACACACAAAACCCCACGCACGCACACACGCATGCACGCACACACAACAATTTATCTCTCTCTCTCTTTCTCTCTCTCTCGCTCTCAGAAGCATACTCATGCACACGCTGTTACTTAATGAATTGATTTTTTTTTTTAAACTCAAAAAGATTAACAAGAGTTTAGAAACTGAAATGACTTGCTAATAAAACTGTTTTTGGTTCTGTTTATTTTTGATTTTGCTATCTGGAATCTTCGACCAGATGGAAGCAATGTATAGCGTTGTGAAAGCACGTGGGTTTCGTCAGTGGAAATGTCTAGCTTTTTTAGTCATCTGATTTTTATACAATGATTTCGACTTCTTTTGCACATATCTTTTTAACGTTCAGTGATCGCAGTTTTTGAAGGAAGTATATCCTTGGTTGGTATTTCTTATATATAAAGCAGTGTTTACATTAAAATTCAATTTATTATCTAGAATTGTATCAAGGTATTTATACTCTAGCACTCTCTCTACTTTTGTTCTGTCTATGAACAGATCAGGAACTGGGGGTGTATTTCTGCGAAAATCAATGAATATTTCTTTGGTTTTGTTGACGTTTAAATCGAGATAGTTTTTTTATGTTTTTTTTAATCTTTTTGATTGGCACACATATACAGTTCAAAACAAACAAATTAATTTTTCGTACAAACAAAAATCGAGATAGTTGATATCACACCAGATACAGAACATTTCTACTTCATCAAAATAAACCAAATCTGAGTTGGATACATGTAGTAGAACAGAGTCGTCTGAGTATTTTACAATAGGTGTAAGTAATGTACCAGTGCAGTCATTTGTATACAGGGTAAAAAGTACCGGAGCTAAGACAGTGCCTTGTGGTGCACCAGTGGACGTGGTTCTTTGTAATGATTTTTTTCCTTCAAAAGAAAACACACTGACATTGATTGGTTACAAAATTCACAATCCATAAAATCAGTTTCGGGTTAACTTTGAGTGATTGCAGCTTTTGGGCCATGAGATGTGGCTGAATTGTGTTAAATGCGAAGGAAAAATCAACAAAGAGAATTCGAACAAAAGAGTTGTTATTTTCAAGGTGTGAGTAAATATGATTCAAGAGCGTGATTGCTGCATCATCTGTACTTCTGTTATGCTTGTAGGCGATTTGATAAGGGTCAAGGTAATCTTTTACTAGTGGCAGGAGGTACTGAAGAACAATGCGCTCAAAGCTTTTCATAGCGAGGGATGTTAAGGCAACGGGTCTGTAATCATTTAAAACTTTAGGATTTTTTGTTTTTGGAATGGGGCAGATAGTGGATTTTTTCCAGATAGAAGGAATGGCTCCGGTATTTAAAGACAATGAAAACAACCTCGCAAAAACAAACAACAACTGATCAGCACACAGTTTTAAGAGGTTTCCGCAGATACTGTCTGGCCCTACAGCTTATTTACATTCAACTTTCTGAACAGGGTGGTAACTCTAGAACTGTCTATGTTAAAAACAGTGTCGTCTCTATCACAGCTGGCGGTTATGTCTAACATGATGGTATCCAAACTTTCTTTCAGAGCACTACGTTCAAAGCGGCAGTAAAAATCATTTAATTTAGTTGAAAAGGCACTACATTCTTCTTCTGGTAATGTACGCTTGCTCCGTTTCTTATTTTGTCCTGTTAAAGTTTTTAACCCAGTCCATGCACTTTTCATATTTCCAGACTGAAATTGTCTTTCTACTTTGGTTCTGTACTGTGTCTGGGCATGCCCTATTTCCTTTCTAACTTTTGTTTGTATTTGCTTCTTTGCAAGGTTGCCTCCTGACTGGAATGCAATTTTCTTTTCGTTAAGTGTTTTCTTTAAAGATTTTGTGACCCTGGGTTTGTTATTTGGAATCATTTTCAAAGTTTTCTTTGGAATTAAGATTTCTTCACAAAATTTGATATAGTCTGAAATAACATCAGCTGTTTCGTTCAACTCAACAGGAGAGTTTAAAAAAATCCCAATCTGTACAATCAAAGCATCCTTGTAATTGTTCAACACTATCACTTTTAATAATAATAATAATAATAATAATAATAATAATAATAATAATGTATGGAATTTATATAGCGCTGAATCTTGTAAAGCAACAAATCAAAGCGCTCAGATTTTATTTCATACCACTTTAAGTCACGGCAGATTTCTCTCCGTGAAATTCGGGCTGCTCTCCCCGGGGAGAGCGGGAGAACGCGTCGCCACTTAGCGCTGCGCCACCCTTTCACCCTTTCACCCTTTTTTTTTTTTTTTTTTTTTCTGCAGCTGTATTTGTTTCCCTATCAGAGTGGCTTTTTTCTAAGAATTTTGCCAGGGACAACTCTCTTGTTGCCGTGGTTTTTTTTACGCGCGCTAAATAATTACGTGTAACACACGGGACCTCGGTTTATCGTCTCATCCGAAAGACTAGCGCCCAGACCACCACTCATGGTCTAATGGATGGGGGAAAAATTTCCGGTCCAAGCGGGGTACGAACCGCCGCACACTTCAGACCCGGACTTTTCGCTTTCTAGACAGGCGCGTTACCTCTAGACCACCGATCCACTTTTCCATACTTTAACAGTTTTCTTTAAAACAGGCTGAGATTTTTAAAATTTTAAAGTTCGGTTATTTTATGGAAGTGAACAGTTGTTGTAAACAGATGCTGTAGTTTGATGTAAAGCGGAGAAAGTCTGGAAGATTTCTTATAAAGTGAAAGTTAGTGTGCAAGGACTTTGTTCGGTCTGTTCTTTCTATGTCATTTCTTAAACCATTAAAAGCTTTAAGAGAAGGAAAAAACCCCAACAACCCTACCCTAGTCTCATAAGTCAGATTTTGTTTGTTTGTTTGATGGTTTGTTTTTTGGGGGTGGGTGGGTGGGACAGCTTTCTTATTATACTTTAAAATCCAGTCTCGAGACATATTTATTTCAAACCTAAGATTTTCCTCTCCTGTTTCATCTCATAGCTTTTCCCTGCCTTCAACAGCCAAGATTCTATCGCCCTGCCAGGGTGTGTGATCTGTGTGTGTGTGTGTGTGTGTGTGTGTGTGTGGGTGCGTGCGTGCACATTTGGACTTGTTGGAACTCTAAATTGTTACTGGTTGTATGACTGTGTAAGAATGAGTTGAGTGCAAGCGCTTTGATTTGTCTCTGCAAGATATAGCGCTATATAAATTCCATTTCTTCTTCTTCTTCTTCTTCTTCTTCTTCTTCTTCGCAATTCTTCTTCTTCTTCTTCTTCTTCTTCTAACAGGACGGTAGGCAGGAATAAAATGTATTGCTTTTGGGATCGGATTTACCGATTTTCAGGGAAAACAACAGATCTGATTGCATTAGGGATATTTCCAAAAACAGAGACCCAGTTTATCGTTTCCACGTGCTGGGCACGTGACATTTTGCGTAAAACATGGCAAAACAGACCGTAAAGTACACTGATTAAAATCGCCCGGAATAAAATTAGGAGCATCAGGAGAAAGCAACTGTTAATTCCGGGCACAACGTCAGCGATGTCGTTGGCGGCACGTGCAGTGTTGGAAGAGGGGGGGGCGGGGGGGGGGGGCGTGTGGGGGTGTAGGTGAGGATGATTAAAAATCTGTCCAACTTCACGGGAAGGGAGAGAGGTAAGAGAGAGGGTGGGGGGTAGGAGAGAGAGTTGGGGTGGGTGGGCGATAGGGTATTTTGGGGAAGGGGGTAGGTAGTAGTAGTAGTAGTAGTAGGAGAAGAAGTAGGAGGAGTATAGTAGTAGGAGTACTAGTTGGAGGAGGAGGAGGAGTAGTAGGAGTAGTAGTAGAAGTAGTAGGAGGAGGATTACTAGGAGGAGGAGTAGTAGGAGGAGTAGGAGTAGTAATAGTAGTAGTAGTAGTAGTAGTAGGAGGAGGAGGAGGAGTAGTGTAGTAGGAGGAGAAGTAGTAGTAGGAGGAGTAGTAGGAGGATGAGGAGGAGTAGTAGTAGTAGTAGGTAGGAGAGGAGTAGTAGGAGTAGTAGTAGTAGTAGTTAGTAGTAGGAGGAGGAGGAGTAGTAGTAGTAGTAGGAGGAGAAGTAGTAGTAGGAGTAGTTTAGTAGCAGTAGTAGGAGCAGGAGTAGTAGTAGTAGTAGGAGGAGGAGTAGTAGGAGGATGAGGAGGAGTAGGAGAGAGTAGTAGTAGTAGGAGGAGGAGTAAGAGGAGTAGTAGTGGTAGGAGTAGTAGTAGTAGGAGGAGGAGGAGTTGCAGTAGTTAGTAGTAGTAGTAGTAGTAGATGAGGAGGAGTAGTAGTAGTAGAAATAGTAGGAGGAGGAGTAGAAGGAGTTAGTAGGAGTAGTAGTAGAAGGAGTAGTAGTAGTAGGAGGAGGAGAAACCAGGAGTAGGAGTAGTAATAATAGTAACAGATAATAATAATAATAATAATGATAATAATAATAATAATGATGATAATAATAATAATGATAAGAATAATAATAATATAATAATAATGATGATGGTTATGATGATGATAGTAATTATGTATGGTATTCATATCGCGCTGAATCTCAAACGAATCGAAGCGCGTGCATTCAAATCATTTACACCGCATGCAACCATTCACAAAATATAAGAATTAGCATATAACAGGTTTATGCTCACACGCACGCACGCACACAGACACACACACATACACACACACACACACACACACACACACACACACACACACACACACACACACACACACACACACACACACACACACACACACACAATGCAATAATGTAGTATTTCAGTATAATCATTAAGAAATTTGTTCTTAGATAGATGGCTTGATGAAAAAAGCAAATGCATTGCTTATTCAATGTACCATCTGGAAATAGAATTTTGACTTGACTTGCCTTGACTTGACTTGACTTCACACCACACACACACACACACACACACACACACACACACACACACACACACACACACACACACACACACACACACACACACACACACTCACACTCAAGACTCAAGAATACTTTAATGTCGCAACAAGAAAAAATACGAGTGGCATTTGTTTGAGATTCAGCATGCATTATCAAACAGTACAGATTAAGAAGTAATATAATACCTTAAAAGCCGACAATACTCTACGTCACGCACACACACACACACACACGCACGCACGCACGCACGCACGCACGCACGCACGCACACACGCACGCGTACACACTCACACACACACGCACGCACGCACACACACACGCACGCACGCACACACACACACACACACACACACACACACACACACACACGTACACGTACACACACACACACACACACACACACACACACACGTACACGTACACACACACACACACACACACCACACACGCACACACGCACACACGCACACACGCACATAAACACACACATACACATGAACACACACATGAACACACATTTACGCACGCACACACACACACACACACACACACACACACATACACACACACACACACACACACACACACACACACACACACACACACACACACACACACACACACACACACACTGTACTATGTTCTTGACTTTCCAAAAGACATTTTCAACATACTTATGTGTGTTGATTCGAAATCAGTTTTGCATGCTTTAAAAAATTCTACTTGTAGAGTAAGAAAAGACCTTATCATTGAAATCAGGCATCTGGTACACTTTTTGATTTTAAGAGGCAGTACTGTTACTTTCTGTTGGGTTCCCTCACACATTGGACTATGTTTTAATGAAAAAGTTGACAGGCTTGCAAAATATGGAGCGAGGTATAAAAATGCTTCCTGTAAAATAAATGTTGCCTTATCTCTGCATGAGGGATACAAATTGCTACAAAATGCTTGCTGGAAGCATTTCAGAAAGAAGATAAACGAGTCTGGCAATAGCTGTACAAGCAATGTGATTGATTTTCAAAATGCCTTTATTTCTAACAAAGTATGTGGTTGGTATAATCGCAGAAATATGTTATCCCTCATGTACAGGTTTAAGCTAAATGCTTTCAGGACGAAATACGTGAAAGATGTAAACTGCATTTGTGGGGGAGAAGATCTCCAATAGTCATGTTATTTTTGGTTGTGGACATTTAAAAGCATTTTTACCTGCTGTACCTAGTCTGTCACTGGATCAGATTCTGTCTGAACCATCGTTACTGTTGGACATTGTGTTAGGGTTGATAAAAAGTCCGATAACTCAGTTTTTGTAGTATGTTAAAGTTGGTTTTTATTCAGTACTGTTATTTAACATTTATCAGTTATCGTTTGCTTTTTCTTGTTAGATTTCCCCCCGTCTAAAATCACTAAATGTGAATAGATGTTAAACTGAAGATATCACACACACCACACACACTACACGGTTGATAAGACTAGCGGAGATGAAGGTAGCTGTTGAAAAAGTAGGAAAATACATGAGGGGAAGACATCACTCACTCATTCACTTAGTCCCATGTCCCAAAGGATGTAGGGGGGACATGAGAGAAGACGCGACAGAGATCTTTTTCCATGCTTCACGATCCTGTGTGGCTAGTAGAAGGTGTTGCAGGGGTTGGGCGGTCCAGTCTTTGATGTTGTCAACCCATGATTTCTTTTGGCGGCCTCTTCTTCTCTTGCCTTCGACTGTTCCTT
>CM054163.1:33749197-33751697 GCA_028751875.1 Rapana venosa
TCTGGGCGCTAGTCTTTCGGATGAGACGATAAACCCGAGGTCCCGTGTGCTACAGAAAATTATGCAGCGCACGTAAAAGAACCCACGGGAACAAGAGAGTTGTCCCTGGCAAAATTCTTAGAAAAAAGCCACTCTGATAGGGAAAGAAATACAGTTGCAGACCACAAAAAAGGGTGGCGCTGCTCTTGTGGCGACGTGCTCTCTCCGGGGAGAGCAGCCCAAGTTTCACGCAGAGAAATCTCGTGACTTAAAGTGGTATAAATAAATAAATAAATAAATAAATGTCGCCCAAGATGCCGTTTATGAAGAGGAGGAAAAGCGTAGGGGAGAGAGGACGCCGCCTTGTGGAACACCTTCCTTTATTGGTCACCTTCCTTCCTTCATTTTTCGTAAGAGTAGGCCATTGCGTGCCGGTGGGAACAGATGACAGAATTGACAAAACCGCATACACACGGGGGACTGGATGCAAAAAAAAGCACATGAGTGCTTATTCCGTTATCCTCGATATAAAAGAATTAAATAAATAAATAACAAATTGGTCCTCTTTTCCTTGCTCTTGGACTTTTCTGTTCTGCTTCCAGGCCCTTTCTAGTAGTAAGGTAATAATAATAATAATAATAAAAATAATAATCATAATAATAATAATAATGTATGGAATTTATATAGCGCTGAATCTTGTAAAGCAACAAATCAAAGCGCTCAGATGACTTTTTTTTCTTTTTTTTTTTGATTATCGAGGACAATGGAACAAGCACCCACGTGCCCCCTTTATATCCAGTCCCCGTGTGCATGCGGCCCCGCAAATTCCGCCATCCGCTCCCACTGGTACTGGCTGATCCCAGTCGCACACGTGGCCCGTGATCCCACGTTGGTGCATCTTGAGTTTCAGGCCATTTTTCCAAAACTTTGTATTTTTATTTTATTATTTATACCACTTTAAGTCACGGCAGATTTCTCTGCGTGAAACTCGGGCTGCTCTTCCCTGGGGAGAGCACGTCGCCACAAGAGCAGCGCCACCCATTTTTTTCTTCTTATTTCCTGTCTGCAACGGTATTTGTTTCCAACTATCAGAGTGGCTTTTTTTTCTACAGAATTTTGCCAGGGACAGCTCTCTTGTTGCCGTGGGTTCTTTTACGTACGTGCGCTAAATAATTATGGGCAACACACGGGACCTCGGTTTATCGTCCCATCCAAAAGACTAGCGCCCAGACCACTACTCATAATCTAATGGATGGGGGAAAAAGTTTTTGGGTCCAAACGGGGATGTCAAATGCTTTTTCGAGGTCCATCCAGATTGTGATGGTATGCTTCTTGTTTTGGAGCGCATCTTCAGTTTCTTGGGGCAAAATGGTTATCCAACCTGGTGTTGACATTCAAACTTGCAGCCGTGATCTTAGAGTTATCAGAGTTCAAACCTTGAGGTGTTAACCAGTGGGCTACAGTGTCCATTATGCCGTCAGCGCCTGGGCTTTATCATAGTTCTTGATTAAACCATTGACGCTGGGGGCAACAGCAAAGTGAGAGGCTGTATGACCAGTGGCTTTCCCACTCATGGAATTCCACTTTACAGCTTAGTCTTTAGTGATCGACTATGACTCTCTGACTAGGAGGCTTGACTCGCACAGTCCTTATGTGCTGCAGCCCTGGGGGCTAGTTGGCCTTTGGAGAACATCTCCAACGCTGACTGTCCTTATGCCCACTTGGCCGAGAGAGTGGGGATGAACTGTGGGCAAGGCATCTCCACTATAATCAATTTTCTGCCCAATTTCCAAAACAGCAGCTGCCTCCTCTGCTGTTTTGGAGGTCATCGTCGAACACGACGGACAAACATACATATATACAGTGTCCATCAACAGGTAATAGATGTTTGTCTTTCTAGTCTCTGTGGCCATAGTGTAGTAGGCGTCTGTCAGTCTCGTAGTAAAACTATGGAGTTGCGCTCTAGGTGTTGATACTCCAGAGCGCAAAGCCTGGGTAAGTCAGTATGGAGGGCAAGCTGTTACCCATGCAGAAGCTAGCTCTCTCTCTCTTTCTAACTGGGTTTAATATCGTTTGGTTAAACCAAGGAGTAGGAGACATAAAAATGTTCTTACGTGCCTTTAAACAAAGACTTGTAGATTGGTTTACCCAGGAATGGACTGGCACTATCAGAGATCGCAGTAGATATGATAGTTACAGAAACTTTAAAATTGTTTTTGAAAGAGAGATGTATATTAGTGAAATGGATACATATTGTTTTCGCGTTGCAGTTACTCAAGTACGAGTGAATGCGCTACCACTAAACAATAATACACATCGCTATAGTAGTTCAAATGAAGATAAGCAGTGCCCTGTTTGTAAAGACGAAATAGAGAATGAAGAACACTTTTTATTTAATTGCCCTGTCTATGAAGATTTGAGACATAAGTTTCTTAAAGATGCGAAGAGACTTCCTTTGCACGTGCTACTCAAAGCTACAATATCTACTGATAGACATAATTTATCACGATTTATTTTTCAT
>CM054163.1:33761697-33774197 GCA_028751875.1 Rapana venosa
TTCTCCACTTCTCACGGTTCTGAGCTTTGCGTAGTATGTTCTTTCCTCTCAGAGCCAGTCGACTCTTCATTATTTGATTCTTTTTTAAAGGCCAATAAAGCCAAGCCTTGCTGGAGACATCAGCCATCTCACTTTATTGATCGTCCCCAGTTTACAAAAAGAGTCAAAGCAAAAATAATTACAACAATGTGTAACAGAGTCTATCTATCTATCTATCTATCTATCTATCTATCTATCTATCTATCTATCTATCTATCTATCTATCTATCTATCTATCTATCTATCTATCTATCTATCTATCTATCTGTCCCGTAGTCTGACGACCGTGGGGGCACCCTCAAAGACTCAACAACCAGTTCCCTCCATTCCTCTCTCTGTTCTGCCTTTCTCAGGGTGTTGTAGAGTTCTAGGCCTGTCCATTCGCTGATGTTCTCCTCCCAGCTCTTCCTTGGTCTGCCTCTTCTTCTTCCTCCTCCTTGGACAGTGCCTTTTAAAATTGTCTTCGCAAGTCCTTTGTGTAGCAGAGTGCAGATCTTTAATCTCCCAACTCCGCACGACAGCCCAGGTGCACGGTTACAATCATTATTCAACCGATGATGTGACCTTTCCAAAGAGGCTGGGTAAATTTTGTAGCCGTCTACATTTTATCGCGTTTGGCTAAGTGTTATGTAACGGCGACTTTCAAGCAAGAAAGAAAACGGAGCTTGTTCTAATCACAGGGCGAAGAAGAAGAAGAAGAAGAAGAAGGAGGAGAAGAAGAAGGAGGAGAAGAAGGAGAAGGAGGAGAAGAAAAAGAAGAAAAAGAAGAAGGAGAAGAAGGAGGAGGAGAAGAAGGAGGAGAAGGAGAAGAAGATGGAGGAGGAGAAGGAGGAGGAGAAGGAGGAGAAAGAGAAGAAGGAGGAGGAGAAGAAGGAGGAGGAGGAGAAGGAGGGGAAGGAGGAGAAGAAGGGGAAGAAGAATAGTAATAAGAAGAAAATAAAGAAGAAGAAGAAAGAAGAAAATGAAGAAAAAGGGGGAGGAGGAGAAGAAGAAGAAGACAAAGGAGAAGAAGAAGGAGAAGGAGGAGAAGAAGAGGGAGAAGGAGGAGGAGGAGGAGAATGAGGAGAAGGAGGAGGAAGAAGAGGAGGAGGAGGAGGAGGAGAAGAAGGAGAAAAAGGAGGAAAGAATAGTAATAAGAAGAAAATAAAGAAGAAGAAGAAAGAAGAAAATGAAGAAGAAAAAGGAGGAGGAGGAGAAGAAGAAGAAGACAAAGGAGAAGAAGAAGAAAGCGGAGGAGGAGGGGAAGGAGAAGGAGGAGGAGAAGAATGAGGGGGAGAAGGAGGAGGAGGAGAAGAAGACAAAGGAGAAGAAGAGGAGGAGGAAGGAGGAGGAGAAGAAGAAGAAGAAGAAGAAGAAGAAGAAAATGAAGAAGAAAATGAAGAAGGAGGAGAAGAAGAAGGACGAGGAGGAGGAGGAGAAGAAGGAAGAGGAGAAGAAGAAGAAAAAGTAGAAGAAGGAGAAAAAGGAGAAGAAGAAGAAGAATTTACGAACTATGTTCAAAGAATCGAAATATGTAAACACTAAAAACTGCCTCCTTTGTCTGGTGATAACCATTGCTTTTAGATGCTGTCACTTATTCTTGGCATGTCAACTACAGTTATTCATCTATGAAATCTGTTTTATATTGTTCTGTATAACCGTTCATATCCCTAAAAAGAAACGATAGGAAGGTAAAAGGTAAAGGTGTCCCATAACCTATATTAAGGTCGTAGGGGAGCGAGGCGTCAGAGACCTCACTTCTCTAGGGGCCAGCGTATTGAGGGCGGCGCCCATCTCCTCTCCCTCGCTGCTTTACCTTCCCTGACCCTAAAGAGGGCAGGTACCCATTTACAGCCGGGTGAACTGGGGGAACTGTACTGAAGCCAAGGCGCAGCGCAAACGGTCACCCATCCAAGTGGTAACCACGCTCGACGCTGCTTAACTTGGCTGGGGAAAGCGAGTGAACGATAGGAAAGAAGATTTTAAAAAAAAATTGAAAGATCTAAAACGCTACATTTGAGCCAAACCAGGTTATCTCCAGTGCACCCGAAGAAGAAGATGACATGGCTTTGGGTCTAACGTCGCGATGTAAAACTGGCGAATTTGGGCGGACGGGATAGCCTAGTGGTTAGAACATCGCGCTCGCAATCTGACGACCCGGGTTCGATTCCCGTTCAAGGGAGATATTTTCCCCTGGAGTTAACATCAGTGCAGACTCCACTCTCCCCAAAAGTCTTTCGGACGAGACAATAAACCGAGGCCCCGTGTGCGAACGCACGCAGAACATCTTGCGCACACGTTAAATCCTGTTCCGCTTTTCGTAAGAGTAGGCCATTGTGTGTCGGCGGGAACGGATGACAGAGTGTACAAAAACGCATATACACGGGGAGTGGAGGTAAAAAAACACATACGTGCTTATTCCATTATCCTTGATATAAAACAATAAAATAAAATAAAAATATATATTTTTTAAACCATGGAAAAAATAGGAAGATTTAACAAAAACATGGACTGGACACTCAATATTTTTCTACAGAATCAGATATAGCTTAAGAAACCTGCTTCCTGAAGCTGACAGACAATAAGTTAAGACAAACAAAGAAAAAGTGGTATCTTTAACGTGAAAAAGCGTTTTAATTTCCGCATGAGCAATGTGCTTTCATGAGGTTTTTTTGAAAGATCTGCTGTGAGAAACAAAATCCCAGTAGTAGGCAACAAGTTTGTGATTTCCACCCCCCCTCTACCCGGTGGATCGGTGGTCTAGAGGTAACGCGCCTGTCTAGAAAGCGAAAAGTCCGGGTTCGTATCCCGTCTGGGCCCGAAACTTTTCCCCCATCCATTAGACCATGAGTGGTGGTCTGGGCGCTAGTCTTTCGGATGAGACGATAAACCGAGGTCCCGTGTGTTACAGAAAATTATGCAGCGCACGAAAAAAAACCCACGGCAACAAGAGAGTTGTCCCTGGCAAAATTCTTAGAAAAAAGCCACTCTGATAGGGAAAGAAATACAGTTGCAGACCAAAAAAAAAAAAAAAAAAAAAAGGGGTGGCGCTGCTCTTGTGGCGACGTGCTCTCCCCGGGGAGAGCAGCCCGAATTTCACGCAGAGAAATCTCGTGACTTAAAGTGGTATAAATAAATAAATAAATAAATAAATAAATAAAACCCCCCATCTTTTCTATTTCGGAGGAGGTTTGTCTGTCTGTCTCTGTCTTTTTCTCTGTCTGTTTCTCTGTGTCTGTCTTTTCTCTGTCTGTCTTTCTCTCTGTCTCTCTCTCTGTGTCTCTGTCCTTTTGTTTTGCTATCATCCCCTTCTCTGTCTGTCTTGTCTGTCTGTCTCTGTCTTTTCTCTGTCTATGTCTCTGTGTCTCTGTCTATGTCTCTGTGGGCTCTGTCCTTTTGTTTTTCTGTCATCCCCTTCTCTGTCTGTCTTGTCTGTCTTTCTCTCTGTCTTTCTGTCTGTCTCTTGTCTCTGTGTCTCAGTCCTTTTGTTTTTCTGTCATCCCCTCCTCTGTCTAAGTGTCTCTCTGCCTCTCTCTGTCTCTCTGCCTCTCTCTCTGTCTGCCTCTCAGTATGTCTGTGTGTCTCTCTCTGTATTTCTCTCTATGTCTGTCTCTGTCCTTTTCTTTTGCTGTCATACCCTTCTCTGTCTGTCTGTCTGTCTCTGTCTGTCTCTCTGCTCTCTCTCTCTCTCTGTCTGTCTCTCTCTGTCTGTCTCTGTCCTTTTGTTTTGCTGTCATCCCCTTCTCTGTCTGTCTTGTCTGTCTGCCTCTGTCTTTCTCTCTGTCTCTCTCTGTCTCTGTCTCTCTGTCTCTGTACTTTTGTTTTGCTGTCATCCCTCCTCTGTCTAAGTGTCTGTCTGTCTCTCTGTCTCTCTGTGTCTCTCTGCCTCTCTCTCTCTGTCTGCCTCTCTGTATGTCTGTGTGTCTCTCTCTGTCTTTCTCTCTCTGTCTGTCTCTGTCTCTGTCTCTCTGTCTCTGTCCTTTTCTTTTGCTGTCATCCCCTTCTCTGTCTGTCTGTCTGTCTCTGTCTGTCTCTCTGCCTCTCTCTCTCTCTGTGTCTGTTCTCTCTCGTCTGTCTCTGTCCTTATGTTTTGCTGTCATTCCCTTCTCTGTCTGTCTTGTCTGTCTGCCTCTGTCTTTCTCTCTGTCTCTCTCTGTCTCTGTCTCTCTGTCTCTGTACTTTTTTTTGCTGTCATCCCTCTCTTGTCTAAGTGTCTGTCTGTCTCTCTGTCTCTCTGTGTCTTACAGATTAAGTTTTGGAACACCTGGCCACTGTTTGGCTTTGAAACTGGTGTATTGTACCCCCTTCAGTAAGGGGCCGTGGCCTATACTGAATAAACCAGTTCGAGTTCTGTCTCTCTGCCTCTCTCTCTCTGTCTGCCTCTCTGTATGTCTGGTGTCTCTCTCTGTCTTTCTCTCTCTGTCTTTCTCTCTTTGTCTCTCTCTGTCTTTCTCTCTCTGTCTTTCTCTGTATCTGTGTCTCTCTCTGTCTTTCTCTCTCTGTCTGTCTCTGTATCTGTGTCTCTCTCTGTCTTTCTCTCTCTGTCTGTCTCTGTATCTGTGTCTCTTTCTTTTTGTTTTGCTGTCATCCCCTTCTCTGTCTGTCTCTGTCTCTGTCTCTCTCTCTGTCTTCTGTCTGCCTCTCTGTCTGTCTGTCTCTATCTTTCTCTCTCTGTCTGTCTCTTTCTGTCTGTCTTTCTCACTCTGTCTGTCTCTGTCTCTGTGTCTCTGTCCTTTTGTTTTGCTGTCATCCCTTCTCTTTCTCTCTCTTTGTCTCTGTCTCTCTGTCTGTCTCTCAGTGTCTCTCTCTCTGTCTGTCTCTGTCTCTCTGTCTCTGTCCTTTTGTTTTGCTGTCATCCCTTCTCTGTCTGTCTGTCTCTCTCTGTCTCTCTGTCTGCATCTCTGTCTGTCTCTTTCTCTGTCTGCATCTCTGTCTGTATGTCTGTCTCTGTCCTTTTGTTTTGCTGTCATCCCCTTCTCTGTCTGTCTGTCTCTCTCTGTCTCTCTGTCTGCATCTCTGTCTGTCTCTTTCTCTGTCTGCATCTCTGTCTGTATGTCTGTCTCTGTCCTTTTGTTTTGCTGTCATCCCCTTCTCTGTCTGTCTCTGTCTGTATCTCTCTCCACACCACGCTACAACCACTAATGTCACTGAGAGTGAACAGACGTAAAATCGAAGACAACTACAACAACAACACCACAACCACACCACACCACAACCTCAACCACACCACATTATACCACACCACGCCACAAACAAAACCACACCACACCACACCACACCATACCACACCACACCACAACCTCAACCACACCACACCACACACCACACCACCACACCACACCACACCACAACCACACCACACACAACCTCAACCACACCACAAAACCACAACCACAACTCAACCACACCAATCCACACCACACCACACCACACACAACCACACCACACCAACCTCAACCACACCACAAAACCACAACCACAACTCAACCACACCAATCCACACCACACACCACACCATTCCACTCTCCACTTCACGCCTACATAGCTGAAATCCTAAGTGTACAATCAAAGTACCCGTGCTGCCACTACCAACATAAGTTGATGTTTAATTGCTCGCAGACTTAATCAAAGAGTCAGAACACTCCTTGTTTAATTAGTCTTTCCTAGATACCAATCTGTCGACAAAGTACTTAGCACTCGTTTATTGAATCTGGGGGACGGGATAGCTCAGTGGTCATAGCCCCGCTTTTCCCAAAGCTAAGGCTTAAGCAGCATTGAGCGTGGTTATCAAGTGGACTGTTTTTCCGTGCCTTGGCTTCAGTACAGTCCCCCCAGTTCACTCTAAAATGGGTACATGCCCTCTTTTAGGGTCAGGGAAGGTAAAGCAGCGAGGGAGAGGAGATGGGCGCCGCCCTCACTATGCTGGCCCCTGGAGAAGCTGAGGTCTTTGACACTTCGCTCCCCTACGACCACATAGGTTATGGGACCGCTTGACAAACCTCTTACCTTGAATTGAATCCTGGAATAGAGATTTGTTTTTGCAGTACAATACACTTGACTACAATGCACGGACAAACAAAATCAGACAGAGTAAAAAGCCAGAGTATTAAGATGCTAATGGTTTTGGTTTGTTGTTGATGTTGTTGTTGTTGTTGTTGTTGGTGTTGTTCTTGTCGTCGTTGTTGCTATTGCTGTTGTACGTGCTTAACATGCTAAGAGGTTCACTCAGAATATGCATTAGGACTCAGTCGTAGCGTAGCATATAGTTATGGATTCTATCTCTGTCTCTCTCTCTCTCACTGTCTCTGTCTCTCCCTCCCTCCCTCCCTCCCCCCTCTCTCTCTTAACTCCTCCCCCCACACCACCCCCAAAACTGAGATATCTTGGAGATTATTTTTTTTAAATGGATAAGATCCTGAAATCTTATTGGCAAATAATGAAACGACAACAACAACAGCCTATTTCATGTTATCTATTCATTCTTTTATTTCGAGGATAATGGAATAAGCACTCAGGCACTTTTTACATCTAGTCCCCGTGTGTATGCAGTTTCGTCAATTTTGTCATTCGTTCTCACCGGCACACAATGGTCTACTCTTAAAAAAAACAACCAGAACAGCTTTTTACGTGTGATCAAGATGTTCTGCGTGCGTTCGCACACGGACCACGGTTTATAGTCTCATCCGAAGGACTTTTGAGGAGACAGGAGTTTCGGTTGTTTTCTTTTTCATGGGTGGCGCTGGTCTTGTGGCTCTCCTTCTTCCCATAGGAGACCAGCTTGAAATTCACGCCGAGAAATCTGCCGTAGGTGAAGTAGTATACAATACAATACAAGGCATTTAGAGATGGTACCATACCATATCATACCACGCCATACGATACCTATATCTACACCATACAAGACAGTACAATACGATGTAATACAATTCAAAACCATACCATACCATACCATGCCATACCATTCTATTCTATACTATACTATACTATACTATACTATACTATACTATACTATACTATACTATACTATACTGTACTGTACTGTACTGTACTATACTATAGTAATAATAATGTAATAATAATAATAAATGGAATTTATATAGCGCTATATCTTGCAGAGACAAATCAAAGCGCTTGCACTCAACTCATTCTTACACAGTCATACAACCAGTAACAAGTAATAGTTTTATCAAGTCCAAATGTGCACGCACGCACGCACGCACGCACGCACGCACGCACGCACGCACACACACACACACACACACACACACACAGAGGTCACACACGCTGGCAGGGTAATAGAATCTTGGCTGTTGAAGGCAGGGAAAAACTATGAGATGAGGCAGGAGAGGAAAATCTTAGGTTTGAAATAAATATGTCTTGAGACTGGATTTAAAAGTGTCATAGGAAGGCTTTTGGCGGAGAGAGAGAGGGAGATCATTCCACATCAATGGACCAGAAATTGAGAAAGAGCGACGGCCGATGGTGGATTGGTTGAATCTAGGTATTCGTAAGGACAAGGTATCTGCAGCAGAGCGGAGAGAACGAGAAGGAGTGTACAAGTGAAGACATTCACAGAGGTAGGCGGGTGCTGTTTTGTGGAGACATTTGTAACAAAGAGTACTGGTCTTATAGTTTACTCTCTGTGGCACAGGGAGCCAGTGGAGAGATTGCAAGGAGGGGTAATATGCTCAGATTTTTTCTTTCTGAGGATTAGTCGAGCTGCAGAGTTTTGTATACGTTGTATACTATACAACACTACACTATACTATCCTATACTTACACCACACCACACCACACCACGCCACACACACCACACCACACCATACCATACCATACGATACTATACTATACTATATTACTATACTATACTATACTATACTATACTATACTATACTATACTATATCTTACTATACTATACTTACTCTACTCTACTCTAAATCTACTTACTTACTACTTCTATTTCTGTACTGTACTGTACTGTACTGTCTGTACTGTTCATATTACATACTATACTATCTATACTATACTTACTGACTATACTATACTATACTAACTATACTATACTATACTATACTATACTATACTATACATGCATACCATTACATACTACCATACTCCACTGCACTTCACTGCACTCCACTGCACTCCACTACACTCCACTGCACTCCAGTGCACTCCACTGCACCGCACTGCACTCTACTGTACTGTACTGTACTGTACTGTACTACTACGTACTGTACTGTACTTACTCTATTTACTACTTACTTACTGTACTTACTCTCTTACTCCTCTCTTACTTACTCTGCTCTGCGCTGCTCTGCTCTGCTCTGCTCTGCTCTGCTCTGCTCTACTCTACTCTACTCTACTCTACTCTACTCTACTCTACTCTACTGCTCTCTACTCTGCTCTGCTCTGCTCTGCTCTGCTCTGCTCTACTGTACTGTACTGTACTGTACTGTACTCTATTCTACTCTACTCTACTCTACTCCTCTCTACTCTGCTCTGCTCTGCTCTGCTCTGCTCTGCTCTGCTCTCTCTACTCTACTCTACTCCACTCCACTCCACTCCACTCCACTCCACTCCACTCCACTCCACTCCACTCCACTCTTACTCTACTCTACTCTTACTCTACTCTACTCTACTCTATGCCCTCTCCTCTCCTTTCCTCTACTCTACTCTACTCTACTCTACTCTACTCTACTCTCTCCTCTGCTCTGCTGCTCTGCTCTACGCTACTCTACTCCACTCTCTCTCCTTCCTCTCATTCCACTCTACTCTACTCTACTCTACTCTACTCTGCTCTGCTCTGCTCTGCTCTGCTCTGCTCTTCTCTGCTCTGCTCTACTCTACTCTACTCTACTCTACTCTACTCTACTCTACTATACAAAGAAAATAACACAATATTGTACTCTACACACTCTACAACTAGTTCTTCTCCGTCGAACGCTCACACAGCAACTATTGTTATCTGTCATATGAAGGAAAAATGCATCGCGCTGCCGCTAAGCCCCTCACAAGACAGGCCCGGCATATCGACATGGGAGAGAGCATTGAGGAAATGCATGGCTGGAAGACAAGAGCAGGCGAGAATGAATGGGAGAGAGAGAACCATTATCTTGTATGTCATTCTTGGAAAACAAAAAGGCAGGAGAATGGACCAGGAAGGCATAATAATAATAATATTAATAATAATAATAATGATGATGATGATGATGATAATAATACTGATAAGAATAATGATAATAATAATGATAATAATAATAATGTATGGAATTTATATAGTGCTGAATCTGGTAAAGCAGCAAAGCAAAGCGCTCAGATGACTTTTTTTTAAAATAAAATTTATGCGTGTGTATGCAGTTTTTAAAATGTTGTCATCTGTTCCCACCGGCAAACAATGGCCTACTCTTTCGAACAGCGGAACAGGATTTAATGTGTGCGCAAGATGTTCTGCATGCGTTCGCACACGGGGCCTCGGTTTATAGTCTCATCCGAAGAGAGGAGAGAGAGAGATACAGACAGACAGACATGAAAGAGATGACAAGACCAAGGCGGAAACAGAGAGAAAGATTAAAAAAAAGATAATAACGACAACGACATTTTATTTTCTGAGGGTAATAGAATGAAATGTGGGGACGGGATAGCCTAGTGGTCAGAGCGCTCGCTTTCCCCCAGCCTAAGGTGAAGCAGCATCGAGCGTGGTTACCACTTGGATGGGTGACCTTTTGCGCGCGCCTTGGCTTCAGTACAGTTCCCCCAGTTTACTGTAAATGGGTACCTGCTCTTTTTAGGGTCAGGGTAGGTAAAGCAGCGAGGGAGAGGAGATGGGCGCCGCCCTCAATATGCTGGCCCCTGGAGAAGTGAGGTCTCTGACGCCTCGCTCCCCTACGACCACATAGGTTGTGGGAACACCTTTACCTTTAATAGAATAAGTACTTCTAATCCTCGGGGAGAGAGATCCTGGTTTGTTGTTGTTCGATTTGAAGTATAATTATATGTAGGATTTACACAACAAAATGTTGTTTAATCCACCAAAAAAATAGGGAATTCCTAGCACAGAACTCCTTCCAGAAGGTAAAGTAAAGGTAAAGTTGTCCCATAACCTATGTGGTCGTAGAGGAGCTAGGCGTCAGAGACCTCAACTTCTCTAGAGGCCAGCATATTGAGGGCGGCGCCCATCTCCTCTCCCTCGCTGCTTTACCTTCCCTGACCCTAAAAGAGGGCAGGTACCCATTGACAGCTGGGGGAACTGGGGGCGAACTGTACTGAAGCCAAGGCGCGCAAAAGTCACCTATCCAAGTGGTAACCACGCTCGATGCTGCTTAACCTTAGCTGGGGGGAAGTGAGTGCTCTGACCACTGAGCTATCCCGTCCCCGGAAGGTAGGGAGGGGGTGCTTTAATACTGACAACCTCCTTGGTATTCTCCTTAGGGCGAACTGCTCTTAGTACCAGTCATTACTTATACAGCCTACGCACACTTTTGTTGCGAGGAAAGCCCTGTAGACCTCAGAGCTGATTTTCTGGCTCATGCTTCCACTAGACAAAGAAACCGCTTCGGCTGCACACCGGTATTAATTTAGGGGTCATGTAGTATCTTTTATAGAGTACGAGTGGGAAACAATGTTGATGATCTTCATGCGCTTTGATTTGTCTTTGCAAGATATAGCGCTATATAAGTCCCATTTATTTTTTTTTAAGCGTGAAAAAAATGGACTGTGCACTTGTTTTTTGGGGGATTGAGGACATAGAGCAATACCAGGTAGTCACGAGAAAGTTGGAAATAGTCATCAAATGAGGATTGCCTGTATTCCTACAGCGTTGACCCCGCGCATGCATATTGCGGTAAGGAAGCTAGCAGACGACAAAGGACTTGCTGAAAAATGTAAAAAAAATTTAACATACCAAATTTGTTCCAAAATCACACGAGTTTTGAGTCAGAGGCTAGTCTTTCACAAAAAGTGGATTTTATTTCTGTGGATGCCTTAGTACGTGCGGTATGAATATAAGAGTCACATAGAAGAACAGAAGAAAAAGAGTGATTTTTTAATACCGGTGTTTTTTTAATATTAATTAATTTTATTCTTTTATACCGAGGATAATGGAATAAGCACGTATGTGCATTTTTACATCCAGCCTCCGTGTGTATGCGGTTTTGTAAAAATTCTGTCACCTGTTCCCACCGGCACACAATGGCCTACTCTTACGAAAAGCGGAACATGATTTTAATGTGCGCGCAAGATGTTCTGCGTGCGTTTGCACTCGGGGCCTCGGTTTATAATCTCATCCAGAAGACTTTTGGGGGAGAGTGGAGTATGCACTGATGTTAACTCCAGGGGGAAAATATTCCCCTTGAACGGGAATGGAACCCGGGTCGTCAGATTGCGAGCGCAATGTTCTGACCACTAGGCTGGGTGTGCAGCCTTCGTTACCCTTTTATCCACAAGGGTGGCTGGCCTCAAGGCTGACCAGTCAGATGACCGGTCAATCAGGGAAGAGAAAAACAGCTGCCGTGTTTTGCATGGTCAAGAGTTTCTGGCCTTGGAGAGTGAGAGAGAGGAGAGAGAGAGAAGAGGAGAGGAGAGAGGAGAGAGGGAGGGGAGGGAGGGAGGGGGAGGAGAGAGGGCGAGGGATGGAGGGAAGAGGAGAGAGAGAGAGAGAGAGAGGAGAGAGAGAGAGATGGACAAATAGAGAAGCAAGAGAGGAGAGAGAGAGGAGAGAGAGGAGAGAGGATGGACATATAGAGAGATAGGGGGAGAGAGAGAGAGGAGTAGAGAGAGAGAGACAAATAGAGAGGGGGGAGGGAGAGAGAGAGAGAGAGAGAGGGAGAGAGAGATGGACAAATAGAGAGAGAGGGAGGAGAGAGAGAGAGAGAGAGAGAAGAGAGAGAGAGAGAGATGAGTAGGAGAGAGGGAGAGGAGAGATGACAAATAGAGAAGAGAGGAGAGAGAGAGAGAGAGAGAGAGAGAGAGAGAGAGAGGAGATGGAAGAAGAGAGAGAGAGAGGAGAGAGAGAAGGAGAGAGAGAGATGGACAAATAAGAGAGAGGAGAGAGAGAGAGAGAGAGAGAGAGAAGAGAGAGATGGACAAATAGAGAGAGGGAGAGAGAGAGGAGAAGAGAGAGAGAGAGAGAGAGAGAGAGAGAGATGTACAAATAGAGAGAGAGAGGGGAGAGAGAGAGAGAGAGAGAGAGAGAGAGAGAGAGAGAGAGGATGGACAAATAGAGATACAGGGGAGAGAGAGAGAGAGAGACAGACAGACAGACAGACAGACAGAGAGAGAGATATGGACAAATAGAGAGACAGGAGAAGGTGAGAGAGACAGAGAGAGAGAGAGACAGACACACAGAGAGAGATATATGGACAAATAGAGGGAGAGAGAGAGAGAGAGAGAGAGAGAGAGAGAGAGAGAGAGAGAGAGAGAGATGGACAAATAGAGAAAGAGAGAGGGGAGAGAGGGGGTGAAGGAGGGAAGGGGGAGGGAG
>CM054163.1:33781697-33784197 GCA_028751875.1 Rapana venosa
TGATTAACCTGCTGATTGAATGTCTTCAAGAAATTTCCTGTTGTGTTTTTGTCTCTCTGTCTGTTTGTCACTGATATTTTGTTGTTTGACTGTCTTGTCTGTTTTATGTTGTCTGTAAGTCTGTCTGGTAATTCTGGTTCGTGTGTGTTTGAGTGTGTGTGTATGTTGTGTGTGTGTGTGTGTGTGTGTGTGTGTGTGTTGATGTATCATTTTCCTTTACTGTCCTTCTCTGTCTGTCTCTCTGTCTGGTTCTTTCTCTTTCTCTGTCTGTTTCTATCTGTCTCTCTCTCCCCCCTCTCTTTCTCTCTCTCATTCTCTCTTCTCTCATCTCTCTCTTCCTTTCTCTCTCTTTCTCTCACTTGCTCTCTTGACCCCTCTCTCTTTCTCTCTCTGTCCCCCTCTCTCTGTGTCCCCCTCTCTCTCTGTCCCCCTCTCTATCTTTTTCTCTCCCTCTCTCTCTTTCTCTCTCTCTCCCCCTTCTCTCTCCCTCCCTCCCCCCTTCTCTTCCTCTCTCTCACTCCCCCTTTCTCTCGCCCCATCTCTCTCTCTCCCTCCCTCTCTCTATCTCCCCCCCCTCTCTCCCTCGTCCATCTCTCTCTCATTATTCTCCCAGATTAACAACGTGTATTGTAGAACGTGCTGATTCCATTATCAACCTGCTGATTGAATGTCTTCAAGAGATTTCCTGTTGTGTTTTTCTCTCTCTGTCTGTTTGCCCACTTGGCCGAGAGAGTGGGGATGTACTGTGGGCAAGGCATCTCCACTATAATCAAATTTCTGCCCAGTTTTCAAAACAGCAGCTGCCTCCTCTGCTGTTTTGGAGGTCATCGTCGGACACGACGGACAAACATACATACATACTGTCTGTTTGTCTCTGGCATTTTGTAGTCTGTCTGTCTGTCTGTCTTCTGTCTGTACTTCTACTTAGTCTCTGTTGATCTGTCAGCTTCTTTGCCTGTCTTTCACTGTCTGTCTGTTTGTTTCTCTCTTTCTCTCTTTGTCTCTCTCTCTATCTCTGTCTATCTCTCCTTCTCTCTCTCTCTCACTTCCCCTCTCTCTCTCACTACCCCTCTCTCTCTTTCTCTGTCTCCCCTCACTCTCCCTCCCCCTCTCTCTCTGTCTCTCTCTCTCTCTATATCTTTCTCTCTCTCTCTCTCACTATCTATTTTTCTCTTTCCTCCCTCTCTTTCTTTCTCTCTCTCCCTCTCTCTCTACCCCCCCCCCCTCTCCTTCTCTCTCTTTCTCTTTCTCCCTCTCACTCTCTGTCTGTCTGTCTCTCTCTTTTTGTCTCTCTTTCTCTCTCTCTCTGTCTCTGTCTGTCTGTCTCTCTATCTGTTTATCTCTCTCTCTCTTTCTTTCTCCCTCTCACTCTCTGTCTGTCTCTTTATATTTGTCTCTCCTTCTCTCTCTCTCTGTCTCTGTGTCTGTCTGTCTTTCTCTCTGTCCGTCTGTCTGTCTGTCTGTCTGTCTCTCTTTCTCTCTGGCTGGCTGTCTGTCTGTCTGTCTATCTCTCTCTCTCTCTCTCTCTCTCTCTCTCTCTCTCTCTCTCTCTCTCTCTCTCTCTCTCTCTCTCTCTCTTTGGCCTTTGTCAATTATTTCTGCTGTTTCGTATTTTTTCACTCTTTCTTTTTAAAAGGAATTTTTCTGTTAATTTATCATTGGTGTTTTCAAAATTATTTTTTTCATTCATGTCGTTTCCGTTTGCTGTTGTTATCAAAATTCTTGTTTTGCAGCCATTAGTTTTCACGGCAATCACTCAAGCTTTATCTTGTCTTTTAATTCATTTATTACTTTGTGGGTTGGGGGAGGTGGTGGTTTTTGTGGGTGGTGGTGGTGGTGGTGGTATTTATGGGTGGTGGTTGTGCGTGGTGGGTGGGGTGGTTGTGTTGGTGGTGTGTGGTTTGGTGGTGGTGTGGTGGTGGGGTGGGTTGTGGTGGTGGTGGTGGTGGGTGTGGGTGGGGTGTGGTGTGGGTGGGTGGTGGTGGTTGTGGGTGGGGTGTGGGTGGTGGTGGTGGTTGGGTGGTGTGGGGTGTGGGAGGTGGTGTGGTGGTTGTGGGTGGAGGTTGTGGGGGTGGTGGTGGTTGTGGGTGGGGTGGTGGTGTGTGTGGTGGGTGGTGGGGTGTGGTGGTTGGGTGGGGTGGTGGTTGTGGGTGGAGGTTGTGGGGGTGGTGGTGGTTGTGGGTGGGGTGGTGGTGGTGGTTGTGGGTGGGGTGGTGGTGGTGGTGGTGGTTGTGGGTGGAGGTGGTGGTGGTTGTGGGTGGAGGTGGTGGTGGTGTGGGGTGGTGGTGGTTGTGGGTGGGGTGGTGGTGGTGGTGGTGTGGTGTGGGTGTGGTGGTGGTGGTGTGGGTGGGTGTGGTGTGTGTGGAGGTGGTGGTGGTTGTGGTGTGGGTGGGTGGTGGTGGTTGTGGGTGGTGGTGGTGGTTGTGGGGTGGGGTGGTGGTGGTGGTGTTGGTTGTGGGTGGGTGGTGGTGGTTGTGGGGTGGAGGTGGTGGTGTTTGTG
>CM054163.1:33786697-33791697 GCA_028751875.1 Rapana venosa
ACAAGCACAGGTGGTCATTTTCAGACTACGCACAGGGCACAACAGGCTGAATAAACACCTCCACAGAAAATTGAAAATTGCACCATCTGCTATGTGCCCCTGTGGAGAAGAAGAACAGGATACGGCCCACATCCTACAAGACTGCAGGACCCTCCAGACGCTAAGGCTGGAAGTGTGGCCTGAGCCCATGCCTCTGGAGCAGAAACTGTACGGCACGGTGGATGACCTGCAGGCAACTGCTGAATTCCTTAGAAGATCTGGTCTCTCAATATAACCCAGGCAACGCAAAGAAGAAGAAGATTTTAGTCTTTCTGGGAAAAAAGACAGGAGAATGGACACAGAGGCACAAAAACGACAAGAAGGAAGTGATGACAGGAAGACAAGGATCAAGGAAAAAATAAAGAGAGGGATAGAAAAGAGGGAATTCCTAGCACAGCATTTGCAGAAGGTGTAGATGCTGTTTATACTGACAGACCCCCCCCCCCCACCCCCGGCATCCCCAAGGGGGAACACAAAATAAAATTGAAGAAAGAATTAAAAAACCCAGGTCAGAAATAAGAAAAAGGAAAGAAAGAAAGAATGAGAAAATGAATAAAAAGTCAAGAAAGAATAGACAAAAGAAAGCTGAGAGAATGATAGATGAATGAAAGACAAACAGAATAGGAAAGAAAAGAAAGAAAAGAAATGTGTGAAAAACGAAAGGCAACAGAAATGTTTTATACGAACACGAATGTTTTAATTTAAAAGCAAACCCCCAATGGGAATAAGGGATTCCATCTTATTAACAGTTCCTTTGTTGGCTACATCAGAGTCCTCTCTATTCATGGCCTGAGTCCTTGTAGTCAGAATGTCCAGTGGAACAGTCATGTAATAAACACTTCAGAGCTTGCTACAGGTAGTCTTATTCAACAGGCTTGTGGGCCTCTTTCATGTTGAATAGCACCCCCCCCCCTTCCTTCTCTCTATTACCCCCCCCCCCTTTCCTCTAGCAAATCAGCAGATTTGTCTTGGTATCAGGTTATTGGTTGTAAGTTTGTTGTGTGGTCAGGATTGGCTAGTGTTGGCTCCCGGAATTATTCATTGGTCAGCTGAAATCAGGAGTTTGGTAGGGCCAATCGTTCTTCCCAAACCTACCTGAACAACTAAAGTTAAAAGGGGCTGTCAGGCATTTTCAGTACTTCTAACCTTCCACTGAACCAGCATCTTCCAAGGAAACAGAACACAACGGAGTGGGCTGTAAGTACATATTTTCTAACTTGTTGATTTGGCCATTGCGATCTGGGTATCCTACCCTGCAGCTAAGATTTTGCTTGGTATTGGTAAGCTGCTGCCCTTTTAGGAGTGTGGCAAGCACTGAAAATATAAGCGAAATTAAAAGTAAATTTGATAGGCTTACTGTTTTCACAAATTGTAGGACATGAAGTTGGTATGATTTTCTGGATGTAATGGAGAAAACATAGGACTCGAATAGACTGGGGTTCTCCACTTTCAGCCTATGTAGACTAGGAAAACTCGTAAGTTGTAGATTTCAGGCTAAGGGCAATCTAGCTAAAGATTTCTTGGAATTTGTATTAATTGATATAAGAAGTCTTGTTATTAAGGAAAGAGTGTTGCAGTTGTTGCTGTTCTTTTATTATCAATGTTATGGAATTGAACTAGCGAAATGGTGGGAGAATATAGCTAAGGTATCACTCATAAGCCTGTACTAGCTGAATTTAGTATTGGTTACATTTTGCGACTGGTACAGTGAAAGTGTGTGTGTAGTTGCTTTACACATGAAAGCTGACTAAAGTCATGAGACTTTATTATTTTATTGTGTGATCTTGGATTTATTCCGTAATTGGATGTTCATGTGAGAAGTGGAATTTTATGAGTAAGTAATTATTTGATGTATTGATTATTATGTTGAGATGAAGTTTGTGAATTACACGATCAAAATAATGTGGATTTGGTAACAGAACTTTAGGGATAGATTACTATGGCAAAGTTGAATTGAGATAAGAGTTGACTGCTAAAAGGAAAAGAGCTGAAGACTTGAAGGTTAGACCTGAATGAAGTATAGGACTAGGCCTAACTAGGCCCCTGTGTGGTAATTGCTCATTCTAAAGTAGGCAGTCTTGACATGTAGGTGTGACTTGGTGTATTGTTAGTCATTTGTGTCAAAAGTGGTTAATTTGTATGTCGTTTTGGACACTAGATTGTGTCTGCTTGCTTGTTCTCTCTCTCTCTCTCTCTCTCTCTCTCTCTCTCTCTCTCTCTCTCTCTCTCTTGTGCTACAGTATCCATGGGGTATGACAGGGGCCAATGTTGTGAAAGATCTTAGTAGAGACTAAGTTCTGTGGACATTATTAGGATAATGTCAGTTGAGAGTATTGAGGAAAGGATTTTCCTAGTTATTTTGTAGTCTTTGGTTGTGTGATTTACAACTGTATACTCTCTATTGGTTCCCTAGGATTAACTTGGTATTTTGGTATGAGTGATGAAAGAAATTCGGGTTTCTTACAATCGGCTAGACGATGATGTTGCTATTTGCTGTGTGTGCCTTTCATGTACCTGGTTAAATAGGGATAGAGTAGTGACCTGAATTTTATTTGTGTTTCAGGTGTGTTTTTCTTTATATTAGGCAAATAAAAATCTGCAACTACTGCACCCTGCCTTGCACAGAGTGATTTATTGTGCTGAGAGAACTATCATTATTGCAACCTTGCAACAAAGAAAAAACGGTTACAGTTTTGAATATGCATATATACACGAAGATTTCAATAGCTATTTTCTGTAATAATAAGAGCAATCATGATATAATAGAAGGGGAAAAACACACGAAAAACGTACACATCTCATTTACACACCCTTACCCCTCCAGAAAAACAGACAGACAGACAGATGGACAGACGGACGGACGGACAGACAGAAAGACAGACAAACAATAAACGTTCATACCTCATTTGCACCCCAGACAGAGAGATAGAGGGACAGACAGACATAAAGACGGACAGACGAATAGACGGACGGACAGTCAGACAGACAGACAGATAGACAAACAGACAGACAGACAGACAGATGGACGGATAGACCGACAGAACAGACAGCCAGTCAGCCAGCCAGAAAGACGGACAAAATTATACATACTCAGACAAATGGAAAGAAGCCAGAGAGAGAGAGAGACAGAGAGAGAGAGAGAGACAGACAGAAGACAGAGACAGAGAGAAGAGAGAAAGAGACAGAGAAAAAGAGAGAGAAAGAGAGAGAAAGAGAGAGAGAAAGAGAAGAGAGAAGAGAGAGAGAGAGAGAAGAGAGAGAGAGAGAGAGAAGAGAGAGAGAGAACACCCATCATGCGACAACGCTTAGCGCCTCATGTATCTGATAATTCCAGAGTAAGCCAGCGGCAGTGCAGGGCCCTTTTAGCTGGTGGCCCCGCGGCGGCCTGATAATCATAAGCTCCCTATGGACGTTTGACCCTGCCACACATCAAATTAATCCAGTTATGGCTGGGAGGGGGGGGGGTGGAAATTGAACCTATCCCTACCCCCCCCCCCCCTTCCCTCTATCCAACTCGATCGTCCTCCTCCCACACCTATCCCCCTTAACTTTCCCCCACATCTATCTCCTATCCCTTCTCTTCTCTCTCCCCTCCTTCTCTCTCTCTCTCTCTCTCTCTCTCTCTCTCTCTCTCTCTCTCTCCACACTCATCCTTACCTATTTCCCCTCGTCCCCTAAACTACACCCCTCCACGTATCCCCCCCTCCTCCCCCCCTCCTCCCTGTCTAACCCCCTCCCATATTCCCCTCCCCATCCCCTACCTCCATATCCACCCCTCCCTATCCACCCCCACCTATCCACCCCCACTGCTTTTTTACGTCAAGTCCCCGAGTGTGTGCGGTTTTGTACATTTTGTCATCCGTTCCCACCGGCACACAATGGCCTACTCTTACAAAAAGCGGGACAGGTGTTCTGCGTACGTTCGCACACGGGTCCTCGGTTTATAGTCTCATCCGAAGGACTTTTGGGGAGAGTGGAGTCTGCACTGATGTTAACTTCAGAAGAAAAATCCTCTTGAACGGATTCGAACACGGGTCGTCAGATTGCGAGCGCAATGTTCTGACCACTAGGATTTCGGGAAGGTGGAAGGAGGTAGACCACAAGGAAGAAAGAAAGGAAGGAAGGAAAGAATGAAGAAAATGTCGAAAGGATGGGAGAAAGAGGGAAGGAAGGAAGTAAGGGGAAAAAAAGAAAGAAGAAATCAGTTTGTTGTAAAAGACAAGTCAAATTTTTATTTCCAGTTGGTACATTGAATAAGCAACGCATTTGCTTTTTTCATTAAGCCATCTATCTAAGGCTGAGTAAAAAAGAAAAAAATGAATGAATGAATGAATGAATAAATTAGTGAACAAGTGAATGAATGAATGAATGAAAGAAAGAAAGATAGAAAGGAAGGAAGTACTCTAAAGGATACAGGAATGAATTAAACCAGAGAGGAAAAAGCGAAGAAAAGAAAGAAGAAAAGGATGGAGAGAGAGAGAGAGAGAGAGAGAGAGAGAGAGAGAGAGAGAGAGAGAGAGAGAGAGAGAGACGGACGGACGGACGGACGGACGGACAGAGAGATAGAGAGACAGAGACTGAGAGAGAGAATGAATCATTTTTATTTTTCCAAGGGTTACAGAGTAAGTATTCATATACTTTTTTCATCCGACCCTTGAGAGAGAGACAGAGAGAGAGAGAGAGACAGAGAGAGAGACTGAGGGAGAGAGAGAGAGACTGAGGGAGAGAGAGAGAGAGAGGAGAGAGAGAGAGAGAGAGGGAGGGAGAGAGAGAGACTGAGAGAGAGAGTGGTAGAGAGAGACTGAGAGAGAGAGACAGAAAGAGACACATGCAGAGAGACAGCGAGAGACAGAGTGAGAGAGAGAGAGAGAGAGAGAGAGAGAGAGAGGGAGAGAGAGAGAGAGAGACAGAGAGAGAGAGAGAAACAATAGAGAGTGATAGAAAGAGTACTGGGAGAGAGA
>CM054163.1:33804197-33806697 GCA_028751875.1 Rapana venosa
AAAGGATTTTCAAAACCCCAATGTGCTTATTCCTTTGGGCGAAATAAAAGGGGAAAAAGAAAATAAATCATTATGTTTCTTTCTTTCCTGTTTCTGTAGTCTTTATTTCTTCCCCTCTTCCGGGGGTCTTCTGTCTTTTTCTTCAAGAAAAATTCGTGTTTTTTTCAAATTAAGTCAAGTGTTAGGGATTATTATGTTAAATATTTTAATAAATTATATATTAATATATATATATTTAATTTTAAAAATTTAATTATATATATATATATTAAAATCTGGTGTCGTTTTTGAGTAAGTTTTTTACCTTTTTTCGTTGATACCCAAATCAGGGCGGGGCCAGATGAAAAAAGGTATGTGATCTTATTCTGTTCCCCTTAAAAAATAAAGATTTATTCTTTCTTTCTATCTCTCGCTGTCCCCTTACACAACACAAAACACACAAACACAAAACAAAAAAACCACACAACACAACCAACAACACACACACACAAAACAAACCCAACAAAAAAAAAACAAAAAAAACAACGCAAAAAAACTATACAAACAACACTACACCGGGGCGTCTCCTTTTTCTGTTCTTTTGTTGTTTTTCTTTTTATTCCCCTTTGTTTCTTGTTTTTGTTGTTTTTGTTGTTGTGTTGTTGTTGTGTTGTTTTTCTTTTTTTTTTTCTTTTCTTCCTTCTTTTCTTTTTTTTTTTCTTCTTTTTTTTCTTTTTTCTCTTAATCTCTCAACCCTCTCCTCTTCCTCTCTTCCCCCCCTTGTTTATTTTTTCTCTTCAATCTAAGTCTGCCCCTTGTTGTTTCTTTTGTTTTCGTCTGTCTGTCCTCTTTCCTCAATCTCTCTCCTCTCTTCCTCCCCTCTCTCTCTCTTTCTTCCCTCCCCTCTCTCTCTCTTTTTTTTTTTCTTGGTTTTTTCTTTTGTTCTTTTTTTTTCTTGTTTTTTCCTGTTCTTTTGTTTTGTTTTCTTTTTTTTCTTGTTTTTTGTTTTGTTTTTCTTATTCTTTTGTTTTGTTTTTGTTTTTGTTTTTGTTGTTTTTGTTGTTTTTTTCTTCTTTTCTTCTTCTTTTTCTTCTTCTTTTTTTTTTCCCTTCTTTTTTCCCTTTTTTTCTTTTTTTCTTCTTCTTTTTTTTTCCTTTCCTTTCCCCTCCTCTTCCTTCTTTTTTTTTACTTTCCCTTCTCAACCTTCTTTCTTTTCCCCCCCCCCCCTTTTCTTATTTTCCCCTCCCCTTTCTTCTTTTACCCCCCCCCCCCCCTTCCCCCCCCACCCCCCTTCTCTCTCTCCCCTCTCTCTCTCTCTCTCTCTCCCCTTTTCCCCTGAGTCCATATCCTTTTCCCCCCGCCCCCCAACTTCCATTTTCCTTTTTTTCTGCTATCGCAGTGGGGTTACCAACCATCGTCTCTTTGAGATTTTCCGCCAATTGGTGCTAAGTCTATACATAAACCCAGGGCTTAAGGTTGGTCCCACCCCAAAAACACTGGCGCGGTGCGCGCGCACGACCCCCGAAAAGCACTAACAAAAACCCACCCCCCCACACATGCACACACACGCATGCGGGAGTCCCACAACACAACACACAAAAACGCGCGCGGAGGCAGAAAAACACATACACGCCGCATGAGACCCTAATAAACATATACAAAGAATTCCCAGAACTTGTTTTCCCGGAAAGGAAGGGGGGGGGAAGGGAGGGAGGGGGGGGAGAGAGAGAGAGAAAAGAAAGAAGACTGAGAGAGGGTGTGGAACTCAAAAACTAAAAGTTTTTGATGTACTTACCCTTTTGGACAACACAAAATGTTGGACAAAATGTACAAATAATTAGTTTTAAAGCAGGGATTTAATTTTCATTCATGAAGTAAAAATTTGCATAGTACAACAAACAAACCAAAAAGACCTCAAAAAACAAACCCCTTTCAAACCATCAAACTAATGAGAAATGCTTTAATGAAAACAGACAAAGTACACTTTTCATTTTCTTTAGAGGATTTTTTAGAATTATTTTGCCCCCTATTTATGCTGGAAAAAAATCGGGACAAATCGTGGCGTGATTTCTATCTTTTGTTTAAAAAAGCAATAAGGAAATGGATGATTTTTTAAAAAATTTTCCCCAAGTTTTTGGACAACAGTACAAATAAAATGGTGTCTTTTTCAGTTTTTGTCTGGGGAGAATGGCAGTTTCTACCCTGTGCTGCCTCATGTACGATTTACGTTTTTCTTAAGCGGAGTAATTAACTAAAGGGTGTGGGAAAGAAAAAAGATTCCCGTATCAAGAAATTTTTTTTTTTAAAAAAAATGGGTTTAAAGTTCGAGTAAATCTCCCTTTGGGTCAATGGTCCCCCCGTTCACAAAAGATCAATTCCTTTTCAAACACAAAAAAATTTTAACCCCAATAGGAGTGAGAGGGGAGCCCAAAAACACAGAAGACAGACGAAAGACAGACTGCAGCAACAAAAAAAAAAGAACGACAAAAAAGAAAAGCAAAAAACCAAAGTGGGGGGCAGA
>CM054163.1:33816697-33819197 GCA_028751875.1 Rapana venosa
TGTGTGTGTGTGTGTGTGTGTGTGTGTGTGTGTGTGTGTGTGTGTGTGCTTGAATTTTTGTTGAAATTGTGAATTATTGTTGGCTGTGTGTGTAGGAGTGGGTCGAATGTAAGCGATTGATTGGTTTTAACAAGATATAGCGTTATATAAATTCCATTTATTATTATTATTATTATTATTATTATTATTATTATTATTAATTATTATTATTATTATATTATTATCATTAGTAGTAGTAGTAGTAGTAGTAGCAGTGCAGAAGTAGTATAGTAGTAGATAGTAGTAGTATAGAGTAGTGGTGGCAGTAGTAGTAGTAGTAGTGGCAGTAGAAGTGTAGTAGTAGAAGTAGTAGTGTAGTAGTAGAAGTGTAGTAGTAGTAGTGGCAGTAGTGGCAGTAGAAGTAGTAGTAGTAGTAGTGGCAGTAGTAGAAGTAGTAGTAGTAGTAGTGGCAGTATAGTAGTTGTAGTAGTATGTGGCAGTAGTAGAAGTAGTTAGTAGAAAATAGTAGTAGTAGTTAGTAGTGGCAGTAGAAGTAGTAGTAGTAGAAGTGGAGTAGTTAGTAGTAGTAGTAGTAGTGGCAGTAGTAGAAGTAGTAGTAGTAGTAGTAGAAGTAGTAGTAGAAGTAGTAGTAGTAGTAGTAGTAGTAGTAGTAGTAGTAGTAGTGGCTAGTAGTAGAGTAGTAGTAGTAGTAGAAGTAAAGTAGTAGTAGTAGTAGAAGAAGTAGTATTATTATTAGTAGTAGTAGTGGCAGTAGTAGAAGTAGCATCATCATCATCATCATCGTCATCATCATCATCATCATCATCATCATCATCATCATCATCATCATCATCATCTATTATATATTCTTCTTCTTCTTCTTTTCTTCTTCTTCTTCTTCTCTTCTTCTTCTTCGTCTTCGTCTTCGACTTGTTCTCCTACTTCTTCTTCTTCTTCTTTCTTCTTCTTCTTCTTCTTCTTCTTTTCTTTATTCTTCTTCTTCTTCTTCTTCTTCTTTCTTTATCTTATTCGTCGTCGTCGTCTTTTTCTTCTTCTTCTTCTTTCTTCATTTTCTATCTTCTTTTCTTCTTCTTCTTTTCTTTTCTCTCTTCTTCTTCTTCTTCTTCTTCTCCTTCTTCTTCTTCGTCTTCGTCTTCGTCTTCTTCCTCTTCTTCTTCTTCTTCTCTTCTTCTTCTTCTTCTTCGTCTTTCTTCTTCTTCTTCTTCTTCTTCTTCTTCTTCTTCTTCTTCTTCTTCTTCTTCTTCTTCTTCTTCTTCTTCTTCTTCTTCTTCTTCTTCTTCTTCTTCTTCTTCTTTCTTCTTCTTCTTCTCATTTAAAAAGGGAAGTTTGAGGCCTCTGACGCCTCACTCCCTTACGACCCTACTACACATCTTTTACCTTTTTTATATCATTCAAAACCCATAACCACTGCCTTACGAAACCTTAGCTTATCAACTCCCGTTTATTCCCCCTTCCCTCGGAATCGGAATGTAGATGTCTGAATGGTGGTGGGGGCTGTGGGGAAGGGGGGGGGGGGGAGGGGGGGGGGGGGGAGGGGAGGGGGGGAGGAGAAGGTTGCATACGCCAAAAAAATATAAAATCTCACCATTGGTGAACCTCGGAGCTCTAGCCGAGAAACGAATTAAAACAGAAAGTAATCCTTTTGCAGACCTGTTAGTTTGGGTATTACTGGAAGGGATTAGTTCGTTGTTTTTTGTGTGTCTATGATATTACGATGTTTGTTGTCTGCGTTTGGTTTAAATAGTTTTTATTCAGAAATGAGTATAAGCATTGAAAACAAACAGCATTTTGGAATCATAGCAACAACAAGCTTGTAGCTTATGGTGTGCTCAATTAAACAATGAAGATTAACATGAACATAACGGCTGCTGAGCTGAAAAATGTAAACCAACAACAACAAACATTTTCATCAATTACAATCTTTGCTAATGTAAGAAAAAAGGAAAACAACACAAAGAAACATATCAATTTGTAGAATAAACACACATAAAAACAAACAAAAATAGTCGTCTGCGTTTGTGTGTTGGACTCTTGTCTGTGTGTGTGTGTGTGTGTGTGTGTGTGTGTGTGTGTGTGTGTGTCTGTGTCTGTGTGTGTGTGTGTGTGTGGGTGTGTCTGTCTGTGTGTGTGTGTGTGTGTGTGTTGTGTGTGTGTGTGTGTCTGTGTGTGTCAAAGTCAAGTCAAGTCAAATTTTTATTTCCAGATGGTACATTGAATAAAAAATGCATTTGCTTAAAATAATCCATCAAGCCATCTATCTAAGAACAAATTTATTAATGATGATACTGAAATACTACATTATCGCAACCTTTACCAAAAAATTGTACTAGTAAAAAAGAGGAAGAGCAATAGAATAATACATTGGAAAATACAGATTACACATACATACATGCATACACACCTGCGCCTGTGTGTATGTGTGTGTGTCTGTGTGTGTGTCTGTGTGTCTATCTGTCTGTTTGTCTGTCTTTCTGTCTATCTTTCTCTCTCTCTTTCTCTC
>CM054163.1:33849014-33859014 GCA_028751875.1 Rapana venosa
CCCTCTCTCCTTCCTTGTCCTCCTCTTCCTTCCTTCTCTCCCTCTCCTTCCCTTCTCCATCTCCTCCTTCCTTGTCCCTCTCTCCCTTCCTTCCCCCTTCTTTCTCTCTTTCTCCCTTGTCCCCCTCTCCCCTTCCTTCTCCCCCTCCTCCCCCACCTTCAAACTGGCCCCTCCTCACCGTCACCACCCCTTTTGAATTGTATTTCATTGTCCTGTATTGCATTGTATTATGTTGCATTGTATTGTGTTGCATTGCATTGTATTGCATTGCCCTGTATTGTATTGCGTTGAATTGCATTGTATTCTATAGCACAATATTGTGTTATATTGTAGGGCATTGTATTTAATTGTATTTGTATTGTATTATGATGTATTGTATTGTATTGTATACCACTTCAAGTCACGGCAGATTTCTCTGCGTGAAATTCGGGATGCTCTTCCCGGGGAGAGCACGTCGCCACAAGAGCAGCGCCACCCATTATTTTTTTCTTTTTCCTGTCTGCAACTGCATTTGGTGTCTATATCAGAGTGGCTTTTTTTCTACAGAATTTTTGCCAGGGATAACTCTGTTGTTGCCGTGGGTTCTTTTATGTGCACTAAATAAGTAATGTACACAGGACCTCGGTTTATCGTCTCATCCGAAAGACTAGCACCCAGACCATCACTCATGGTGTAATGGACAGGGGGGAAAGTTTCGGGCACAAACGGGGTTCAAACCACCGCACACTTCGAACCCGGACTTTTCTCATTCTAGACAGGCGCGTTACCTCTAGACCACCGATCCAATTTAACTTTCTCTCTCTCCCTCTCTCTCTCTCTCTCTGTCTCTCTCCCTCTCTTTATCGCTCTCTCTCCCTGTCCCTCTGTCTGTTTGTATGTCTGTCTCTCTCTCTGTCTCTCTGTCTCCCTTTCTCTCTTCTCTCTCTTCTCTCTCTCCCGCTCTCTCTCCCTCTCTCCTTCTCCCTTTCTTTCTTTTCCCCTCTTTCTCTCCACTCTCCTCTCTCTCTCTCTCTCTCTCTCTCTCTCCTCTCTCTCTCTCTCTCTCTCTCTCTCTCTCTCTCTCTCTCTGCCTCACTGGGGGACGGGATAGCCTAGTGGTTAGAACATTGCGCTCGCAATCTGACGACCCGGGTTCGATTCCTGTTCAAGGGAATATTTTCTCCTGGAGTTAACATCAGTGCAGACTCCACTCTCCCGAAAAGTCCTTCGGATGAGACTATAAACCGAGGCCCCGTGTGCGAACGCACGCAGAACATCTTGCGCACACGATAAATCCTGTTCCGCTTTTCGTAAGAGTATGCCATTGTGTTCCGGTGGGAACAGATGACAGAATTTACAAAACCGCATACACACGGGGACTGAAAGTAAAAAAAGCAATCAGTGCTTATTACATTATCCTCGATATAAATAAATAAATAAATAAATAAATAAATAAACTCCCTTTCTCTCTCACTCTCTCTGTCTCTCACTCTCTCTCTCTCTCTCTCTCTCTCATCTCTCTCTCTCTCTCTCTCTCTCTCTCTCTCCTGCCCTCTCTCTCTCACTCCATCACTCTCCCTCTCTCCCCCCTCTCCCCAGTCTCCCCACTCTCTTTCTCTGTCTATGTTTGTCTCTGTCTGTCTGTCTGTCTGTCTGTCTCTGTCTCTGTATCTCTCTGTGTGTGACTTATTTGCTTTCTAGACAGGTGCGTTACCTTTAGATAGCCGATCCAATTTTAAATTTACATTTTTATCAAGTATCTCTCTGTGACTCCCTCTGTCTCTGTCTTTGTCTCTGTCTTTGTCTGTGTTCTTTGTCTGTGTTCGTTGTCTGTGTTTGTTGCCTGTGTTCTTTGCCTGTGTTCTTTGTGTTCGTTGCCTGTGTTCTTTGTCTGTGTTCGTTGCCTGTGTTCTTTGTCTGTGTTCTTTGTCTCTGTATTTGTGTGTCTGTGTGTGTGTGTTCTCTCTGTCTGTGTCTCTCTCCCTCTGTCACTTTCTCTCTCCCCTCTCTCTCTTTTCCCCTCTCTCTCTCTCTCTCTCTCTCCTCTCTCTCTCTCTCTCTCTCTCTCTCCCTCTGTCTCTTTCTCTCTCTCCCTCCCTCCCTCCTCCCTGTGTGTGTGTGTTGTGTGTGTGTGTGTGTGTGTGTGTGTGTGTGTATGTGTGTGTGTGTGTGTAACTGATCTATTCAATCCTACCCCAGGCAAATGAATCCGATATCTGTAACAAAAAGATATCAGAGTGTTTATTTGTTGTTGCTGCTGCTGTTGTTGCTGCTTTTGCTGTTGTTGATCCTGTTGTTGTTGTTTTCTTTCAAAAATATTTTTGGAAACCGACAATCTTCGAGATATGTTTTCCTTCCTTTTTGGATACATTTTCTGTGCTTCAGAATAGATAAATATAGAGAAAAAGCCCCCTCCCTCTCCTCTCAATTTTCAACCCTTTTGTTCAAAGTCGATTTTTCTCCCTGGAGTTAACATCAGTACCGACTCCACTCTCCCCAAAAGTCCTTCGGATGAGACTGTAAATTGAGGTCCCGTGTGCGAACGCATGCAGAATATCTTCAAGAATGTATCTGTTAACTGTTTGTTTGTCTGTTTGTTTATTCGTTCGTTGGGTTTGGTTTTTCTTCTGTGTATGTTTTCTATCTCTTGGTGCGAATGTTGTTGTTGTCAAACGAGCTCTGCTGGTTATTTTGAAAGATGAGATGAGATGAGCATAATTACGTCATCCTCATTGTCATTGATCATCCTTCGGATGAAACTTTAAACCGAGGCCTTGTGTGCAAACGCATGCAGAACATCTAGCGCACACGTTAAATCCTGTTCCGCTTTTCGTAAGAGTAGGCCATTGTGTGCCGGTGGGAACAGATGACAAAATTTACAAAACCGCATACACACGGGGACTAGATGTAAAAAAAAAAAGCACATAAGTGCTTATTCCATTATCCTCGATATAAAGAAAAATGTCATCTGAGCGCTTTGATTTGTTGCTTTACAAGATTCAGCGCTATATAAATTCCATACATCATCATCATCATCATCATCATCATCATCATCATTATTATTATTATTATTATTATTATTATTATTATTATTATTATTATTATTAAAGATGTAATTATACAACACATCCCTTTCTGGTTTAGCTCTGATTTCGGTTGTTTGTGAAAGAAATGTCTTGGGTTTTTTTCCCCTCGGTTTATTTCCATTCTATTTCTCTCTGTCTTTCTAAATTTGGGGGTTTGGTTTGTGTTTATCTGGTTTGTTTGTTTGAGGGGGTGGGGTGGGGGGGTGAGAGGGTTGGGAAGGGGGGTGGGGGTGGTGGGTGGGTGGTGGGTGGGGGGTTGTTGTTGTGTTTTTGATCGTGTGTTTGTCGATTTTGTTTTCTAAATGTCTGCTCCTCCGTCCTTCCTTTCGTTTTCGAAGTCTTGCGTTTTGTTTGTTTGTTTGTTTTTTTTTTCTTTTCTTCTTTTTCTTTTCTGTTTTCTTTTTCTTTTCTTTCTTTCATTCTTTCTATTCTTTTCTTTCTTTCTTTTTTCTTTTTTTTCTTTTCTTTTTTTCTTTTCATCCCATCTCCCACCCTCTCTCTCTCTCTCTTATTATTTTTTCGATCATATTGTCCCCTCTTCCCTCTCTCTCTCTGTCTCTCTCTGTCTCTCTCTGTCTCTATGTATCTGTCTGTCTCTCTGTCTCTTTCTCTCTGTCTCTGTCCCTCTGTCCCGTCTCTCTCTCTCTGTCCCTCTGTCTCTCTGTCTCTCTGTCTCTCTCTGTCTATGTCTGTCTGTCTGTCTGTTTCTCTCTTATTCTTTCTTTCAATCACACTGCCCCCTTCCCCCCACCCCCTCTCTGTCTCTGTCTCTGTCTATCTCTCGCTGTCTCTCTCTGTCTCTCTCTCTCTCTCTCTCTCTCTTATTCTTTCTTTCGATCACACTGCCCCCTTCACCCTCTCTCTGTCTATCTCTCTCTCTGTCCCTCTGTCTCTGTCTGTCTCTGTCTGTCTCTGTCTCTCATTTTCTTTCGATCTCACTGCCCCCTCTTCCCCCCCCCCTCTCTCTGTCTGTCTGTCTGTCTCTGTCTGTCTGTCTCTCTCTCTATCTGTCTGTCTGTCTGTCTCTCTCTCTATCTGTCTGTCTGTCTCTCTCTCTCTTATTCTTTTGTTCGATCACACTGCTCCTCCCCCCCCCCCCCTCACTCTGTCTCTTCTCTCTCTGTCTCTCTGTCTGCCTGTCTGTCTCTTATTCTTTCTTTCGATCACATTACCCCCTTCCCCCCCCTCTCTTTTTCTCTCTGTCTGTCTCTGTCTGTTTGTTTATCTGTCCGCCTGTCTCGTGTAGATGTGTAGATGTTCATTTCATGACTTTTTTTGTTGTTTTTCCCCCAATCCAAACCAACACAAAATAATGTACTAGATTACAACACAGCGGGTAGATGTTCATTTTTAGGACTTTATAAGTTTGGTCTTACTTTCGTTTCTTTGTTGTTGTTGTTTTGTTTGTTTTTCTTTGTTTGTGTTTTGTTGTTATTTTTTGGAGGGTAGGGTTGTTTTTGTTTTTGGTTTGTTTTTGTGTGTTTAATTGTTTGTTTAAAGGTTTAAATTTGTTTTTACTGTGTGAGTGTATTGGTATTGGGTTTATTATTGTAATGTATCCCTACGGGCGTGGACTGGATGTAAAAAAAGCACATGTGTGCTTATTCATTATCCTCGAAATAAAAGAATTTGTGATTGTCTCTCTCTCTCTCTCTTTCTCTCTCTCTCTCCCTCTCTCTCTCTCTCCCCCCTCTCTCTCTCTCTCCCCCCCCCTCTCTCTCTCTCTCCCCTATTCCTCTTTCATTTGACCCGTTTCTGTGTGATTTGTTTTGGTGGTTTTTGTTTTTATCCTTCTGTCTATCAGAAACTTTATCCCTCCTCTCCTCTGTCCCTTTCACTTCTCTCTCTCTCTCTCTCTCTCTCTCTCTCCTCTCTCTCTCTCTCTCTCTCTCTCTCTCTCTCTCTCTCTCTCTCTCTCCTCTCTCTTCTCTCTCTCTCTCTCTCTCTCTTCTCTCTCTCTCTCTCTCTCTCTCTCTCTCTCTCTCTCTCTCTCTCTCTCTCTTTCTTTCTTTCTTTCTTTCTTCTTTCGGCACATCTTCAATCTTGGTAGGCTACAGAGAATTAGGCGAGCTACAGATATGATTGATAGACTAATTCTGTATGTTTTCGCTATCTTGATTCTAAGTTTAAAAGATTGATAAGCTAAGTCCATGTGTTTGCGCTGTCTTCTTGTAAATTTAAAAGCTGGATAGCTTGTTCTATGCGTGTTTGCTATCTTCTTCTACGCTTAAAAGCTTGATAAGTTAATTCTGTGTGTTTTCGCTATTTTGGTTCTAAGTTAAACAGCTTGGTGAACTAATTGTATGTGTTTCTGCTTCCTTCTTCTCACTTCAAATGATGATGATTTTCTAAAATCACTAAATGTGAATAGACGTTATACTGAAGATATGTTCAATAGACTAATTATAAAATTACGTGTTCTTGCTATCTTCTTCTAAGCTAAAAATCTTAATAGACTAGTTCTATTTGTTTTTTGCAATTTTTTAAAAGTCTAAAACCTTGATGAACTGATTTGATATGTTAATGCTATCTTGGTTCTATGTTTAAAAGCTCGATAGAGTTATTCTACATGTGTTCGCCATCTTCTTCTAAGTTCAAAAGATTGGCTAATTCTGTGTATTTTTGCAATCTTTTTTCTAAGCTTAAAAGCTCGATAGACTAGGTCTATGTGTTTCTTCTGCTAAGTTAAAAAAGTCGACAGACTAATTCTATGTGTTTTCGCTATATTGGTTCTAAGTTTAAAGTTTTGATAAACTAATTCTAAACGTTTTCGCTATCTTCTTCTAAGTTTAAGCTTGATAGACTAATTCTACGTTTCTCCACTATCTTCTTTCAAGCTTAAAAGCTTGGTAAACTAATTGTATGTGTGTTCGCTATCTTCTTCTAAGTTCAAAAGATTGGCTAATTCTATGTTTTTGCAATCTTTTTTCTAAGCTTAAAAGCTTGATAGACTAAGTCTATGTGTTTCTTCTGCTAAGTTTAAAAATTCGACAGACTAATTCTATGTGTTTTCGCTATATTGGGTCTAAGTTTGAAGCTTTGATAAACTAATTATATGTGTTTCTATTCTCTCATTCTAAGTTTGAAAGCTTGACAACCTAGTTCTATGTTTCCATTATCTCATTCTAAGTTTAAAAGCTTGATAAACTAATTCTATGTGTTTCCATTATCTCATTCTAAGTTTAAAACTTTGATAAACTAATTCTATGTGTTTCCATAATCTCCTTCTAAGTTTAAAAGTTTGATCAACTAATTTTATGTGTTTCCATAATCTCCTTCTAAGTTTAAAAGTTTGATCAACTAATTCTATGTGTTTCCGTAATCTCCTTCTAAGTTTAAAAGTTTGATAGACTAATTCTATGTCTTTCTGCAATCTTCTTTGAAGCTTAAAAGCTTGATAGACTAATTCTACGTGTTTCAAAAATCTTCTTTTAAGCTTGAAAGCTTGATAGACTGATTCTACGTGTTTCAAAAATCTTCTTTTAAGCTTAAAAGCTTCGTAAACTAAATCTATGTGTTTCCATTGTCTTCTTCTAAGTATAAAATCTTATAAGACGATTTCTTTCTAATTTTTTATACCACTTAAAGCCATGGCAGATTTCTCTGTATGAAATTCGGGCTGTTCTCCCCGAGCATAGCGCGTCGCCACAAGAGCAGCGCCACCCCTTATAATTTTTTTCTACTCCTGTCTGCAACTGTATTTGTTTCCCTCTCAGAGTGGCTCTTTCTACATAATTTTACCAGGGATAACTCTCTTGTTGCCTTGGGTTCTTTTGCGTGCGCTAAATAATTTTGTGTGTAACACGGGACCTCGTTTTATCGTCTCATCTGAAAGAATTGCACCCAGACCACCACTCATGGTCTAATGGATAGGGGTAAAGTTTCGGGCCGAAACGGGGATCAAACCACCGCACACTTCCGACCCGGACTTTTCGCTTTCTAGGCAGGCGCGTTACCTCTAGACCACCGATCCACCGATCTATGTGTTTCTGCTATCTTCCCCTACGCTTAAAAGATTCATGGACTAATTTTAATTTTATATTTCTGCTATCTTAATAATAGTAATAATAATAATAATAATAATATAATAATAATAATAATAATAATAATAATAATAATGTATGGAATTTAGATAGCGCTGAAGCTTGTAAAACAAACAAATCGAAGCACTTGCACTCAAATCATTTACACACATGCAACTTTCCTCAAATGTAATGAATAACAGATTTCAAATTTATGCACAGAAGTTTGAGAGGGGCATGTGTATAGGAATAATGTTTGAAATGATATGTGTCTGTTTATTTATTTATTTGTTTTATTCTATTTAATTATGTATATTATTTATATTTATCTATTTATCTGTTTTATTCCTTCTATTTCAAGGATAATCGAATAGCACTCAAGTGCTCTTTTTCCATCCAGTCCCATGTGTTACAGTTTATATAAATGCTGTCATCCGTTCCCACCAGGCACACAATTGGCCTACTCTTCCGAAAAGCGGAACGGGATTTAACGTTGCGCAAGATGTTCGATGCGTTCGCAACATTGGCCTCTGTTTATAGTCTCATCCGAAGACCTTTGGGAGAGTTGATTGGCATCGAGACTCGCCTGTTGTGTCTGTCAAAACTGTCTGTCTGTCTCCACTGCTGTCTGCCTGACTTTTGCTGAATCTGTTTAGTTGAAGTTCTGTCTGATGCCTCGTGTCTAGTGTCTGACTGTCTGTCTCTTCTCCTGCTGCCCTGTCTTCTGCTGTCTGCTATTTTGTTTGTCTGAATCTCTGTTAGTCAAAGTCTCTCTGTGCCTCTGTCTCTCTCTGTCTTGCCCCTGTCTCTGCCTGTCTGCCTATATCTGTTAGCCTGTCTGTCTGTCTCTATCTGTCTGTCTGGCTGGCTGGCTCTCTCTCTCTCTCTCTCTCTCTCTCTCTCTCTCTCTTTCTTTCTTGCCCATTTGTGTGTCTGTCTCTTTTTCTCTGTGCCTCTCTCTCTTTCTCCCTCTTTGTCTCTAACTCTCTCTCTCTCTCTCTCTCCTCTCTCTCTCTCTCTCTCTCCATCCCCCTCTCTTTCAGACACACACACACATATACACACATACAAACACATTCTCTCTCTCTCACACACATTGTGTGGATATAATACTGTTTAAAAATGCGCCGCTACTTTCAAGAGTATGAGTGCATAATATCACACGTTTGTGTAGGTGGAGGGAGGAGAGGAGGGATGTCATTGCAGACGAAAATGTCAATGCTGACGACAGTGAATGCCTAGTATCTGTTTGTGAGTTTTGTTCCTGTACTATTTTTTTGCTTTTTTTTTAATGTAAAGTATGAACGTGAAGTGAAAGAACGGGTGATACAGTAACATGATATCATTTGTTTCCTTGACATTTTAAGATTTGTAAAACAAAACACACACAAAACTGTGTGCACGCGCGTGTATGTACGTGTGTGTGTGGTGTGTGTGTGTGTGTGTGTGTGTGTGTGTGTGTGTGTGTGTGTGTGTGTGTGTGTGTGTGAAGTCAAGTCAAGTCAAATCTTTATTTCCCGATGGCACATTGAATAAGCAATGCATTTGCTTTTATTTTTCATTGAGCCATCTATCTAAGAACAAATAACTTCATAATGATAATACTGAAGTACTACATTATTACAACCTTGTGTGTGTGTGTGAAGTCAAGTCAAGTCAAGTCAAATTTTTATTTCCAGATGGTACATTGAATAAGCAATGCATTTGCTTTTTTCCATCAAGCCGTCTATCTATCTATCTATCTATCTATCTATCTATCTATCCATCTATCTATCCATCTATCTATCTATCTATCTATCTATCTATCTATCTATCAAGCTATCTGTCTAGGAACAAAAAACCCAACTTAATCAATATTATCTAACTACATTAGTACCATGTGTGTGTGTGTGTGTGTGTGTGTGTGTGTGTGTGCGTGTGTGTGAGTGTGTGTGTTTGTGCGTATGTGTGTGTGTGTGTGATTGCAATTATTATTCTCTCTGTGTCTCTGTCGGTCTGTCTCTGTCTCTCTCTATCTCTCTGTCTCTCTCTATCTCTCTGTCTCTGCCTCTCTGTCTCTCTCTATCTATCTGTCTGTCTCTGTCTCTCTATCTCTCTCTATCTCGCTATCTCTCTGTCTGTCTCTGTATGTCTGTCTGTCTGTCTCTCTATCTCTCTGTCTGTCTCTATCTCTCTGTCTGTCTCTATCTCTCTGTCTCTATCTCTCTGTCTCTCTATCTCTCTGTCTGTCTGTCTGTCTTTCTCTCTCTCCTCCTCCCCCCCCCCCCCCTCCCTTTCGAGCACTTCGGTGACTTTCTTCTTCAAACTATGTCTTTCAGTCGTGTCGTTTGTTCTCTCTTTCTTTCCTCTCTGTCTCTCTCTCTCGTCTCTTTCTCTCTCTCTCTCTCTGCTCTACTCTCTCTCTCTCTCCTTCTCTCTATCTCTCTCTCTCTCTCTGCTGACTGTCTTCTGTCTTCCTACTCTGTCTCTATCTCTTCTTCTCTCTCTCTCTCTGTCCTCCCTCTCTTCTCTCTTCTCTCTTTTCTCTTCTCCTCCTGTCTCTCTCTCTCTGTCTGCTCTCTTTCTCTTCTCTCTTCCTCTCCCTTTCTCTTTGTCTGTCTTCTCATCGTTCTGTCCCTCTCTCTCTTCTCTTCTCCCTCTCCCCCCCCCTCCTCTTTGCTTCGTTATTTCTCTCCCTCCTCTCCTCCCCTCCTCTCTCTCCCTCTTCTCCTCCTCTCTCTCTCCTCTCTCTTCCTCTACTCTCTTCCCTCTCTCTCTCTCTCTCCCTCTCTTCTTCTCCTTCTCTCTCCTCCCTCACCCTCTCCTCTCTCTCCTCCCTTTCTCTCTCTCCTCTCTCCCTCCCCTCTCATCTCTCCCCCTCTCTCTCTCTCCCTCTCTCCCCCCCCCCTCTCTCTCCCTTCTCTCTTCCCCTCT
>CM054163.1:33861514-33866514 GCA_028751875.1 Rapana venosa
AGTTGTGGATCGGTGGTCTAGAGGTAACGCGACTGTCTAGAATGCGAAAAGTCCGGGTCGGAAGTGTGTGCGGTGTTTCGTATCCCGTTTGGACCCGAAATTTTCCCCCCATCCATGAGTGGTGGTCTGGGCGCTAGTCTTTCGGATGAGACGATAAACCCGAGGTCCCGTGTGTTACACACAATTTTCAGCGCACGTAACAGAACCCAAGGCAACAAGAGAGTTGTCCCTGGCAAAATTCTTAGAAAAAAGCCACTCTGATAGGGAAGCAAATACAGTTGCAGACCAAAAGAAAAAAAAAAGAGGGTGGCGCTGCTCTTGTGGCGACGCGATCTCCCCCGGAGAGAGAGCAGCCCGAATTTCACGCAGAGAAATCTCATATCGTGACTTTAAGTGGTATAACAAAAAAAAAGTTGTTTAAATATTCATGACAATGTTATGCAAAGTACTCAATGGGGGAGGAAGCAACTTTGACTCAAGTGTCCGTACTTTGGAAGCAAAAGGGAAACTTTTTGGGCAACCCACAAAACGCGGGGATGGAAGTATGGATGAAAGGAAAGGAAAGCTTTGTTGTGGTGGTGGGGGGGGGGGGGGGGGGTAGTGTGGGGGGGGAGGGGGGGGCGGGAGGGGTTGGGGATGGGGGGGGGGGGGTGGAGTTCGTCAAGGTTTTGCTTCGATTTTTCATTTGTATTCATGAAGGGAGGGAGGTAAGATATAGGTTTTTTTAACCAAAGAGGGTTAACCATTCGCCGTGGTACAGTGGTTAGCGCTTTGGGTTACGGACTGAAAGGTCGTGGGTTTAAACCTTTTAAGAGTCGTAGTGAATTTTTGTCCGACTCCGGCCGGCTCCTATCCAGAGTGAGTGTGCTGTGGGCTCAGTGGGAAGACTGGGACCACACAGTCGAGCTTCATCCACTTAACGGATGCGAGTTTGAGAGTGTTGCTCAAATTACCTGACCAACACTGCAGGTGTCTGTATCTCTCGGGCCTGGTTGACGCCGGGATATGTTATGTTAGTAAGCGTAGAGTACAACCCTGTCAAGTAGTCTCAAAGCACATGCACTTCCACAGCAGCATCATTATCATTGATAATCATGCAATATAAAAGATTGTCTCTGATTCTGTGGTCCCAGTTGCTCTGGTCTCATGGTGACCTCAGATTCGGTTTGCCCATACACTTCTGTGCCTGTGGTGAGTTTGTGTCAAAGCCTTTGGGGTTGGAGGTTTGTGGGTGACGGTCGTTGGAGGGACGTTGTGGTGGTTGCCACCTCGGGTGGGTGACTCACCCAGTCTGGCTCTGCGACGGAGCTAATACAGGCAGGTACCCATTGACCGCTGGGTGAACTGGGGGACTGTACTGAAGCCGAGGCCCGCAAACGGTCACCCATCCACTTGATAACCACGCTCAACGTTGCTTAACACCTTAGCTTGGGGAAAAGCGAGTGTTCTGACCACTGAGCTATCGCGTCCCTTCTGGGGTCTCCTAGATACCCCTTTCCCCCCCCCCGGGGGGACGGGATAGCCTAGTGGTTAGAACATTGCGCTCGCAATCTGACGACCCGGGTTCGATTCCCGTTCAAGGGGATATTTTCCCCTGGAGTTAACATCAGTGCAGACTCCACTCTCCCCAAAAGTCCTTCGGATGAGACTATAAACCGAGGCCCCGTGTGCGAGCGCACGCAGAACATCTTGCGCACACGTTAAATCCTGTTCCGCTTTTCGTAAGAGTAGGCCATTGTGTGCCGGTGGGTACAGATGACAGAATTCACAAATTCGCATATACACGGGGACTGGATGTAAAAAAGCACATAAGTGCTTATTCCATTATCCTCGATATAAAAGAATAAAATAAAAATAATAAAATAGATACCCCCCCCCCCCCCCTTAAAGGGGTAGGATGCACGTCACAAGTCTTTATGAGCTTGTGCCGACAACAGACTGTTGGCTCTTGATAACAAACCAGTTGCTTTGAAACAAAATAATCGATCCATCCCCCCCCCCCCCCCCCCCCCAAAGAATAAAGACCTAATTTTGGGGGACGTTGGAACAACACACAATCCAATCCCTGCCCCAAAAACATAAACAAAGCACAGTTGTTTAATTAAGATTTAAAAAAAAAATATTTACGCGCAGAACCCAATAGAATCTTCTTAAAAAAAAGAAAAAAGATATCGTCCAAGCCCTAAAAGATGTAATCAACGTCTGAAATAAAGAGCTTTAGACTTCCCCGAGGGGATGCCGGGGGCCTATCAGTATAAACAGCATCCCCACATTCTGGAAATTCTGGGCTAGAAATTTCCTCTTTTCTATCACTCTCTTTGTTTCTGCCTTGTTCCTTTTCTTCCTGTCACCACCTCCTTCTTGTCTGTTTTCTGCCTTCTTGGTCCATTCTCCTGCCTTCTTTTCCAGAAAGAACTTAAAAGGTAACTATTCAGCGCTATATAAATTCCATACATTATTATTCATTATTATTATTCTCTCTTGCGACGAAGTCGGATGCGCTGGGCCTGACTTGTCAGGCGCTTAACGGCAGTGTGACGCATTTTCGCTCATATAACAGACAACAATAGTTGCTGTCTGAGCGTTCGACGAAGAAGAAGAAGAGCTTCAGACACAGAACCCAAACAGACTCCAGCCAAGACTTCAATCAGCCAGAACCCTTGCGCTGGCAATCATTGACTGGGAATGCATTCCTCTGCTGCATGCTCAAGCAAGGAAAGAACCAGCGAACGAACGAGCATTGCCATGTTGCGCAAACTCACTGAGCACCACTCATCATTGTTGCACATGCTGGAAAAACATCAAACCTCATCTGTTGATGAAAGTTTTCCTGGAAGGATTTGCAAAGTCGGAATACGGCTACCTATATTGTGTTTGGGGAAAATGGTTGCATACACAAAAATCTCACATTTAGTGAACCTTTATTTATTTTTTTGTTATATTCTTTTATGTTGAGGATAATGGAACAAGCATTCATGTGCTTTTTTACGTCCATTTCCTGCGTGTATGCAGTTTTGGAAATTTTGTCATCTAATCCCACAGGCACACAATGTCCTACTCTTCCAAAAAGTGGAACGAGTTTTAGCTTGTGTGCAATATGTTCTGCATGTGTTCATACACAGGGCCTTGGTTTATAGTCTCATCTGATTTGGGGAGAGTAGATGTTAACTCCGGAGGAAAAATCCTCTTGATAACCACAGGTGCCTTGGATCAAAATAATTCCATTTGATAACAACGCTTGATGCTGCTTAATCTTGGCTTGGGGAAAAGCGAGTGTTCTGACCACTGAGCTATCGTGTCCCTTCTGGGGTCTCCTAGATAACCCCCTCCCCCCCCCCCCTCAAAGGGGTAGGATGCACGTCACAAGTCTTTATGAGCTTGTGCTGACAACAGACTGTTGGCTCTTGATAACAAACAGTTGCTTTGAACCAAAATAATCGATCCATTCCCTCCCCCCCAAAAAAATAAAGACCTAATTTTGGAGGACGTTGGAACAACACACAATCTAATCCCTGCCCAACAAAACATAAACAAAGCACAGTGGTTTAATTAAGATTCTTAAAAAAATATTTACGCGCAGAATTAAATAGGATCTTGTTAAAAAAGAAAAAGATATCGCCCAAGCCCTAAAAGATGTAATCAAAGTCTGAAATAAAGAACTTCAGACACAGAATCCAAACAGACTCCAGCCAAGACTTAAATTAGCCAGAATCCTTGCGCTGGCAATCATTGACTGGGAATGCATTCCTCTGCATGCTCACGCAAGGAAAGAACCAACAAACGCGCATTGCCATGTTGCGCAAACTCACTGAGCACCACTCATCCTTTTGCACGTCCTGAAATAATAATACTAATAATAATAATTTTAAAAAATGATGATAATAATAATAATAATAATAATAATAAAAATGATAATAAATACTACTACTACTACTAATAATAAAAATGGAACTTGTATAGCGCTATATCTTGCAAAGACAAATCAAAGCGCATGCATTCAACCTAATCTTACACAGTCATGCAATCAATGATAAATAATCAATAGTTTAAACAAACAGATATTTACAAACATGGTACGCTACAGACAAAATCTATCAAATCCAACCCATCTGTTGATGAAAGTTTTCCTGGAAGGATCTGCAAAGTCATAATACGGCTACCTAAAGTGTGTGTGGGGAAAAATTGGTTGCATGCGTAAACATCTCATCATTTGGTGAACCTTGGAGTTCTGGGGTTAGTTTTTTTTTCGGGGGGGTGGGGGAGGGGTTGCTGCTTCATCTTCTGTGACGTCCCCTGTCCTGCTCTGAGCTAACATACGTGGAGTTCTTGCCAAGAAGGAAAACAAAATATCCAGAAAGGAGGAACAGAGTAAGGGTGGTGGGGGGGGGAGGAGGAAGACCCAAATCTGGAAGGTAGAGGGTGGCTTAGTGGTTAGAAGGTGAACAAACTCACGATTTTGTTTTCCTGTTCCCTGTAGGACAGTCTTGGCCAGTCCAGATGTTCGTGTGATATGCCCATACCCCTTTAGTTTGCGGTTTTTTCCCCCCAATGAAGTCGAGAGTTGTTCATAATGGTTCTCGGGACGGGATAGCTCAGTGGTCAGAACACTCGCTTTCCCCCAAAGCCAAGGTTAAGCAGCATCGACCGTGGTTACCACTTGGATGGGTGACCGTTTGCCGCGCCTTGGCTTCAGTACAGTTACCCCAGCTGTAAATGGGTACCTGCCCTCTTTAGGGTCAGGGAAGGTAAAGCAGCGAGGGAGAGGAGATGGGCGCCGCTCTCAATATGCTGTCCCCTGGAGAAGTTGAGGTCTTTGATGCCTTTTCCCCCTACGGCCACATAGGTTATGGGACACCTTTACCTTTACATATGGCGCTAAGGCGTTTCAAGGGACGGATACATTTCAGCAGGGTGATGGGAATTTTGGCTTTCAAAGGCAGGGACAGGTATGAGATGAAACAATAGGGAAAAATCTTAGGTTTGAAATAGGTATGTTTTGA
>CM054163.1:33871514-33874014 GCA_028751875.1 Rapana venosa
GGGGGAAAGCGAGTGCTCTGACCACTGAGCTATCCCGTTCTATGATAGAGTGTAGGTTATTATTATAAGAGCTAACGTCATCTCAGCATAACGTAATTTCCTTTTAATAAGGATAATAATAATATTAATAATACTAATACTAATACTACTACTAATAATAATAATAATATGATGATGATGATGATTATGAGAAGAAGGAGAATGATACTACTACTACTACTACTACTACTACTACTACTACTACTACTACTACTACTACTACTACTACTACTACTATTACTATTGCTATTACTACTACTACTACTCCTGCTGCTGCTGTTGCTGCTGCTGCTGCTACTGCTGCTACTAATACTGCTGCTGAGGATGATGATGAGAAGAAGAAGAAGAAGAAGAAGAAGAAGAAGAAGAACAACAACAACAACAACAACAACAACAAGAACAAGAAGAACAAGAAGAAGAAGAATATACCTAAGTAGTTTTTCCAATATCAATAAGTAAACAAAACTTTAAGCTTCGGCATATGATTTTGTTCTAAAAATAAAGTCTCCCCCCTCCCACCCCCTCACCCACCCCACACACACATCATCTAACACATGGTGGAAAACGGTCTGGGTTCTAGTCTTTCAGAGGGTGGGATAAGATACATTGGCACGAACAGCAAACCTTTCAGCACACATTAACAATTGTAAACAGTACAAGGAGGGAGACGAAGAGGCAGACAGAGGAAACGATGGGAAGACAACATCAGAGAGTGGAGAACTGGCCTCTCTCTCTCTCTCTCTCTCTCTCTCTCTCTCTCTCTCTCTCTCTCTCTCTCTCTCTCTCTCTCTCTCTCTCTCTCTCACTCACACACCACACACACACACACACACACCACACACACACACACACACACACACACACACAGAGTGTAGAAACACAAATACTGTAAGGACCGACCATTGGGAAGACAGCATCAGAGAGTGGAAAACTAGCCTTGAGTGGAACGACTTGCTACGGAAAGCGGAGGATTGTGGAGAGTGGAGGAAGCTGGTTGCAAAATCTTCAGTGGTGCCCCCACGGGACTACGGGGTAGGTGAAGATGAACATTTTAAAAAAACAACACCAACATCCCCAAAACACACAGCTAAGTGAGTGGAGCTGATCTTGACCAAATTCTGTCAAGTTCTCGAACGAGGAAAATACGTTGACCCCAAATTTGTTTTTAAAAACAGAAAGAAGTGGAGCGTAAGGAATTGGGGTGAGGAGATGGGGGGTGGGATGTAGGGGTGGGGGGGGGGGGTTGAGGGGGGGTGCGGGGGAGGGAGGGAAGGGGAGGAAACCCTTTAAGAGAAATGGGGAACAAAATGTAGTAATAGAGGTGACAGGTCGAATATTCTCTGCCTGTTGGTCTGTCTGTCTGTCTGTTTGTTTGTCTCTCTGTCTCTGTTCTCTATCTATGTCCGTCTGTCCTGTCTGTCTGTCTCTCACTCTCTCCTCTCTCCTTCTCATCTCTCTCTCTCTCTCCTCTCTCTCTCTCTCTCCTCTCTCTCTCTTCTCCGTGCCTCTGTCTTTGTCTGTCTATTTATCTCTCTCTGTCTGTTTCTCTGCCTCTTTCTTTGTCTGTCTGTCTCTTTCTCTCTGTCTGTGTCTCTGTCTGTCTGTCTCTCCCTTTCCACCTCTCTCCTTCTCTCTCTCTCCCCCCCTCTCTCTCTCCCTCTGTCTTCTCTCTCTCTCCCCCTCTCTTTCGTCTCTCTCTCTCTCTTCTCTCTTTACTCCTCTCTCTCTCCCATCTCTCTTGCTCTCTCCCTCTCCCCCTCTCTCTTCTCTCTCTCTCTTCTCCCCCCTTTCTCTCCTTCTCTATCTCTCCTCTCTCTCCCCCCCTCTCTCTTCTCTCTCTCCCCCCTCTCTCTTCCTCTCTCCCCCTCTTCTCTTCTCTCTCTCTCTTTCCCCCCTCTCTCTCTCTTCTCTCTCTCCCTCTCCCTCTCACCCTTCTCTCTTCTCTCTCTTTCCCCCCTCTCTCTTCCTCTCTCCCCCTCTCTCTCTCCTCTCTCTCTCTTCCCCCTCTCTCTCCCCCCTTTCTCTCTTCTCCCCTCTCTTTCCCTCTCCCTCTCCCCCCTCCATCTCTCTCTATTTTTTCGCTTTTTTTTTTTTTTGCTAGTCTCTCAATGGAAGGAAATGGATAATAGGAAATGAAGCGGAACCCGAGGTTGTCTCCCTTGTTTCCCATGGGAAATTCCCGTCTCCATTGTTTATGTTCTCTCAGCCGATTTTCTGTCTGTCTGGCTGTCTCTTGTCTCTGTCCTGTATTGTGTTGTATTGTGATGTATTGTGTTATGTTATAGTGTGTTGTGTTGTGATATATTACGTTGTATTATTTCCTCAGCCTCTTTTCTTTCTGACTGTCTTTTGTCTATGTACTTTGTCGTGTTGTATTGTGTTGTGTTGTGATGTATTATGTGTGTGTTGTTCCTCAGCCTATTTTCTGTCTGGCTCTCACTGTCTCTGTATTGTGTTGTGT
>CM054163.1:33886514-33889014 GCA_028751875.1 Rapana venosa
ATATAGCGATATATCTTACAACAACAAAAAACCCACCCAAACAAAACAAATCAAAGCGTTTTCATTCATCCTGCTTAGCCAGTTACAATGAGACTATAAACTGAGGCCCTGTGTGCAAACGCACGCAGAACATGTGATCTGATCTGATCTGATCTCATCTCATCTCATCTCATCTGCTCCCATAACCCCCTCCATTTTCATTTATTTCATTTATTTTCATTATACCACTTTAAGTCACGAGATTTCTCTGCGTGAAATTCGGGCTGCTCTCCCTGGGGAGAGCACGTTGCCACAAGAGCAGCGCCACCCTTCTTTTCTTTTTTTTTTTGGTCTGCAACTGTATTTCTTTCCCTTTCAGAGTGGCTTTTTTCTAAGCATTTTTCCAGGGACAACTCTCTTGTTGCCGTGGGTTCTTTTACGTGCGCTGCATAATTTTCTGTAACACACGGGACCTCGGTTTATCGTCTCATCCGAAAGACTAGCGCCCAGACCACCACTCATGGTCTAATGGATGGGGGAAAAGTTTCGGGCACAGACGGGATACGAACCACCGCACACTTCCGACCCGGATTTTTCGCTTTCTAGACAGGCGCGTTACCTCTAGACCACCGATCCACATAGACCGGGGTCGTAGGGGCACTGCAGTAACGAACGTTGCACCAGTTGGCTCCGTTTGCGGCGGTTGTGGGCACATAATTAATACGAAAAGAAAGCGACTGCCATCTTGGCTGATCCATCCCATGCTATGTCTTCGGAATTTCAGTTGTTGCCTTCAGGATGCCGTTTTCAGTGCTCCAACAGTAAAACAAATAGAAAAAGAAATTCCTTTGTTCCAGTAGTCATTCGAGTTCTAAATTCAAAACAGCATTGACCAAACAGTTTTACATTCTCTGATGTACCCCCCTGATTGTTAAGTGCGTGTGTGCGTGTGTGCGTGGGTGTGTGTGTGTGTGTGTGTGTGTGTGTGTGTGTGTGTGTGTGTGTGTGTGTGTGTGTGTGTGTGTGTGTGTGTGAATGAAAATAAGTACTCCTAAATTTCTAAATTGTGTGTGTGTGTGTATGTGTGTGTTTATGTCTTTACTAGATAATGGTCATTATGGTGCGCGGGTGCACGTGTGTGTGTATGTGTGATAAAACTGTGTTCATACATTGGTGTGTGTATGTATGGGTATGCGCGTGTGTATGAATGTGCACGTGCGTGCACGCAAATTTTATTTTTTAAATTTCTTTTCCAATCAATGGTATTTACAACATTGTATTCCTACATTGGTGTGTGTGTGTGTGTGTGTGTGTGTGTGTGTGTGTGTGTGTGTGTGTGTGTGTGTGTGTACGCAGTGCGTGTGTGTGCGCGCACCTGGGTTTGTGTTTGTGTATGAGAATTTTTTTAAGCTATCTTGGAATGCTTATAACAATCTGAAATGTGTTTTTCTTGTGTCTTGTGAGATAATTATAGGTATAAACGTGCCTGTCAGTATTGGAATTGCCCTTCATGGGATGATTAAAGTGTTTTTGACTTGACTTGACTTTGACTTGACGTTGTACGATCTCTCCCTCCTAGACTCCTGATCTCAGTGATGTTGTTTGTGTAAGGATGCTGGTGGTCTGGATCTGGGTTTTTTTTTTATCCATCCCTGCTCTCAACCTTACCTTGGAGAACTGTCGTCATCGGATTTGTCTGCGCGTTTCTGTTTGCGTTTTATTTATTTATTGATATTTATACCACTTTATTAAGTCACGGCAGATTTCTCTGCGTGAACTTCGGGCTGCTCTCCCCCGGGGAGAGCGCGTCGCCACAAGAGCAGCGCCACCCACTTTTCTTTTTTCCTGTCTTCAACTGTATTTGTTTCCCTATCAGAGTGGCTTTTTTTCTACAAATTTGCCAAGGACAACTCTCTTGTTTCCGTGGGTTCTTTCACGTGCGCTAAATGTTTATGTGTAACACACGGGACCTCGGTTTATCGTCTCATCCGAAAGACTAGCGCCCAGACCACCACTCATGGTCTAATGGATAGGGGAAAAGTTTCGGGTCCAAACGGGGTTCAAACCACCGCACACTTCCGACCCGGACTTTTCGCTTTCTAGACAGGCGCGTTACCTCTAGACCACCGATCCACATGACCAACGTATCTGAAGTCTGCGCTTATCAATTTCAGCCGACATTTGTCTTTGCATTGGGAGTTCATCGTCAGAAAAACTGTCGTCATCAGAGTTTGTGTGTGTGTGTGTGTGTGTGTGTGTGTGTGTGTGTGTGTGTGTGTGTGTGTGTGTGTGTGGTGTGTGTGTGTGTGTGTGTGTTGTGTGTGTGTGCGGTGTGTGGTGTGTGTGTGTGTATTTTATTTTTTATTCTTTTATATCGAGGATAATGGAATAAGCACTCATGTGCTTTTTTACATCCAGTCCCCGTGTGCATGCAGTTTTGTCAATTTTGTCATCTGTTTCCACCGGCACACAATGGCCTACTCTTCCGAAAAGCGGAACAGGATTTAACCTGTGCGCAAGA
>CM054163.1:33891514-33924014 GCA_028751875.1 Rapana venosa
GATTTAAAAGTTCGTAAGTAGGCTTTTCGCGAAGGGAGAGAGGGAGGTCATTCCAGTTGATGGACAAGAAACAAGAAAGAGCGACGGCAACGGTGGCTGTTGAATCTAGGTTTCGTAAGCACAGGGTATCTGCAGCAGAGCGGAGGGAACGAGAAGGAGTGTACAGGTGGAATTCACAGAGGTAGGAAGTGCTGTTTTGTGGAAATTTGTAACTAGAGGGTACATATTGTACTTACTCTCGTGTCACAGGCAACCAGTGGAGAGGATCGCAAGAAAGTAGTAATATGCTTAGATTTTTTTTTTTTGAGAACAAGTCGAGCAAGTCAGAGTTTTGAAGGGTGGAAGGGGGTGAAATATGCTGGCAGACTAGAAAAAATACATGGGCTAACATCCAATCAGGATATCTCGATTTCTTGTAATTTTTTTCAAATATGTTTCCAACATGCATTTTTAGCCATGAATGGTAGTGGAATTTAAGGGACATTTAATAATATAATATAAATTGTATGAATTTATCGAATCTTTTAAGAAAATATCAATAGCCATGCAAGAATCCATAAAAGTAACACTTAAGTCTGGAAATTTTTCGGGGTAAAATGTCGGGCTGTGTTGCCGGGGGATGCGGAGACTGCGTCGCCCTTAGGGAGTAGGAGAAGCACCCTTCACCTTTTTTTTAGTTTTTACAATTTTTTATACGCAGCGAATTAATTCAAAATTTTATTCGCTTTTGTTCTAATGAATTTTGCCATGGAATCTCTTTTATGCCGATATTTTTTGTGCGCTAATAATTGTGTACAGATGGGCTGTCGGTTTTTCGTCTCATCCGAAAGACTGGCCCAGAGCAGAACATGGTCAATGATGGGAAAAATTTCCGGTCCAAACGGGGTACGAACCGCTGCACACTTCAGACCCGGACTTTTCGCTTTCTAGACAGGCGCGTTACCTCTAGACCACCGATCCACCACATTTATGCTGCAGGACAGGACCCATTACTACGCTTAGCTCCACATTTTGCTATTCTGTCAACTTTTGAATAAAGTAGATACCACAATGCGAAGGAACCCAGCAAAAAGTAACACTAGTGCCTCGTAAATTTTTACTGGAGGGAGAACAAAAGTGTGCTTCATTGTGTGTGCGTGCGTGCGTGCGTGCATACGTGCGTGTGTGTGAGAGGGAGAGAGAGAGAGAGAGGGAGAAGAAGAGAGAGAGAGAGAGAGAGAGAGAGAGGAGAGAGAAGAGAGAGAGACAGAGACAGAGACAGAGACAGACAAAGACACAGAAAGACAGAGAGACAGAGAGAGAGACAGAGAGAGATATTGTGTGTGTGTTTGTGTGCGCGCGTGTGTGTGTGTGTGTGTGTGTGTGTGTGTGTGCGTGTGTGTGTGTGTGTGTGTGAGTGAGAGAGAGAGAGACAGAGACAGACAGAGACAGACAGAGAGAGACAGACGGGAACGGGTGACAAAATTTTACAAAAGTGCAAACACACGGGGACTGGGTGAAAAAAGCACATGAATACTTATTCCGTTATCCTCGAAATAAAAGAATCATAAAAAAATAAAAGAATAAAATAAAATAAAAACATGAAAATATAAAACAGACAGAATGCCTGAACAGTGACAAGACATATGACTTCTATCAACAAATTTTAAAAGGGCCCCCCCAAAGTATGCTTCTCTGTCCGTGTGTGTATGTGTGTGTGTGTGTGTGTGTGTGTGTGTGTGTGTGTGTGTGTGTGTGTGTGCGTGCGTGCGTGCGTGCGCGTGTGCGTGCGTGTGTGTGTATGTGTGTAGATCTATGTCTGTGTGTGTGCGCATGGCTACACGCATACAGGCGCACACATCTCAACCTCCGGGTATGAATATATGCTTCATTACTTTTTATGTTACAAGTATTTGAATAAAAGACAAGAAAACGAAGCCTTCAGCTCACAGTTTAAACCCGCTACGGTATTTCTCAACTTTCTAGTGCAGGTATGTCACTTTGCTACACACAGCCTTGAGAATTTAAAAACTGTTTTGGTATACCATTGTCACAAAAGGTAAAGGTGTCCCCATAATCTATGTGGTCGTTGGGAATCGAAATGTCAGAGACCTCAACTTCTCTAGAGGCCAGCATATTGAGGGCGGCGCCCATCTCCTCTCTCTCTCTCGCTGCTTTACCTTCCCTGACCCTAAAGAGGGCAGGTACCCATTTACAGCTGGGTGAACTGGGGGACTGTACAGAAAGCCGAAGCGCTCAACCCATCTACTTGGTAATCTCGCTCAATGCTGCTTAACCTTAGCTTGGGGGAAAGAGAGTGCTCTGACCACTGAGCTACTCCGTCCAGTATAAAAAAAAAGTATTATTGACAAGATAAAAAAGGATAGATTTCGGGATTATTTTTTTGTCTTTTCCAATTTTCTCTCTGATGTTATTCTATTTTGTTTCTTTGTTGTTGTTGTTTGTTGTTGTTGTGTTGTTTTGTTTTGGGTGGTTGTTTGGTGTTGTTGTTGTTGGTTTTTTTGGGGGGCTCTGGAATTTTATTTTATACACATTCTGTTTTTAGTTTATGTGTTGTAAAGTTAATTTTTTCTCGTTTAAAACTGTGTTTGAGTTTTGGGTTTTTTGTGATGTTATTTTCTTTTTTGGTTGTTGTTTAAAGCTTCCCTTGTTTGTTTGTTTGTTTGTTTGTTTGTATGTTGTTTGTATGAATGTTTTCTTTTTCTTCCTGGAAGTGCAAACTCTTTTTTTTGTTTATTTTAACGAAACTTTATTATTTTCCCTTTGATCTTATTCTACTTTGTCATGTCAACATGATCTGTATTTTAAGGTTGATTTTCTTTATTGTTGCAATTGTTGTGTTGTAAGTTTTTTGCAGATTGTTTTGTAATACTTTACGAATTTTTTTTTTTGGGGGGGGGGGGGTATTTCAACAAAACTTTCTTATCAGTTTGATGTTTTTTAAAATTTATTTTATTCTGCTTTGTGATGTTAACATAATGTGTGTTAGTGTTGGTTTTCTTTATTGTGTCAATTGTTGTTGTATTTTTTCCTAAGATTGTGTTGTAGTATTTTACAAGTTCTTGCATGATGTATTTTGTATAATTTTCACGAAATCTGATTTTTTCGTCCAAGTTTGGTAGCAGTTCTACGTACATAATTTAAAGTGTAACCTACATCTAAATATCTTTTTTTATCTTTCATTGTTGCAAGGAGCATTTTTTCATCCATTTTTTTTATTCCTGAGTCTAAGTCAAGTCAAGTCAAGTCAAGTCCAAAACACTTTAATCATCCCATGAAGGGCAATTACAAAGATATGTAAAGAAAGCAAAATATGTATTGAAATGAAACATAAAACATGCAAAGAAAGCAAACTATGTATTGAAATTAAACATAAAGATATGTAAAGAAAACAAAACATGTATTGAATTTAAACATAAAGTCTTCCCATCTAAAGTGGTACGGGCACATCACACAAACATCTGGACTGGCCAAGACTGTCCTACAGGGAACAGTACAAGGAGGGAGATGAAGAGGCAGACATAGAAAGCGATGGGAAAACTTTATGTTTAAATTCAATACATATTTTGCTTTCTTTACACATCGTTATGTTTAATTTCAATGCATATTTTACTTTCTTTACATATCTTTATGTTTAGTTTCAATACATACTATGCTTTCTTTACATATCTTTATGTTTAATGTCAATATATATATTGCTTTCTTTACACATCTTTATGTTTAATTTCAATGCATATTATGCTTTCTTTACATATCTTTATGTTTAATTTCAATACATATTTTGTTTTATTCACACATCTTTATGTTTAAAATCAATACATATCTTGCTTTCTTTACATATCTTTATGTTTAATTTCAATACATATTTTGCTTTCTTGACATATCTTCATGTTTTAACTTCAATACATTTTTTTGTTTTCAGGTGACGAACCTGCTCAGAAGCTAACAATCCCTGACACAGACGAAACCTACCAACGACCATCACCTGTCACACGGCGTCGTCTAACCATCGTTAAAACAAGCTCATCACCTGACCTCACAAAGACCTTGAACTCTGAAGTCCTTCACCTTCACCTAGCCCGTAGTCCTGTAGACCGTGGGGTTCACCACTGAAGATTTTGCAACCAGCCTCCTCCACTCAATCTGCTTTCCGTAGCAGTTCGTTCCACTCAAGGCCAGTCCACTCTCTGATGTTGTCTTCCCATCGTTTTCTCTGTCTGCCTCTTCGTCTCCCTCCTTGTACTGTTCCCTGTAGGACAGTCTTGGCCAGTCCAGATGTTGGTGTGACGTGCCTGTACCACTTTAGTTTGCGTTTTTTCACCGAAGTCAGGAGCTCTTCATATGGTCCGATGACGTTTTTAATTCTGGTTTTCACTTTCTCATTAGTGATCTGATCTCTGTATGAGATACCAAGAAGTTTGCGAAAGCACCTCATCTCCCTTGCCTGCATCCTTCTTCGCCAGCAACAAGAATAACAGCAACAAAGCACCACCACCACCACCAACAGCAACAACAACAAACCATCATCTGAAGCAACGGACCACAAAAAAGCAAAGCAAAATAACCCACTCCACCCCACCCCCCCTCCCCTTCCACCCACCCCCACTCCCACAGACACACTACACCCACCCACACCCCTCCACCCACACCACACCCACTCACACCCCACATCTCCCCACACCTACACCCACCCCCCACACCCCCATCCCCCACCCACTCCCCCACCCCACCACCCCACACACCCACTACACCCCACCACCCAACCACACCCCCACACCCCCACACCCACCAACACCCCCACACACCCCACACCCCCAACCCACCACCCCACCCCACCCACACAACCCACACACCCCACCACCCCACCACCAAACCCAACAAACCCACACCCCAACCAAACCAACCCACAAAACCCCAACACCAACCCCCAAACCCACAAACCCAACCACCAAACCCACAAAACCCAACCCCAAAACCAAAAACCACAAAAACCCCAACACAAAACCCAAAACCCCACACAAACCCCAACACAAACCAAAACCCACAAACCCAACCAACAAAACCCAAAACCCACAAAACCCAACACAAAACCAAAAACCCCAAACAAACCCCAATCACAAAAAACCCAAAAACCCCCAAAAACCCCAAAACCCAAACCACAAAACAAAACCCACAAAAACCCAACCCACAAAACAAAAACCCACAAAACCCCAACCCACAAAACCAAAAACCACAAAACCCAACCCACAAAACCACAACCCACAAAAAACCCAACCCACAAAAACCAAAAACCCACAAAAACCCAACCCACAAAAACCAAAACCCACAAAAACCCAACACAAAACCAAAACCCACAAAAACCCCAACACAAAACCAAAAACCCACAAACCCCAACACAAAACCAAAAACCCCCCAAACCCAACCACAAAACCAAAAACCCACAAAAACCCAACCACAAAAACCAAAAGCCCACAAACCCCCAACACAAAAGCAAAACCCACAAAACCCCCACAAAAACCCAACCCACAAAAACCAAAAATCCACAAAAACCCAACCAACACAAAACCAAAAAACCCACAAAAACCCAACCCACAAAAACCAAACCTCACAAAAACCCAACCCACAAAAACCAAAACCCACGAAAACCCAACCCACAAAACCAAAACCCCACAAAAACCCAACCCACAAAAACCAAAAACCCACCCAAACCCACAAAAACCAAAACCCCACAAAAACCCAACCCAAAAAAAACCCAACCAACAAAAACCAAACCCCACAAAAACCAACCCACAAAAACAAAAACCCACAAAAACCCAACCAACAAAAACCAAAAACCCACAAAAACCCAACCCACAAAAACCAAAAACCCAACCCACAAAAACCAAAAACCCACCCAAACCCACAAAAAACCCACCAAACCGCAACCCACAAAAACCACAAACCCCACAAAACCCCAACACACAAAAACCACAAACCCACAAAACCCCAACACAAAACAACCACAAACCCACAAACCAAACCCACAAAAACCCCAAACCCTACAACAAACCACCCAAACCCCAAGTCATGTATTTCGAAGCCCTCAACGCCGCCTCCCAGCAGCAGCAGCCGTCGCCTCGGGCGCCCAGGGCTTCTTCCCAGCCTGCCCAGCCTGCTTCTAGCGGTGACTCCATCCCGCTGTGCGTGCTGCTCGAGCTCTGCCGTCTCTTTCGCCTGGAGCAGGAATGCCAGGGGCTAATCACCTCCCCCAACAGAACACCCCCCTCTTCCTCCTCCTTCTCCTCCTCCTCCTCTTCCTACTCCTCCTACTCCTACTCCTCTTCCTCTTCCTCGAGCCGTCACAAGGACGCCGTCGTGGTGATGCTGTCCTTCTTCTCGCTCCTGGGCACTCTGGGCAACGCGCTGGTCTTGTACGTTTATGGACGCAAACGGCACAAGCTGGCTTCCACCGTGTTTATCCTGGGTTTGGCCGCGACGGATCTGGTCACCAGCTGCCTGGTGATGCCCTTCACGGTGGTGATGGAGGCCCTGGACTTCTTGGTGCTCTACGACGGCGTCTGCAAGGCCTACTTCTTCCTCATCACCAGCAACGTTCCCTTCGCCGCCTTCGTCATGGTGGCCATCGCCCTCGACCGCTACCTGTGCATCTGCCGGCCTTACTGCCGCCTGCTGGACGTTCGCCGTTCGCAGGTGAGTTGTGGGGGGATGGTTTGGGGGGTGTTTGGGGGGGTTGTTGTGGGGGGGGGGTTGGGGGGGTGGTGGTGGGGGATTGGGGGGGGTTGGTGGGGGGGTTGGTGGGGGTGGGGGGATTGGGGGGGGGGGGGGGGTTGGGGGGGTTTGGGGGGGGGGGTTGGGGGGGGGGGGGGGTTGTGGGGGGGGGGGGGTTGGGGGGGTTGGGGGTGGTGGGGGGGGTTTGGGGGGTTGGGGGGTTTGGGGGGTTTGGGTGTGGGGGTGGGGTTGGGGGGGTGGGTTTGGGGGGGTGGGTTTGGGGGGTTGGGGGGTTTGGGGGGGGTTGGGGTTGGGGGGTTGGGGGTGGGTGGGGTTGGGGGGGAGTGGGAGGGGGGTTGGGGGGGTGAGGGGTTGGGTGGGGTTTGGGGGGGGTGTGGGGGATGGGGGGGGGTTTGGGGGGGTTGTGGGGAGGGGGAGGGGGGGTTGGGGGGGTGTTGAGGAGGGGGGTGGGGGAGGGTGGTTGTGGGGGTGGGGGTTGGGGGGTTGTGGGGGTTGGGGGGGGTTTGGGGGGGGGGTTGTGGGGAGGGGTGGAGGGGGGTTGGGGGGTTGAGGAGGGGGGTGTTGGGGGGGGTTGTGGTTGTGGGGGGGGGTTGTGGGTGGGGGGGTTGGGGGGTGGGGGGGTGGGGGTGGTTGGGGGGTTGTGGGGTTGGGGGGTGGTTGGGGGTTGTGGGGTGGGTGGGGGTTTGGGGAGGGGGGAAGGGGTGGTGTGTGGGGGTGTTGGGGGTGGGGGGAGTTTGGGGGGTGCGGAGGGTGGGGAGGATGGGGGGGTGGTGTGTGGGTGTGGGGTGGTGTGGGTGTTTGGTGGGGGAAGGGGGGTGTGGGAGGGGTGGGGGAAGGGGGGTGTGGGGGTGGTGTGTGGGGTGGAGGGGGTGGGTGGTGTTTGGGGGTTTGGGGGGTGGGTGGGGTGTGGGTGGGGGAGGGGGGAAGGGTGTGGTTGGGGGAGAGGTTTGGGGGGAGGGTGGAGGGTGTGGTGTGGTTGGGGATATTGGGTGAGGGGTGGGGGTGGTGGATGTGGGTGGGTTGAGGTTGTCGAGTGGGGTGAGGTGGAGGTGGGGTGTGGGGTGGGGTGGGGGTGGAGGTGTTGTTGTTGTGGTGGGTGGGTGAGTGGAGGTGGAGGTGGGTGGGATGGGGGTGTTGGGTGGTGTGGGTGGTGGTTGGGGTGGGAGGTACAGGTGGGGTGTGAGTGGTGGGGGGTGGTGGTGGGGGTGGATGGTTGGGGTGGCGGGGTGAGGTGTGTTGGGGGTTGTTTGTATTTGTAGTTTTATTTTATTTTTTTATATCGAGGATAATGAAATAAGCACTAAATTGGGGCTTTTTAACATCCACTCCCCGGTGTATGCGGTTTTTGTAAATTCTGTCATCTGTTCCCACCGATACACAATGGCCTACTCTTACGAAAAGCGGAACAGGATTTAACATGTGCGCAAGATGTTCTGCGTGCGTTCGCACACGGGGCCTCGGTTTTTAGTCTCATCCGAAGGACTTTTGGGGAGAGTGGAATCTGCACTGATGTTAACTCCAGGGGAAAATATCCCCTTGAACGGGAATCGAACCCGGGTCGTCATATTGCGAGCGCAATGTTCTAACCACTAGGCTATCCCGTCCCCTCATTAGCGTGTGTGTGTGTGTGTGAGTGTGTTTGTGTGTTTGTGTGTGTGTGCTCACGCGTGTGTGTGTCAGTGAATTCAAGTCAAGTCAAAATCATCTTTATTGAGGGCAACAGATTTAAGTTACACAACTTTTCCATCCTGCCCTCACCACAAAATAAAATCAAACATTGACGAAACACAACAGATAGTGTTTAAAAACTGATCTATGTGTCCAAAAAAAAAGAAGGAAACATTTTTAGTAAATCCAGACCTCACACTATAAGATAAAAGCAAAACCAAGGCAGAACAACATATGCTCAATTCAGACAAATATCAGGAAAAAATATAGAACTGATTCTGGCCAAGATCCAAGAGTGAGTGTGCTGTGGGCTCAGTGGGAAGACTGGGACCACACAGTCGAGCTTCATCCACTTGACGGATGCGATTTTTGAGAATGTTGCTCAAATTACCTGCAGGGTGTCTGTATCTCTCGGGCCTGGTTAATGCTGGGCTATATTATTGTAATATGAGGCGTGGGGTACAGTTCTGCCCATGCATAGTCTCAAAGCAGATGTATGCACTTCCAAAGCAGCTTTGTTTCATCATCCTCATGGTCATTGATCATCATGTCATACAAAAGAAAATTGTCGCTGAATTTGGTGCTTTACAGAAGATGAGGCAGCAACCCCCCTTCCATACCCACACCCTCAAGAAAACCCCCCACAAAAGACCAAAATAACCCTAAACAACAACAAAAACTAGCAACTCTTCTTCTTCTTTCTTCTTCTTTCTTTCATCTGCCGCTGGTGCCTTTCGGCGTCGCAGGGAGACACAGACGTCTGTCTGCAGCAAGGCGGGAGGCTTGATGTAGTGACAGGTCATGGGCTCGCAGGGTGTCAGCCACGGAGTCGCTCCATCGTCTCCTTGGTCTACCTCTGGCTTTCCAGCCATTGTATTTGGTGGTGTATGCCCGTAGGCCTGGTTGGTTGGGCGGCATTCTAGTGAGGTGACCAAACCACCTGATCCTTTGTTGTTCGATATGGTGGAGAATTGGTGTTAGTCCGACCATGTCTCTGATCACCTCATTCTTGATCTTGTCGCGTCTGGTCTTTTCTCAGGCAGCATATTTCACATGTGACCAATTTTCTCTCTAAGGCTTTTTGTTAGGGCTAGCAACAATCCTCTAAAAAATCGACCCCCACCCCCCAAACACACACGCACACACACATACGCACGCACACACATTCACACACACTTTCACACACACACACACACACACACACACACACACACACACACAACACACACACACACACACACACACACACACACACACACTAATCAGTGTTTTCTCTGTCCATTCCCTTCTAGTTCTCTGTTTTACTTCCACTACATTTTCCACATCCCTCGTCTAATAGCACTAAGAGTGAACAGACGTTAAGTTGAAGACAACAACAACAACAACAACAAAAACAACAACAACACACACACACACACACACACACACACACACACACACACACACACACACACACACACACACACACACACACACACACGCCATCGATTATATTACAGCTGACTGGGTTTTCAACGACAGATAGAAAGGTTTAGTTTATCAAGTGTGAGCGAGATATCAGGCGTACGTGCATTTGCATTATTAAAGCATTTGGGTTTATTGTCTGACTGTCTGTCTGTCTGTCTTTCTTTCTGACTGCCTCTCTCTCTCTCTGTCTGTTTGTCTACTTGTCTGTCTGTTTGTCTCTCTCTTTCTGCTTCTCTCTCTCTGTGTTTCTCTCTGTTTCTCTCTCTCTCTCACTCACCCCAAAAGTCCTTCGGATGAGACTATAAACCGAAGTCCTGTGTGCGAACGCACGCAGAACATCTTGCGCACACGTTAAGTCCAGTTCCGCTTTTCGTAAGAATAGGCCAATGTGTGCCGGTGGGAACAGATGACGAAATTTACAAAACCGCATACACACGGGGACTGGATGTAAAATGGCACATAAGTGCTTATTCCATTATCCTCGATATAAAATAATAGAAGTAAAATAAAACTCTCTCTCTGTCTCTGTCTCTGTCTCTTTCTCTCTCTCTCCTCTCTCTCTCTCTCTCTCTCTCTCTCATCTCTCTCTCTCATCTCTCTCTCTCTCTCTCTCTCTCTCTGCTTCTTTCTTTCTGTGTGTCTGTCTCTCAGTGTTTCTGTCTGTTTCTCTCTCTCTCTCTCTCGCTCTTTCTCTCTCTCTCTCTCTCTTGCTCTCTCTCTCTCTTTCACTCTATCTGTCTTTGTCTTCTTCTTTTCTCTTTCTGTTCATCTGTCTATCCCTTCGTCCATCCATCCATCTGTCAGTCTGTTTAACAGACCCACTTTCAGGGACAGATAGAAAGGTTTAGTGTATCAAGAGTGAGCGAGATATCAGGCCTACCTGCATCTGGTTCATTGTCTGACTGTCTGTCTTCCTGTCTGTCTCTCTCTCTCTCTCTCTCTCTCCATTTTTCTGTCTGTCTATCTTTCTGTCTGTCTGTCTCTTTTCTCTTTGTCTCTCTCTCTTTCTCACTCTTTCTATCTCTCTCTTTCTTTCTTTCTGTTTGTCTTTCTCACTCCCTCTCTCTCTCTCTCTGTCCCTCCGCCCACCCTCTCTCTCTCTCTCCTCTCTCTCTCTCTCTCTCTCTCCTGACCCACTTTTCAACGACAGATAGCAAGGTTTATCAAGTGTGAGCGAGATATCGGGTGTAAATGCATTTGCATTATTTATAGCATCTGAGTTTTGTTGTCTGACGTCTGTCTGCATGTCTCTCTCTCTCTCACTCTCCATTTCTCTGTCTGTCTGTCTGTCTGTCTTTATGACTGTCTGCCTGTCTCTCTCTCTCTCTCTCTCTCTCTCTCTCTCTCTCTCTCTCTCTCTCTCTCTCTCTCTCTCTCTTCTCTCTCTCCATTTCTCAGTCTGTCTATCTGTCTGTCTCTATCTCTCTCTCTATGTCTCTCTCTCACTGGCTCTCTCTCTCTTTGTTTCTCTCTGTTTCTCTCTCTCACACACACACACTCTCTCTCCCTCCCTCCCTCCTTCCCTCTCTCTCTCTGTCTCTGTCTCTCTCTCTACCCACTTTTCAGGGATAGATATAAAGGTTTATCAAGTGTGAGTGAGATATCAGGCATACCTGCATTTACATTATGATAGGATGTAGGTTTATTCTCTCTCTCTCTCTCTCTCCCTCCCTCCCTCTCTCTCTGTCCCTCTGCCCACCCTCTCTCTCTCTCTCTCTCTCTCTCTCTCTCTCTCTCTCTCTCCTGACCCACTTTTCAACGACAGATAGCAAGGTTTATCAAGTGTGAGCGAGATATCGGGCGTAGTGCATTTGCATTATTATAGTATGTATGTTCTTTCGAGCCAGAAGGCCCATAGAGCCGGAGCTTATGCCGGTTTCTGTAGCGTTAAGCGAACTGATGGTTTTTCACCACCCCTGTGACAGGACGCTAGTCTGTCGCCAGATACTTCCCCAGCAGAGCTGGTACCCACTTGTACACCTGGGTGGAGTGAGGAAAATAGGAGTAAAGTATCTTTCCCAAGGACACAACACCGAACCGAGCGGGGATCGAATGCATTATTATAGAATCTGGGTTTATTATCTGACTCTCCATCTCTTTCTCTCTCCCTCCCTCCCTCCTTACCCCCCTCTCTCTCTCTATCTCCTGACCCATTTTTCCGGGACAGATAGAAAAGTTTAGTTTATCAAGAGTGAGCGAGATATCAGGTGTAAATGCATTTGCATTATTATAGCATCTGGGTTTATTGTCTGACTGCCTGTCTGTCTTTGTGTCTGTCTCTCCCTCTGTCTCTGTTTGTGTCCGTCTATCTGTCTGTCTCTCTTTGTCTGTCTTTGTCTCTGTCAGAATGCATTTGCATTCACATTCGCATTCGCATTCTCTCTGTCTGTTTGTCTGTCCGACTCTCCCTTTCTCTCTCTCTCACTCTCTCTCTCTCTCTCTCCTCTCTCTCTCTCTCTCTCTCTCTCTCTCTCTCTCTCTCCCTCTCTCTCTCTCTCTCTCTCTGTTCATCTCTCTCTTTTTCACTGCCTGTCTATATATCTGTCTGTCTCTCCCTCCCTCCGTCTCTTTCTTCCTCTCTCTCTCTTCCTCTCTCTCTGTGTCTCTCTTTTCTTACTTTTCTTGTTTTTTTCCTGATTTTTTCTCTTTTGTGTGTGAGAGCATGGTGTAAAGAAACCCTGTGCTTATCCATTTACTCTCAATAAACATTTCGAGTTATGAGTTCGAGTTCTCTCCTTCTCTTTCTCTCTTCACCCCCCCCCCCCCCTCTCTCTCTCTCTCTCTCTCTCTTTAGACCCACTTTTCAACAACTGATAGAAAGGTTTATCGTGTTAGCGAGATATCAGGTGTACGCGCATTTGCAATATTATAGGATCTCTCTCAGTGTGAATGTTTCTCTCTCTACCCCCCCCTCTCTGCCCCCTCTCTCCCCTCCCTCCCCCCTCTTTCTCAACCCACTTTTCAAGGGTAGATGCAAGGTTATCAAGGTAAGCGAAAATACGGGGTACGGGATTTGCTTATTTTAAATCTGGGGTTTTTTTTTCCCTTTCCTTTTTTTCCTTTTTCCCACTCCCCTCCCCCCTCTCTATCCCCCCTCTGTCTCTCGTGTGTCTCTATACCCCCCCCCCCTCTCTCCTCCCCTTTCGAACCACTTTTTTAATACAATTAAAAATTTTTTTAATGTGACAAGATATCGGGGTAACCATTTGCATATTTTTGATCTTTTATTTTCCTTTCTCTCTTGTTTCTCTCTCCCCCCCCCACTCTCCCCCCTCTCCTCCCTCTCCCCCTCTCTCTCTCTCTCTCCCCCCCCCCCCCCCCCCACCCTCTCAACCCACTTTCAAGATAATAGCAAGGTTTATCAAATGTGGCGAGGGATCAGGCGTATCGCATTTGCATTTTTGGAAAACTGGGTTTTTATTTTTCCCCGACTCTCCTCCCCCCCCCCTCTTTTTCTCTTTAAAATTTTCTCTCTCTCTCACTCCTCTCTGAAATCATTTTTTTAAACAGATGCAAGGTTTAAAAAAGGTGACGAGATACAGTGTACGTGCATTTGCATTTTTGAAGGATCTGGTTTATTGTCGACTCCTCCCCTCCCCCTTCCCCCTCCTCTTCGTCTTCTCTCGCTCTCTCTCTCACCCCTCTCTCCCTCTCTCCTCTCTTTCTCAACCCCTTTTCCCAAAAAAAGATAGAAATTTCAAGGTGACGAGATATCCAGTGTACTGGGATTTGCTTATTTAAAACTGGGGTTTATTGTCTGACGCTCTCTCCCCCTCCCCCCCCCCCCCCCCCCCCCCCCCCCTCTCTCTCTCTCCTCTCCTCCTCGACCACTTTTTCAAAGACAATACAAGTTTTTCGAGTGAAGCGAGAAAAATCAGCTATTCGCTTTGCATATTGTAAATCGGGGTTTATTTTCTGACCTCCTCCCTTATTATTAAATGTATCCCCAACCGGGGACGGAGTAAAAAAGCACATTGTGCTTATTCATTATCCCGAAATAAAAAATTTTTCTTTTCATTTTCATTGTCCCCCCCCCTCCCCTCTTTCTCCCCTTATCTCTCTCTCCCTCTCCTCCTCTCCTTTTCTCAACCCCAATTTTCAAAAAAGTAGAAAGGGTTTTTCAAGTGGAGCGAATATCCGGGGTAGGGGCATTTTTCGTTATTGTAGAACTGGGTTTTTTTGTCTGACGCTTCCCCCTCCCTCCCCCCCCCTCTTCTCTCCTCTCTCCCCCCCCCTCCCCCCTCCCCCCCTCTCTCTCCTTGCCCACTTTTTTAACGACAATACAAGGTTTTTCAATGTGAGCGAGATAACAGGCGTATTCCATTTGCTTATTGAGAATCGGGGTTTTTTGTCTGACTCCTCTCCCTCCCTCCCCTCTTCTCTCTTTTTCTCTCTCCTCTCACTCTCTCACCTCTCTCATCTCTCCTCTCTCTCTCTCACTCACTTTTCAATGACAAAAAAGCAAGGTTTCAAGTGGAGCGAGATAAGGGGTACTCTTTGCATTAGAAGGATCGGTTTATTGTCTACTCTCTCCCCCTCCCTCCATCCCCCCTTCCTTCCCCTCTGTCTCTGTCCTCTCTCTTCTCGACTCACTTTTTCAACGACAGATAAAAGGTTTACAATGTGGCGAATACGGCATCTGCATTTGCCCAAATTTTAGAAACGGGGTTTTTGCTGCTCTCTCTCCCTCCCTCCTCCCCCCTCCCTCTCCTTCTCCCTCTCTCTCTCCCCTCTCCTCCTCCTCCCTCTCCTCTCTCTCTCCTTCCTCCCTTTTCAACGACAATAGCAAGGGTTTACAAAGGGGGCGAATATCGGGCTAGGCATTTTCTTTTTTATAGTATGTAGTTCTTTTTGGCCCCGGGCCCCCTAGGCCGGAGCTTTCCGGTTTCTGGCGTGCGAACTGTGGTTTTTCCCACCCTGTCCGACCAGTCCCCGTCCCCGTCTTTCCCCGCAGCTGGTACCCCCCTTGCCCTTAGTGGTGTGTTCTTCCCAGGACCCCCGCCGGCGGTCGTCATTATTATAGTCTGGGGTTTTTCTCTTCCATCTCTTTTTCTCTCCCTCCCTCCCCTCCTTCCCCCCCCTCTCTCTCTCTTCTCCCACCCTTTTTTTCCCTTTTAAAAAATTTTTTTTCTGGCAGTTCGGTTTTCTTTTTTTTATGTCTGGGGTTTTTTCTCTCCCGTCTTCTTTTCTTCTCTCCCCTTCTCTTTTTTCCTCATCTTCTCTCTCTTTTCTTCTTTTCTCCGGGGCAGAATGCTTTGACACATTCGCATTCCCCCCCTTCCCTGTTTTTGCTTCCGACCCCCTTTCTCTCTCTCTACCTTCTTCTCTTCTCTCCTCTTTCTTTTCCCCCTTTTTTCCCCTTTTCTTATTATCCTTTTTCCCTTTTCTTGTTCATTCTTCTTTTTTACTGCCTTCTATATTCTCTTCCCCCCCTCCCCTCTTTTCCTTCCCTCTCTTTCTCTCTCTGTTCTCTCTTTTCTTCTTTTTTTTTTTTCATTTTTTCTCTTTTTTTGAGGCTGGGTAAAAAACCCCCTTTTCCCTTTTCTCAAAAAACCCTTTCTTTGATTCTTTCCCCCTTCTTTTTCCTTTCCTCTTTACCCCCCCCCCCCCCCCTCTCTCTCCTCTCCTTCTTTTTCCTTTTTTCCCACTTTTCCAACTGATGGTTTTTTAAAAGGTTCAATCTGTCCCTTTCATTTTTCTCTCTCTGTTTTCCTCTTACCCTCCCCCTTTTCTCCCTCTCTCCCCCCCCTCCCCTCCTCTCTCCCCACTTTCAGGGAAAAAAAGGTTTTTTTAACGTAAAAGAACAGCTAATCTTTTCATTTTGTAAAATCTTTTTTTTCCTTTTTTTATGGGTTTCTCCTTTCCCCCTTCCCCCCCCCCCCTTTCTCCCTCTTTTTTTTTCTAAAAATCTTTTCCTTCCCTTAAAATTTTAATACATAGTGGTTTAAAGTGGACAAAATATCCGTTCCTTTGTTTTTGTAGATCATTTATTGCTCTTTCTCCTTTTTTTTTCCCACTTCCTTCTCCCTTTTTTCCCCCTTTCCCCCCCCCCCCCCCCCAACTTTAAACCCCCTTTTAAAAGAAAAAGGTTTAAAGTGTGAGGGGGGTACGGGGGGGATTCCATTTGATTATTTAAACGGTTTTATTTCGAAACCTCCTCCCCCCCCCTCCTACTCTCTTTATTTTCTCTCTTTTATTTGCCTTTTTTCAAAGAAGATAGCAAAGGTTTACAAAATTGAGGGGGAACAGGACGGGGCATTTGATTTTGAATTGGTTTAAATTGTTACCCTTTCCCCCCCCCCCCCCTCGTTGCCGCCTCCGCCCCCTTTATCCCTCCCCCTCCCCCCCCAACCCCCAAAGAAGATGAAAACAAGTTACGAAAAAAGGAGGGAGAAAGAGAAGGACGCGCCCCCTTTCCCCCCCCCCCCCCCCCCGCCCTTGGGCCCCCCCCCCACCCCCAAGACAGAACGAGTTTTTCGAGGAAAGGAGAAAAGGGACGAAGCAAGAGACGGGAAAGGACTTCCCTTCCCCATTAAAAAAACCTAAAGGGGGGGGGTGGAGAAAAAAGACAGGTGGACAATTTCCCGAAATAAAAGAAGAGAGAGGGCCCCCCCCCCCCCCCCCCACCCCCCTTTTTAAAAACAAAGAAAGAAGAAAGGTTTTTTAAGGGGAGCGAGATACCGGGAGGTGCAGGGGGAGAAACGGGAGCGAGCCCCCCCCTTTTGGGGGTTTTCCCCCCCCCCCCCTTTTCCCCCCCCCCCCCTTTTTTATTCTCTCTTTGCCCCATTTTTAAGAAATTTTTTTGGCAAGTTTTTTTCAATGTACAATAAACCCCTTTCCCAAATTTTTTTTTTTATTTAAATTTGGGTTTTTGTCGCCCTCTCCCCCCCCTTTCCCCCCCCCTTCTCTCTTATCTCCTCCCTCACCTCTCCCTCTCTCTCTACTCTCTCTCTCTCTTCTCATCCTTTTCAATCAAAGAAGGAAATTAGGGGAAACGGTGTAGTCATTTCAATTTAAATTCTGGGGTTTTTGTCACCCTTTTTCCCCTTTTTTTCCCAATCCCTCCTTTAACCCCTGGTTTTTTGGTCTTTTGCCCTCCTCGACCACTTTAAGCGAAAAAGGTTTTATCAATTGGGGGAATACACATACTGCATTTTTTTTTTGTTCTGGTTTTTCCTGCTTTCCCTCCCTCCCTCCCTTTCTTCTCTTTCTTCTCCCCTTTTTCTTTTCCCTGACCCACTTTCAACGAAGAAAAGGTTTAACAATGGAGGAGAGGGGGAGTGGATTTGATTATTAAGTATGATTTTTTTTTTTAACCAGAAGGCCCAAAACCCCCTTTCCTTTTTTTTGCGTTTAAAGGAAGAGGTTTTTCCCCCCCCCGTAAGGGAAATTCTGTTTGAAACTTAAAGGGGGGAACCCACAGCACCGGGGGAGGGGGGGGGGGGGGGGGGGCCCCCCCCCCCCCCCCCCCCCCCCCCCCTCCCCCTTTCCCCCCCTTCTCTCTACTCCTGACCCATTTTTTCCCGGGCAGATAGAAAAAGTTTTTTTATCAAATGGGGAGATATCAGGTGTAAATGCATTTGCATTTATAGCACTGGGGTTTTTTTGTCCCCGATGCCTTCTTCTTTGTGTCTGTCCCCCCTCTGTCTCGTTTGTTCCGTCTACGTCTGTCTCTCTTTGTTGTCTTGTCCTTCAGAATGCATTGCATTCACATTCGCATTCGCATTCTCTCTGTCTGTTTTCTGTCCCCTCCCTTTTTCTCCCTCACTCCTCTCTCCTCCTCCCTCTCTCCCCCTCTCCCTCTCTTCCTCTCTCTCTCTCCCCTCCTCTCCCCTTTTCTCTCTCTCTCTGTTTATCCTCCTTTTCACTGCCTGTCTATATACTTTCCTTTTCTCCCTCCCTCCGTCCTTTCTTCCTCTTCCCCTCTTCCCTCTCCTTTTGTGTCCTCTTTTCTTACTTTTCTTTTTTTTTTCCTGATTTTTTCTCTTTTGTGTGTGAAGCATGGTTAAGAAACCCTTCTTTTCCATTTTTCTCTCAATAAACATTTTGGTTTAGTTCGAGTTTTCTCCTTTTCTTTCTCTCTTCACCCCCCCCCCCCCCCCCCCTTCTCTTCTCTCTCTCTCTTTTGACCCACTTTTTAACAAAAGATAGAAAGGTTTATCGGTTTGCGAGATACAGGGGTACGCGCATTTGCATATTATAGGGCCTCTCAAAGGGAATGTTTTCTCCTCTACCCCCCCCTCTCTGTCTCTCCCTCTCCCTCCCTCCCCTCTCTCTCTTTTTTCAACCCACTTTTTTTAAGGATAGATAGCAAGGGTTTTCAAGCGTAAGCGAGATATCAGGCGTACTGCATTTGCATTATTGTAAATCTGGGGTTTTTTGTCTCTTTCTCTTTATTTTCCTCCCCCCTCCCCCCCTCCTCCTATCTCTCTCTCTGCTCTCTGTGTGTCTCTATACCCCCCCCCCCCCCCCCCCCCCCCCCCCCCCCCCCCAGAACCACTTTTTCTTTCAGAAAATTTTTTTAATTTACAAGATATAGGGTAAAAAACGCAAAATTTTCATTTTGTATGCGATTTTTTTGTCCTTTTTCCCCTGTTTTCCTCTCTCCCACTCCCTCCCTCCCTCTCTCTCCTCTCTCTCTCTCTCTCTCCTCTCTTCCCCCCCCCCCCCCCCCCTCTCTCCAACCCACTTTTTAAGGGTAATAGCAAGGTTTTTCAGTGGAGCGAGGTATCAGCGTATTCCCCATTTTGCTTATTTAGAATCTGGGGGTTTTTGTCTGACTCTCTCTCCCCCCCCCCCCCCCCCTCCCCTTTTTCTCTTTTTTTTCTCTCTCTCTCTCACTCTCTCTCTCGACTCATTTTTCAAAAGACCGATAGCAAGGGGGTTTTTCAATTTGGGGCGAGATATCAGGTGTACGTCATTTTCATTATTGAAGGATCTGGGTTTTTTTTCTGACCTCCCTTTTCCCTCCTTCCCCCCCTCCTGTCGTCTGTCTCTCCCTCTCTCTCACTCCCCTCTCCCCCTCTCTTCCTCTTTCTCAACCCACTTTTCAAAGATAGATAGAAAGTTTTTTCAAGTTTTGGGGCAGATATCCAGTGTACGTGCATTTTCATATTGTAAATCGGGTTTTTTTGTCCCCACCCTCCTCCCCCCTCCCTCCCCCCCCCCCCCCCTCTCTCTTCCTCTCTCTTCCTCTCCCACTCACTTTTCAACGACAGATAGCAAGGTTTATCGAGTGTAAACGAAAATTTACGTATTCGCATTTGCATTATTGAGAATCTGGGTTTATTTTCGGCCCTCTCCCTTTTTTTAAGATTTTCCCAACGGCGGGGGCTGGATGAAAAAAGCACAGTGTGCTTATTTATTTCCTCGAAATAAAAGAATTTGTCATTTTCTTGTCATTGCCCTCCCTCCCTCTCTTTTCTCTCTTTATCCTCCTCTCCCTCTCACTCTCTCTCTCTTTCTCACCCAATTTTCAAGATAGATAAAAGGTTTATCAAATGTGAGCGAGATATCCGGTTAGGGGCATTTTGGTTATTGTAGAATCTGGGGGTTTTTGCTGACGCTTCCTCTCCCCCCCTCCCTCCCTCCTCTCTCTCTCCCCTCCCCTTTCCCCCCCCCCTCCCCCCTCCCCCCCCTCTCTCCTCTTGCCCCACTTTCAACGACAGATAGCAAGTTTTTTCAATGTGAGCGAATAACAGGCTATCCATTTTTCTTATTGTAGAATCGGGTTTATTTTTCTGAACCCTCTCTCCCTCCCTCCCCTCTTTTTCTCTTTACTCTCTCCCTCACTCTCTCACTCTCTCTCTATCTCTCTCCTCTCTCTCCGACTCACTTTTCAATGACAGATACAAGGGTTTATCAAGTTTGGGCGAGATATCAGGGGTTTCGGCATTTGCATTATTTAAGGACTGGGGTTTTTTTCTACCTCCTCTCCCTCCCTCCATCCCTCCCTTCCTTTCCCTCTGCTCTGTCTCCTCTCCTCTCGACTCACTTTTCAACGACAGATAGAAAGGTTTATCAAGTGGGCGAGATATCAGGCTACGTGCATTTTCATTTTGAAATCTGGGGTTTTTTGTCTGACTTCTCTCCCCCCCCCTCCCTCCCTCCCCCTCTCTCCTCTCTCTCTCCCTCCCCTCTCTTCTCTCTCTCTCTCCTCTCTCTCCTACCCACTTTTTAAACGACAGAAACAAGGTTTATCAAGTGTGACGAGATATCGGGGTAGGCATTTTCATTATTTAGATTTGGGGTTTTTTCCAAAACCATGTTTTCTGGCCCTTTTCCGGTTTTCGTTTTTCGTTAGCCGCCCTTTTTGGTTTTTTTCCCACCCCTGGGCGACCTATTTTTGTGCAGTCTTTTCCCCACGGCTGTCCCCTTTTCCCCCTTAGTTTAGGTTTTTTTGGGTTTGTTTCTTTCCCAGCCCCCCCCGCGGGGCTGCTTTTTGAATTTTGGTTTTTTCTACTCTTTTATTTTTCTTTCTCTCTCCTCCTCCCCTTCCCCCCCCTCTCTCTCTTTCTCCTCCCTTTTTTATTTTTTCTACATACTTTTTTTTGCTTTTTCTTCTTTTTGTCGGGTTTTTTTCTTCCTTCTTTCTTTTCTTTCTCTCCTCTTTCTTTTTTTCCCTTTTTCTTCCTTTCTCTTTTCTTCTTTGGGGCCAAAAAAAATCCTTGCCCCCCTTCACCCTTGCAATTCGCATTTTTTCCTTTTTTCTGTTTTGTCTGGTGTTGTGTTTTGGTTGTTTTTATGTTTTTTTCTTGTGGTTTTTTTTCCCGCTTCCCTTTCTTTTTAAACTTTCTCTTCCTTTTTTTTTCTTCTCCCCCCCCCTCTCCCCCTTTTTTTCTCCCTTTCTCCTTTTTTCCCCCTTCTCTCCTTCTCGTCTTTCCCCTCCTCTTTTTCCCTCCTGTCTTTTTGTCTTGTTCTTCTCCCTCTCGTTTCCCCCTTTCTTCCCCTCTCTCTCCCCCCTCCCCCCTTTTTCTCTCTTTTTTTACTTTCTTGTTTTTTTTCCCCCCGTTTTTCTCTTTTTTTTGGGCTTTTGCTTCTTCCCTTCCTTCATTGAGTTTTTAGTTTTTCCCTTCTCCCTTTTCCTCTCCCTTTTTTCCCCCCCCCCCCCCCCCCCCCCCCCTTCTCTCCCCCTCTCTCTCTCTCCCTTTTCCCCCCAAAAAAAAGAAAGATCGGTTAGACAGCCCAAATTTTTTTTTATTTAATCTCCTTTTTTCAAATTTTCCCCTAAAATTTTTTTTCCCCCTTTTTTTTTCACCTTTTCCTCCCCGGCCTCTTTTTTTCTAAACTTTTCTGGGAAAGGAAAAACAAGGTTTTTTACGTAACCCAAAATCCCCGTTCGTTCCCCTTTTCCCCTATGTAAGGGTTTTGCCTTTTCTTTTGTTTTTTTTTCCTTTTCTCCATTTTTCGCTTTCGTGGCCTTTTATGCTTCCCGAAAAAACATTTTAACCCAAACGGGGAAAGGAAAGGGGGGGGAATAAGCTACCACCCTGAAAGAAGATTATTTCCCCTCGTGTTTTCCCTCCCTTCCCAATCCCCCCCTCTCTCTCTCCCCTCCTTTCTTCTTTTGGGCCCAAATCCCCAAACAAAATTCAGGGGTTTTTAAACCCGGTTTTGGGGTTGAAAAAGAAAAACAGGGCGAAGTTTTATTTTTAGAAATTTTGGGTTAATTGGGTTTTTACTTTTCCCCCTCCCGCCTCCCCAAAAATTTCCTCCCCCACCCCCCCAAAACCCCAACCACAGAAACAATGACAAAAAGAAAAGGGAGGAGGAAAGAAGGGGGGAAGGGCCCCCCAAAAAAGCGTCGCGGGCAAAACCCCCCCCTTCCCCAAAAACAAGGGGGAAAAAGAAGGAAAGGGAAAACAGAAACCAGAGAAAAAGGCAAGCAAGGAGAAAAGGAAAGCTAAAAAAATTTAAACCCCCCCCCCCTCCCCAAAAAAAACCACCAAACAGAAAAGAGGGCGAGGAAGGAGAAAACAAAAAAACAAAAAGATAGGAAAAAACGGGAAAAGGGGACCCAAAAGGGAACAAGGGCGGGGACGGAAAAAAAAAAAAAGGAAAAGGGCAACAACCGAAAAAAAGATGGGAAAATTTTTTGGCATTGTTTTTTTTTTTTTATCCTCTTCCCTCCCTTAAAAAAAATTTTTTTTTTCAAACCCTTTTCCAAAAAAGGGAAATTTTATTCCCTTTTGCCCCTTTTTTCCCTTTTTTTCCCCTTTTTTGGTTTATTGTTTGTCTGGGTTTTTTTCTGCCCTCTCCCCCCCTCCCTCCCCCTCCTCTCCTCTCTCTCTCCCCCCCCCCCTCCCCCCTCCCCCCTCCCCCCCTCTCTCTCTCTCTCTCTCTCCCTCTCTAACCCCCGGGAAGAGAAAAGAAACGCATGGTGTTTAGTACAGCTTCAATATCTTTTCATTACCCTGTCTACCAGTCTACATCTTTTTCTTAAAATATATATTTCCCTCATAAGAAGGCTTGCTTTCACTTTTGTTGTTGCTAACCGAGTTCCGTCAAGGACACATCTTTTATTGTTGCTGAAAATTCGTTTTCGTGCGCTACAATATGAGAATACACGTACGTTTCACGTGGAAACTAGATTTTGTTTTCGTTCGTTTTCCATGCGCTGCAATATGAGAATACACGTGCGTTTCAATGGAAACCAGATTTATCCTTTCGTTCGTTTCCGTGTTCTCCAATTATGATATACGTGCGTTTCACGTGGAAACGAAGCTTATATGCTTTCAACCGAAGAAAGGCGATTATAACCAGATCGTGGGAAGGGAGAGGGGGAGGGGGGTGGTAGATAAGCTCCCCACCACCATGAATGAAGATAATGATTTCCCCTAAGGCGTGTGATTCACAGAAGACATCCTAATCCCAACTCCCCCCCTCTCTCTCTCTCTCCGATTGTGGCTTAGCTTTTAGGGACAGTGGAGGCTTGGGTTTCAACTGACACGATAAGGGGCAAAAGTGGGTCACTGGTGCTTTGAAGCCATTTGATTTGGGTTGGAACGCCAAACGCACGAGCGAGCGCAAGTTTGATTTCACGATGGTGATGGATTAAGTTACAAAGGCTTTTGACGTGTTCATCCAGCCCTCAGAATTGAACAGAAAACACTGCAAAGAAAAACACAAGCAAAATGATGCACATCAACACACACACACACACACGCACACACACATGGACGCCAACAGATGCACACACAAAGAGAGAGAGAGAGAGAGAGGAGAGAGAGAGAGAGAGAGAGAGAGAGAGACAGACAGACAGACAGACAGACAGACAGACAGAGTCAGAACAGAGAGACAGAGAGAGACACACACACACAGAGATTCAGACAGAGAGAGACAGAGGGAGAGAGAGAGAGAGACAGAGAGACAGAGAGAAACAGAGACACAGACATAGAGAGAAAGAGAGACAGACATAAAGACAGTGAGAGACAGAGAGAGACAGAGAGAGACAGATACACGAACATAGAGAGACAGAGAGAAAGAGAGACCGACAGACAGAGACAGAGAAAGAGGGACAGAGAGACACTGAGAGACAGAACAGAGAGAGAGACATAGAGAGATGAGAGAGACAGACAGACAGAGAGATAGAGAGAGACAGAGACACAGAGAGACATAGAGAGAGGCAGAGAGAGAGACAGAAAAAGAGACACAGAGAGAGAGAGAGACACAGACAGAGAGAAAGAGTGAGAGAGAAGATTATATGACATTTGTTTTTGTGTAGTTTGCTATCGCTCTTGCTTTCCCTATTTAAAAAAAAAGTGTAATGAATCTGTTGACAAATATTTTCCCGTTCGGCAAAATGATACTTTTTACATGGTTTGTTCTCGTTTACACTGTGGAGTTTTGGAAGTTTTTGTTTTTGTTTTTGTTTTGTTGTTTTTTTGGAAGGGGGGTGGGGTGGTATTATTGTTGAAATTTGTTGTTGTTGTTTTTCAATTGCTGTTGGTTGTTTTGTTCTTTGTTTTTGGTGGTGGTGTTTTTTGTTTTGTTTTACTGTGTGAGTGTATGGGTATTGGGATTATTTTATTACCATGATGTATCCCTAAGTGAGGGGACTGGATGTATAAAGCACATGGGTGCTTACTCATTATCCTCGAAATAAACGAAATTGTCATTATCATTGTCTCTCCCTCTGACTCTCTCTCTCTCTCTCTCAGACTGGTGGTAGTAAATATTGTCATGTTTCTAACAAAATTATTTAATGTTATTTTTGAACGAGGTATTTACCCAGAGGAATGGTCAAAAGCCATAATTATACCATTGCATAAAAAAGGAAACCTAAATGATGTAGATAACTACAGGGGAATATCTCTCTTAAGTGTTATATCCAAATGATATACTTCAATACTTAATACACGACTATACACTTGGTTAGAGAGCAACAACTTAATTTCAGAATGTCAAGCAGGATTTCGAAGAAAATATTCAACAGTTGATCAAATATTTACACTATGTGCAGTTATTCAGAGCCAAATAAACAAAAAAGGAAGAAAACTATGTTGCTTTTGTAGATTTCAGAAAAGCTTTGATTCTGTTCAGCATAACAAACTCATACAGTGCATTCAAGATCAGGGTGTACAGGGTAAATTCTTTGCTGCACTACAAGCTATGTACAGGTCATTAAAATCATGCGTTCGAGCAAATTTTGAATTAACCGAAATGTTTGATTGTCTTGTTTGATTGTAAGGCAAGGCTGTGTTCTTAGCCCGACATTGTTTTCCCTATTTGTAAACCAGTTAGCAGATCAAATTAACGAAAGGGGTAAACATGGGGTACAGCTATTTCCAGATATTATGGAATTATTCATCTTGTTATTTGCAGATGATGTGGCATTGATATCAACAACACCGAGTGGTCTTCAGAATCAGTTAAATGTTGTAAAAACTTGCTGTAATAAGATAAAGTTAGATGTAAACAAAGATAAAACAAAAGTTATGGTATTTAGAAAAGGGGGCTTTTTAGGTAAACATGAGAAATGGTTCTATGATGGTAAGTGCTTAGAGGTAGTAAACAATTATTGCTATTTAGTGTTCAGGTTCACAACTATGATCAGTGCGAAAAACGGTACACAGCATCTAGTAACAAAAGGGAAAAAGGCAGTAGTTCAGCTCAATAGAGTTTTTCGGAAATATAAAGAGATGACAGTAAATACTTTTTTAAAACATTTTTGATATAAAAATACAGCCAATATTGCTATATGCTGCTAAAGTATGGGGAAAAAACCAGTTAGAACATATAGAAAAAGTCCACATGATGGCATGCAAAAGGTTTTTAGGTGTACCAACCAAAACACCAAACAAAATGATATATGGAGATTTGTGTAGATATCCTCTCTATGTAAATTCATACACTGCCTGTATAAGATATTGGTTTAAATTACTACAAATGAATAATGAACGGTTACCCTATAAGGGTATCAAATGCTGTTGCAGCTAGACAATTCCGGAAAACAGTGTGGGTTTCGAAAATAAGAAAATCTTATGCTTAATGGATTTAACATTGTTTGGTTGCAGCAGGGTGTTGGGGATGTGAAAAACTTTCTAAGCATATTTGAACAGAGGCTCATCGATATGTTTATTCAAGAATGGTCAGGAACTATAAGAGATCGAGATAGATATCAACCATTTTAGATCATTTAAGACTATATTCGTAAAAGAAAGTTATGTTCTAGATATGGAAAATTATTGTTTTCGTGTTGCCATCACGCAGTTGAGGTTTAATGTACTCCCACTTAATAACAATGTACATCGCTATAGCGAATCTATTCATGATAAATTCTCTCCATTTTGTAAAAATCAGATCGAAAATAAAAAACATTTTGTGTTATTTTGTGCTACGTTTGAAGATTTAAGGGTCATATTTCTAAAAGAATCAAAAGAACTTCCTCTGCACATGTTACTTAGAGCCACTGATCCTATCCACAGATACAATTTATCTAGATTTGTGTTTCATGCAAGCAATAGGCGGAAGAAAATACTTTAAGTCTACAAGGTAATCAATCCTATGATGTAGGTCTGTTAAACCACTTAAACATTTTCACCTTTGTTTATATCGCGTATTATCAAGAACTGTGGCATAACATGATCATGATTTTCTGTATCTCCCCCTTTTATACTAATGTCTATGACTGATCATTTCAGTATATGTGAAATGTAAACTGTGATTTGACACCTATCCTTAAAATTTGAACCGTAGGAGGTATGAGATGTATATGATTTTCAGGTAACCAATGATTGTAGAATATAGATAGGTGCTGCTAAATAAGATATTTTCCTATTTTCTTTTCTATATTGTATTGTGGCCGAAGGCCAATGTGCAATTAAATCATTTCAGAGTTTCAGAGAGAGTTTCTCACTCTCTCTCTCAAACACTCTATTGAAAAAGTGCTACGATTTGATATACTCAATATGGATGATTTTTCTTAGATAGCATCTTCTCTCTATGATTGGGCTATGGTTGATTTAAGGTTTATAATCATGTAATTTTCTTCTGTATTCAGTCATAAATTGTTACTGACATCATCTTTTTGTATGAGTTCGCTATCTATATTTGTGTTCTATAATAAGTCATAAATCATTGTTTGTTTGTGCATTTGCTTTGCCAGTGATATGAATGAACTCACTGTTCCATCCTGAGCCCAACAAATGTATTGTGGTCCAAGGCCAATGTACATTAATTAATCATTTCAAAGTTCAGAGTTCAGAGTTCTCTCTCTCTACCTCTCCCTCCCTCCTTCTCTCTCCCTACCCCATCTCTCTCTCCCTCTCTCTCACTCTCTACCCATCTTTCACTCTCTCCATTCATCTCTCTCTCTGTCTCTGTCTCTCTGAAGAGCCAAATGAAAAAAGTAATTGAATGCTTATCCGTAACCCTTGAAAAAAATCAAGATTATTCATTCATTCATTCCAAATGAAAAAAGTAATTGAATGCTTATCCGTAACCCTTGAAAAAATCAAGATTATTCATTCATTCATTCCAAATGAAAAAAATAGTATGTGAATGCTTAACCCTTGAAATATAAAATTCATTCATTCATTCATTCATTCATTCTCTCTCTCTCTCCCTCCCTCCCTCTTGCACTCCCTTCGTCCCTTTCTCTCCCTCCCTCTATCCCTCACTTTCCTCTCCCTCCATCCCAATCATTTCCTCATTCATTCATTCATTCATTCATTCATTCATTCATTCATTCATTCATTCATGCCTTCCTTTCTTCCTTCATTCATCCATTCCTTCATTCATTCATTTAGTCAGTCAGTCATTTCATTCATTATTCCTTTCTCCCTTCCTTCCATCCTTCCTTCCTTCATTCATTCATGCATTCTCCCTCTTCGTTCCTTCCTTGCTTCCTTCAATCATTCATTCTTTCATTCATCCTTTTCATTCATTCTCTCTCTGTTCGTTCCCTTTTTTCATTCCTTCCTTCATTAATTCCTTCTTTCCTTCCCTTTCCCTTTATTCCTTCTTTCCTTCCTTCCTTCATTCCTTCATGCATTCATGCATTCTCTTTCTCTCTCTCTTCCTTCCTTCATTCCTTCATGCATTCCTTCCTTCCTTCATTTCTTCCTTCCTTCCTTCATTCCTTCTTTCCTTCATTCATTCATACCTTCATGCATTTATACACTCTCTCTCTCCTCCTTTCTTCCTTCCTTCCTTCCTTCCTTCCTTCCTTCATTCATCCATTCTCTATCTCTTTCTCTCTCTCTCTCTCTCTTCTCTCTCTCTCTCCTCTCTCTCTCTCTCTCTCTCTCTCCTCTCTCTCTCTCTCTCTCCTCCCTCTCTCTGTCTTTCCCTCTTTAGATAGCTAGATGGCTTGATTGACACACACACACACACACAAACCAACAACACTAAACCAAACGCGCCGCTTATTCAATCAATGTACCGTCTTGGACATGACACATAAAACACGTTTGACTTTTTTGGCCTGGGACAGATCGGCATCGTGTTTCTGGCTCTGACGTCTGGCACTTTCGGGATGCTGACGGCCCTGTTCCACGGGGTCTACATGACCGAGCAGCTGACCGTGGACAACGGAACCCACTTGGTGCAGACCATCCGCAAAGACCTGCTGCACAAGCTAGGGGCCGACAACATCACCGCCTTCTGTCTGGGCTCTGGCAAGTCAGTTTGGAGGTTTTGTTGTGTTGTTTTGTGTTGTTGTTGTTTGTTGTTGTGGGGTGGGGGGTTGGATGGGGGTATGTGTGTATGTGGGTGGGGGAGGATGGGGGAATGGTGTGTGGGGGGATGGGTGGGGTGGAGGTGGGAGGGGGGAGGGGGGCCGACAACATCACCGCTTTCTGTCTGGGCTCTGGCAAGTCAGTTTGGAGGTTTTGTCGTGTTTGTGATTGTCTTGTTTGTTGTTTGTTTTGTTGTGTTGTTGTTAGTGTGGTGTGTGTGTGTGGGGTGGGTGGGGGTGGTGGGGGTGGAGGTGGGATGGGGAGATGGTGGTGAGGGGGGGGGGGGTTGGAGGGCTGGGTGGTGGGGGAAGGGAGGTGGGGGTGGAGGGGAGGGTGGGGGGTCGGACAACATCACCGCTTTCTGTCTGGGCTTTGGCAAGTCAGTTTGAAGTTTGTTGTGTGTTTGTTTTGTTGTTGTTGTTGTTGTTGTGGGTGTGGTGTGGGTGTGGGTGGGTGGGATGGGTGTGGGTGGGGTATGTGTGTTGGGGTGGGGTCGGAGGTGGGTGGGTGGGGGGGGGGGGTGGGGGGGTGGGGTGGGGTCGGAGGGGGGTGGGTGGGGGTGGTGCTGTTTCATAAACTAGGGTTCGGACAACATCACTGCTTTCTGTCTGGGCTCTGGGAAGTAAGTTTTAAGTTTGTATGTGTTGTGTTGTTGTGTGTGTGGGGGTGGAGGGGGGGGTATGTGTGTGTGTGGGGTGTGGGGGTGGGGGAGGGGTATGTGGGGGTGACGGGGAGGTGGGGGGTGCTGTTTCATAAATTAGGGGGTCGGACAACATCACTGCTTTCTGTCTGGGCTCTGGCAAGTCAGTTTGAAGTTTGTTGTGTTCTTTTGTGTTGTTTGTTGTTTGTGTTGTTGTGTTGTTGTTAGTGTGGGTGGGTGGGGGGTGGTGGGGGTGGAGGTGGGATGGGAGATGGTGGTGAGGGGTGGGTGGGTTGGAGGGCTGGGTGGTGGGGGAAGGGAGGTGGGGGTGGAGGGTGGAGGGGGGGGGGGGTCGGACAACATCACTAGTGCACTGCTTTCTGTCTGGGCTCTGGCAAGTCAGTTTGAAGTTTTTGTGTGTTGTTGTGTTGTGTTTGTTTTGTTGTTGTGGGTGTGGGTGGGTGGGATGGGTGTGGGGTGGGGTATGTGTGTTGGGGTGGGGTCGGAGGTGGGTGGGTGGGGGGGTGGGGTGGGGTCGGAGGGGGGTGGGTGGGGGTGGTGCTGTTTCATAAACTAGGGGTTCGGACAACATCACTGCTTTCTGTCTGGGCTCTGGGAAGTCAATTTTAAGTTTGTGTGTGTTGTGTTGTTGTGTGTGTGTGGGTGGAGGGGTGTGTGTTCGGGGTGGGTGTGTTGGAGGTGGGTGGGTGGGGTGGGGTGGGGGTCGGAGAGGGGGATGGGTGGCGGAATGGAGGTGGAGTGGGAGGGGGTTTGGACAACATCGCTGCTTTCTATCTGGGCTCTGGCGAGTTAAGTTTGTTGTTGCTGTTGTTGTTGTTGTTGTGTGTGTGTGTATGTGTGTGGAGGGGGTGTATGTGTGAGTGGGTGGGTCGGAGGTGGGCGGGGTGGTGGGGTATGTTGTGTGTGGGGGTGGGTGGGGTGGGGTGGGGTCGGAGGGGGTTGGTGCTGTTGTATAAACTAGGGGTCGGACAACATCACTGCTTTCTGTCTGGCTCTGGGAAGTCAAGTTTGAAGTTTTTTGTGTGTTGTTGTTGTTTGTGTTTGTTGAGTTTTGTTGTTTGTGGTGTGGTGGCGTGGGTGGGTGTGGGGTGGTGGGGGAAGTGAGAGGGGTGTGTGTGTGTGGGGGGAGGGGGGGGTTGGATGGTGAGTGTGTGGTGGATGTGGGGGTGAGAGTATGAGTGTGTTATGTTGTTGTTCTTTTTCTTTCTTTAGTGTAGTGTGCGTGTGTGAGGGGTGGGGTGTTATATATATATGTGTGTGTGTGTGTGTGTGTGTGATGTGTGTATATGTGTGCGTGTGTGGTGGTGGTGTGTGTGTGTATGTGTGAGTGTGTGTGTTTTGTTCTTTCTTTGTGCTTTTCTATTTTTGCTGTTGCATCTGTTTCTATTTATATATATCTATATCTATCTATATCTATCTATCTATGTACCTATCTATGTATCTATCTATCTATGTATCTCTCTCTCTCTATATATATATATATATCTCTCTCTCTCTCTCTCTCTATATATATATATATATATATATATATATATATATATATATATATATATCCACACACACAAAAGATCAAACATACACGTGAAAGATACCAGAATTAATTCCAGCGTTTCGTGGGTTACGGAAACATAGCCATAGCCAGCATACATCCCCGAAATAGGAATGCGGCTATCTTCATAGTGGGCAAAAAAAATACTCCATCGCATTTTCAAAAATCTCACCATTGGTGAACCTCGGAGCTCTAGCCGAGGAATGAAATATAAAGACACCATTCTCTATAAGGGGACGGGATAGCTCAGTGGTCAGAGCACTCGCTTTCCCCCAGTTAAGGTTAAGCAGCGTCGAGCGTGGTTACCACTTGGATGGGTGACCGTTTGCCTGCCTTGGTTTCAGTACAGTCCCCCCCCCCAGTTCACCCAGCTGTAAATGGGTACCTGCCTTCTTTAGGGTCAGGGAAGGTAAAGCAGCGAGGGAGAGGAGATGGGCGCCGCCCTCAATATGCTGGCCCTAGAGAAGTGAGGTCTCTGACGCCTCGCTCCCCTACAAGGAGACGGGATAGCCTAGTGGTTAGAACATTGCGCTCGCAATCTGACGACCCGGGTTCGATTCACGTTAAAGGGGATATTTCCCCTGGAGTTAACATCAGTGCCGCCTCCACTCTCCCCAAAAGTCCTTCGGATGAGACTATAAACCGAGGTCCCGTGTGTGCGAACGCACGCAGAACATCTTGTGCACACGTTAAATCCTGTTCCGCTTTTCGTAAGAGTAGGCCAGAATTTGTGCCGGTGGGAACGGATGACGAAATTGACAAAACCGCATACACACGGGGACTGGATGTTAAAAAAAGCACCAATTCAGTGCTTATTCCATCATCCTCGATATAAAAGAATAAATAAATACATAAATAAATAACACGACGTCATAGGTTATGGAACACCTTTACCTTTTGCTACGGTATATAGGCACCCATACTCTTTCTTCAGAGGTTTGTTCCTGCCTTGAATAAATGGTGAGGGAATCTGTAGGGTATCTTTCATGGACGAAGCCAATTTCAACTTGACATGTCAAAGTCGAACAAACTTGTAAGCGGATCTTGACACGATTCCGATCTCTGAGGGGAAAAAACCCACCACACACCTTTTTTTGGCTTGGTTTTTTTTTTCTTTTCTTTTTTTGTTGGTTGCTGTGGCCAAGATTTCAATTTCACTTCTGTCAAGTGCAGATGCCAGTCCATCTCAATTACTGTGCACTTGTGTGTGTGTGTGTGTGTGTGTGTGTGTGTGTGTGTGTGTGTGTGTGTGTGTTTTGTGTGTGTGTGTGTGTGTGTGTGCGTGTGTGTGTGTGTGTGTGTGTGTGTGGGGTGTGTGTGTGTGTGTGTGTGTGTGTGTGTGTGTGTGTGTGTGTTTGTAGTGGTGCATTAAAGAGTTGAGAGATAATGCGAGAGAGAGTGAGAGAGATAGAGGGGAGAGATGGAGAGAGGGAGGGAGAGTGGGAGGGACAGTGAGAGAGAGAGATGGGGGGAGATAAATAGATGGAGAGAGAGAGAGATGGAGGGAGAGAGAGATGGAGAGAGAGGGGGAGAACAGTGAGAGAGAGGAAATAATAAAGAAATGGAGAGAGAGAGATGGAGAGAGACAATGACAATGACAATGACAATATTTTATTGTGACAAGCCTTTTAAGCCCATTCACAAGGGGACAGTGGGAAGGGGAATGGGCACAACACACACATAACTAAGAAAAATGTATGATTACTACAGCCCAAATGATCTCCAGGGCATGGGTTCCATGTAAATGGTTGTTAAGAGAGAGATGGAGAGAGAGGGGATAAAGAGATAGAGAGAGAGAGAGATAGAGGAGAGAGAGATGGAGAGAGAGGGGGGAGAGAGATGGTGAGAGAGGGTGAGAAACAGTGAGAGAGAGGGGGGATAGAGAGATGGAGAGAGAGAGATGGAGGGAGAGAGAGATGGAGAGAGAGAGAGGGAGGGACAGTCAGAGAGAGAGGGAGAAAGAGATGGAGAGAGAGAGATGGAGGGAGAGAGAGATGGAGGGAGAGGAGGGAGAGAGAGAGGGGGGAGGGACAGTGAGAAAGAGGGGGGAGAAAGAGATGGAGGGAGAGAGATGGAGAGAGAGATGAAGGGAGATGGGGGGGGAGAGAGAGGGGGGGAGAGAGAGAGAGTGACAAACAGAAAAAAGGGATAGAGAGAGAGGAGGGGGATAGAAAGAAGGGAGGAGAGAGAGAGGAACAGACAGAATAACAAAAACACAGACATCACACACACACACACACACGCAGG
>CM054163.1:33934014-33941514 GCA_028751875.1 Rapana venosa
CGCGCGCACACGTTACAAACCCGTTCCGCCTTTCGGAAGAGTAGGCCATTGCGTGAGGATTGGGAACGGTTGACAAAGTTTAATGAAACCTACATTGCACACAGGTGTCGTGTTTAGAAACCATCCCTGAAGACGGAATTTGGCTGCCTTAGAGGTGGTGGTTGGTCTTCTTCTTCTTCAAGTGTCCGGTCTGGTCCTGCAGACATCGACGATCATGGCTCTCCATTCTTCCCTGTTCTCGGTCCCTCTCATGAGCTCATTGTTGGTGCCCTCTTTATTCGTTGCGAATTTGTTTAAGCTGTCTGTGAATTTTGTGCGTTTGTCTTCCTCTGCTCTTGTTTCCACAGATGTTGCCACTCCATAACAGTTTCTCTAGCCCGTCAGCCCTGATTATATATGGCCGAAAAAGTTGAGCTGTCTTTCTCTGATGGTGTTGAGAAGGGATCTCTTGTACCCAGCCATTTCCATTACTTCTGCATTTGTTTTTCTTTTTGTCCATGAGACTTTCATGATTCTCCGGATGAACCACATTTCCACTGCTTCTAGTCGCGGTAGCATATGCACATAAAAAAAATCTCACCATTGCTGAACCTCGGAGCTTTAGCCGAGAAACAAATGTCTCTTTCAAGTTAGGGACATTGAAGCCATTTAAGGACAGCGCGATCGTCTAATGGCCGTTCCTTGACTTCAGTGCTTTCTGTCTGTCTGTCTCTGTCTGTCTCTGTCTGTCTGTTTATCTGTCTGTCTGTCTGTCTGTCTGACTATCTGTATGTTTGTCTGTCTATCTATCCGACTGTCTGTCTGTCTGTCTGTCTGTCTGTCTATCTATCTATCAGCCTGTCTCTGTCTCTGTCTATCTATCTATCTATCTATCTATCTATCTGTCTGTCTGTCTGTCTATCTATCTATCTATCTGTCTGTCTGTCTGTCTCTGTGTCTCTGTTTCTGTCTGTCTATCTATCTATCTATCTGTCTATCTATCTATCTATCTATCTATCTATCTGTCTGTCTGAATGTCTGTCTATCTATCTATCTATCTATCTGTCTGTCTGTCTGTTTGTCTATCTATCTATCTATCTGTATATATCTACCTATCAATCTATCTATCTATCTATCTATCTATCTATCAGTCTGTCTCTGTCTCTGTCTCTATCTATCTATCTATCTATCTATCTATCTATCTATCTATCTGTCTGTCTGTCTGTCTGTCTGTCTATCTATCTATCTGTCTGTCTATCTATCTGTCTGTCTGTCTCTCTGTTGTAAATGTAAATGTCTCTCTCAAAATTGTTGTAAGGACTGTTGACTAGCAACACACACACACACACACACACACACACACACACACACACACACACAACACACACACACATACACAATAATAGATAGATAGATCGATAGATAGATAGATAGATAAATAGATAAATAGATAGATAGATAGATAGATAGATAAATAGATAGATAGATAGAGATAGAGATAAAGATCATTATAAGCCCAAACAACAAACAAGACATAATTGGACTTGCAATGATTATTGACTCCATGTGAAAGAAAAAAACAACACAACAACAACAACAACATCATCAACAACAACAACAACAATAATAAAACCCACAAACGAATAAACAAACAACCACCAAACCAAACAAAACAAAACAAAACACAACTAGTTTTGTCTTTTTTGCACTCTGTCTTTCTGAGCATAGAAATTCAACTTGGTCTATTTTTCTTCGTAATTTATTAACTTGGATTCAAGTTTCCGAGTCAGCGCTCTCACAAATATAATGGTGCCTTCGTTATATTGTTTTTGCTGCTTATTTTTCATTATTCCATCACGTAATTCTTTGTGTCCAGGGACGTATTATTTTCCAACCCGGTAGGTTTGATATTAATCCAATGATAATAATAATAATAGAGAAAAAAGATCTCCCGTATTATATTTTTTTCGTGTAAGAACCTCGACTGAGAGAGAGTAAAGAAAATCAGCCAGTAAGAGAATGTTATGAAAGCTGGACATTGCTTTCACGTTTTTGTTATGTAAACCATTTTCATGCCTGCATTAACATGAAACACACAATGATTAAAAAGGTAAAGGTGTCCCCATAACCTATAAGCCCGTAGGGGAGCGAGGCGTCAGAGACCTCACTTCTCTAGGGCCAGCATATTGAGGGCAGGCGCCCATCTCCTCTCCCTCGCTGCTTTACCTTCCTGACCCTAAAGAGGTAACCCAATTACAGCTGGGTGAACTTGGAGACTTTACTGAAAGCCAAGACGCGTAAACGGTCACCCATCCAAGTGGTAACCACGCTCGATGCTTGCTTAACCTTGTTTGGGGGTAAAGCGAGCGCTCTGACCACTGAGCTATCCCGTCCCCACACAGAATGATTCCTTATTCATGAGCTAAGGTTTGTGAATGGTCCACAGAGTTTTGAAGCCAGGCTTACAAACGGACAACATGACAAGCACAATGGTATTTCGCTTAACACCTCGTCTCCCTAAAGTGCATACAAGTTATTGATTTTTCTCTCTGTCAAACCATCTGGTATCTCGCTATGAACATGGGGACGGGACAGCTCAGTGGTCAGAGCACTCGCTTTCCCCAAAACCAAAGTTAAGCAAGCATCGAGCGTGGTTACCACTTGGATGGATGACCGTTTTGCGCTGCGCCTTGGCTTCAGTACAGTTCCCCCAGCTGTAAATGGGTACCTGCCCTCTTTAGGGTCAGGGAAGGTAAAGCAGCGAGGGAGAGGAGATGGGCGCCGCCCTCAATATGCTGGCCCCTGGAGAAGCTGAGGTTTTTGATGCCTCGCTTCCTTACGACAGTATAGGTATGGGACACCTTTTTTAGCGCTCATCTTGTAGCGACGCAATGCCCCTCAAAGTAAAAATCCCTTAATGCCATACAGAGAAATCTGTCATGGTTCAAAATGTGATAATATGCAATACGATAAAATACAACACAACACAATACAATACAGTGTATATACAGTGCAACACAATATAACAAAATATGATACAGTAGAATACAATGTAATATTAATGTATTACTAAGGAATGCAAAACAAAAGCAGTACTATATAATACGAAACATTACAATAGTATGCAATATAATACTTTGTAGAGCAACTCTATGCTATACCATACAATACTATACAAATCAATATCACAATATGATACCACACAATATGATGCAGTAGCACACAATACCATGCAACACGATACACTATACTACAATACCATACAATACAATACGGTACCACACGATACAATGCAGTACAATCCGATACATACAATACAATATGATACAACCGGATAATACACTACACCACACTACACCACACTTCACCACACTACACCACACTACACCACACTAGACTACATTAAACTACACCACACAACACCATACCACACTAACACTACACTACATTACTCTACACTACACAACTTCATACCACACTACACTACATTACACTACACCACACAACACCATACCACACTACACTATACTACATTACACTACACTACACAACACCATACCACACTACACTATACACATTACACTACACTACACAACACCATACCATACTACACTACACTACATTACTCTACACTACACAACACCATACCACACTACACTACACTACATTACTCTACACTACACAACTTCATACCACGCTACACTACATTGCACTACACTACACAACACCATACCACACCATACTACACCACACCACACCACACTATACTACACAACATCACACCACACCACACTACACTACGCTACACTACATTAGACCACACTACACCACACCACAACACACTACACCACAACCACACCACACCCACACTACACCACACCACACCACACTACACCACACCACACTACACCACACTACACCACACCACACCACACTACACTACACCACACCACATTACACCACACCACACACACACACACACCACACCACACTACACTACACCACACCACATTAGACCACACCACACCACATCACACCACACCACACCACACTACCCTACACTACACCACACCCCATTACACCACACCACACCACACCACACCACAACCACATCACACTCACTACACTACGCCTCACCACATCACACCACACTACACCACACTACACCACACCACACTACACCACACCAGACCACACCACACTACACTACACCACACCACACTACACCACACCACACCACACCTAGCTACACTAAAACAACACTACATCACCACACACCACACTACACACATTACACCACATTACACCACACCACACCACACTACACTATACCACACCACACCACACCACACTACACCACACCACACTACACTACACCACACCACACCACACCAACACACACCACACCACACTACACTATACCACACCACACCACACCACACTACACCACACCACACTACACCACACCACACACACCACACTACACCACACCACACTACACCACACCACACTACACCACACCACACTACACCACACCACACTAAACCACAACCCACCACACCACACTACAACCACCACACCACACTACACCACACCACACTACACCACACTACACCACACCACACTACACCACATTACACCACACCACACCACACTCCACTCCACTTCAATACACATCATCATCAGTCCCGTGACCTTGGCGGTCGTGGAGGAGACACGAAAGATGATGCCGTGGTAAGCCTCCTCCATCCATCTCGGTCCTCGGCTCTGCGCAGTAGTGCCGAGTCATTCATCCTGGTCCATTCTCTGATGTTGTCCATCCATGACTTGTTCTGTCTTCCCCTCTTTCTACAATACACAGTCTCTCGAAAAACAAACAAACACAGCCTACGGAAATATTTTCTTTCGTTCCTCAGCTAGAGCTCCGAGGTTCACCAATGGTGAGATTTTGCGTATGCGAACCTGTTTCTCCACAGTTAAGGTAGCCGCATTCTGTTTCCGGAGAAAAATCATATTCTAAAATCCGTAGATAAGATTATCAACACATAACACACACACACACACACACACACACACACACACACACACACACACACACACAACACAACACACACACACACACACACACACAAAATCTGATTTTTTTTAAAGACCCTTTTTTCTTTTCTCCAAATTTGTCTTCATTTAAACCCAACTAGATTCTTTACATCTCCGCGCAAAATTCCAAGGTCTAGTTTTTTTTCAATTTTAAGGTGGATAATATCGGTTTGTTTGTTTTTTGTCCAGATAATTAGCTCTGTTGCTCTGCGAGTGTTAGGATTTCAGGTGAATGATTATACAGGTTCCAGTCATTATGGGTGACCGTTTGCGCGCCTTGGCTTCAGTACAGTTCCCCCAGTTCACCCAGCTGTAAATGGGTACCTGCCCTCTTTAGGGTCAGGGAAGGTAAAGCAGCGAGGGAGAGGAGATGGGCGCCGCCCTCAATATGCTGGCCCCTGGAGAAGTGAGGCCTCTGACGCCTCGCTCCCCTACGACCTTATAGGTTATGGGACTCCTTTACCTTTTTTTTTACCAGTCATTACGGTCTTATTATTTGTTGTTGTTCTCATGTTAACTCTCTGTATTGCCATTTTTTGAGGGCGGCTTTTTTGTGTGTGGCATACTCTGATTTGAATTGTACCGGCAAGCGCTGACAGGCACAATCGTACAATTTTGCACACATGTTACACATTTGCATACAGTGTACTCATTGCACAATGTACATATTGCACAATGTAGACATTTTTCCGCACGTACACATTGCACGCTTGCACGCACGTACACATTGCGAACATTTACATATTGCACATATGCAAACATTTGCACACACGTACATATTGCACACGTGTACACATTTGCACACACGTACATATTGCACAATGTACATATTTGCACACACTTATATATTGCGCACATGTATACATTGCACACGTGTACATATTGCACGCGTGTACACATTTGCACACATGTACATCTTAACACGCATGTACATATTGCACACATGCACACATTTGCACTCACGCATACATTGCACCCATGTATACATTTGCACACACGTACACATCTGCACACACGTGTGCACATTGCACACAGGTCCCTATTGCACACGTGTACACATATGCACTCACGTACACATTTTCACACACGTACACATTGCACACACGTACACATTGCATATGTGTACACATTGCACACATGTATAGATTGCACACTCGACGTGTGAACGCATGCAAGTAACTAGTTTGACACGTACGTCAGCACGTATGCACATGCATGTCCGCGCAGGCATACGCATGAAAAACTACACACACACACACACACACACACACACACACACACACACACACACACACACACAAACACACACATACACTACATACTTGTCTAATCTGTGTAGCCATGAAAAGCGGAGTTTCAGTAAATCTATATTGAAATCAGCCAAAAAAGTCGTGCTTCAGTGGTATCAAGAGGCGTTGATTCCATCACTGTGGAGAATTTATCTGTCCAGCCTATTCTCCCAACAATTCCTCTGTGTAAATCTAGCCTTATATATTCTGGGGGGGATGGCTTTGGAATCATTTTCCAGAGCTTCTACCATCTGAGTCTCGTTTTACAAGATTTCAAACCAGCTTTTTCAATTACTTAATGGGTGGATCGGTGGTCTAGACGTAACGCGCCTGTCTAGAAAGCGAAAAGTCCGGGTCGGAAGTGTGCGGTGGTTCGAATCCCGTTTGGGCCCGAAACTTTTCCCCCATCCATTAGACCATGAGGGGTGATCCGGGCGCTAGTTTTTCGGATGAGACGATAAACCGAGGTCCTGTGTGTTACATAAGATTATTCAGCGCACGTACTCCACGGCAACAAGAGAGTTGTCCCTGGCAAAATTATGTAGAAAAAAGCCACTCTGATAGGGAAACAAATACAGTTGGAGACTTAAAAAAAGGTGGCGCTAATCTTGTGGCGACGCGCTCTCCCCAGGGAAGAGAGCAACCCGAATTTCAAGCAGAGAAATCTGCCGTGACTTAAATGGTATAGATAAATAAATAAATATTAATGAATCTTTCTGATTTAACATCTCTGTCTCCAAAGATGTATTGAACCTATGTATTATCACAACTATTATCATTCAGCCTGTCTTTTGCCGTTTGATGTAGTCGTCGTCATCATCGTCGTCATCATCATCGTCATCATCATCGTCGACGTCGTCATCATCATCACCATGATCATCGTCATCACCATTATCATCACCATGATCATCACCACCACCATCATCATCATCATCATCATCATCATCATTATCATCATCATCGTCGTCGTCATCGTTGTTTTTATTGTTATTATCATCATTATCATCATCATCATCATTCTTACTGATATTATTAATATAATTATTTAAATGATTCGAGGGTTGGCTGATTTTGGAAAAAAACTCTGAATAATTTCTGCAAAATCTCTCTCTCTCTCTCTCTCTCTCTCTCTCTT
>CM054163.1:33954014-33961514 GCA_028751875.1 Rapana venosa
GTGATGTTAACTGCAGAGGAAAATGTCTCCTTGAATGGGATTCGAACTTAAGTTCGGAGTTTATCTTGGCTGAAGACAAATGTGAACACAACATTGCAAGTTATAATAACATTGGGATATATTGGTCAAGAGAACAGGACAGCTCTTTGGTCAGAGCACTCGCTTTCCCCCAGCCAAGGTTAAGCAGCATCGAGCGTGGTTACAAAGTGGATGGGTGTTAGCGCGCCTTGGCTTCAGTACAGTTCCCCCAGTTCACCCAGCTGTAAATGGATACCTGCCCTCTTTTTAGGGTCAGGGAAGGTAAAGCAGCGAGGGAGAGGAGATGGGCGCCGCCCTTAATAAGCTGGCCCCTAGAGAAGTGAGGTCTCTGACGCCTCGCTCCCCTACGACCACATAGGTTATGGACACCTTTGTATATATGTATATATATATATATATATATATTTATATATATATATTTATATATATATATATTTAGAGAGAGAGAGAGATAGATAGATAGATAGATAGATAGATAGATAAATAGATAGATAGACAGATAGATAGATAGATAGATAGATAGATAGCACTATGGCTTCTGATATTTTTCACTTTCAATCCACTATGCATCCTCTGATTAAAAAAACAACAACAACAACAACCCAGTTTTGATAATAACACTTTATACAGATATGTACCCGTGAAAAGACCAAACCCGAAACCTCACAGTGGACACAATTCTATTCTAACCACGGAGCCAAAGCAGGTAGTAAGTGAAACCCTTGAGGATGTTAATTGGGAAAGGAAGAAGTGAGAGGGTAACCTGCCAAGCTGAAATAATGAGTTGGGCAGCTGCTGTTTTTGTCCAGAAAGGCTTTACATGTAGGAAAGCTCTCTCTCTCTCTCGCTCCCCCCCCCCCTCTCTCTCTCTCTCTTTCCTTTCTATCTCACCCTTCTGTCTCTCTCTCTCTTCTCTCCCTCTCTCTCTCTCTCCTCCTCTCTCTTCTCCACTCTCTCATCTCTCTCTCCTCTCTCTCCTCTCTCTCTCTCTCTCTCTCTCTCTCTGTTCGAGTTTGTGTGTGTATGTGTTCGAATGTGTGTGTGTGTGTGTGTGTGTGTGTGTGTGTGTGTGTGTGTGTGTGTGGTGTGTGTGTGTGTGGGTGTATGTGTGTGTGTGTGTATGTGTGGTTGTGTGTGTGTTTGTTTTGAGTATGTGAGTGTGTTTTTTAGTCTCTGTGTGTGTTTGAATTTTGTGTGTATGTGTGTGTGTGTTTGAGTGTGTGTGTGTGTGTGTGTGTGTTTCTTTTATTCTCTTGTCTCTTATATTTTTATATCGAGGATAATGGAATAAGCCCTCGTGTGTGTGTTGTTGTTGTTTTTTTACATCCAGTCCAAATGTGTATGCAGTTTTGTCAATTTTTGTCAAGTAGTAAGTGAAACCCTTGAGGTCGTTAATTGGGAATAGAACAAACGAGAAGATAACCTGCCAAGCTGAAATAATGAGTTAGGCAGTTGCTGTTTTTGTTGAGAAAGGCTTTACATTTAGAAAGCTGTCTCTCTCTCTCTCTCTCTCTCTCTCTCTCTCTCTCTCTCTCGAGTAGAGTAGAATAGTTTGATCGTTTTGAACTCCTCATGGATGACGTATCAAGCTATTCATCTGAATTAATTTTGCTGGGTGATTTTAATATTGATTTACATAAACCCCATAACAAATGGAAAAGTCTCTATGAATCATATAGTCTGTCACAACTGATTAATACCTCAACAAGAAAAATGTCATCTTCTGAAACCTGATTGATCACATTATGCAACTAATCCATCTGATAATAATAGAAACATCTGTACCTATATTTGGGCTCAGTGACCACTTTCCAATTTGTTTAACTTGGTCAAAAAAGGTTCAAAAATTCCCTTTTGTATGCACAAATGCATTTCCTTCCGAAGTTATAAATCTTTTGATACAGGATAATTTCTTTTTGATTTATGTATGGCAAACTTTTCAGAAGTTTACCAGTACAGTGACCCAAATGAAGCTCTTGATGTGTGGTACCAAACCTTTCTCTCTGTTTATGACAAGCATGCACCACTCAAAACGAAACGAGTCCAAATTTAAAGAAAAGCCACCTTGGCTTTCTGATGAAATAAAAGCAGCCATACAAAACGTGATTTCCTACTAAAGAACAACAGGTAAAGATGACACTTTCAGAATGCAACGGAATAAGGTAACACTATTAAAAAGAATAGCAAAAAAGAAATACTTCAGTGAGCTGATTTCATCAAAAGGGGATGTCAAATCACTTTGGAAAGCGATAAACCAGTTATCCGGTAAACCATCAATGTCTATTTCACCTCATCCAATAACTTATCAGTTGAAGAAATGAACAAACATTTCTCTACTGTAGGAGAAAAAATTATTCCTGTTGATTATACTAAATGTAATAATTTACTTCTGTTGCAGATTTTTGCAATTCCAAAAACTGTCACTTGAAGCTGAAATTTGGATTTTATTGGTCTCCATGATGTGTACAGGGAGTTGTGTTCATTAAAACAGTCAAACTCGAGGGCTTGGACAACATTGACAGCAAAATTTTGAAAATTTCTGCACCCATAATCTCTGAACATGTTGCTTATAATCTATAATCTTTGTATAGAACAGTCCATGCTTTCCTCAAGCGTTCAAAGATGCTAGAGTACTACCACTTTATAAATCTGGTGATCCAAATGATCCCACAATTATAGACCAATCTCAATCCTGTCGTGTGTTGTCTAAGCCACTCGAAAAACATCTAAACACCACCTTTTGTCCCATTTTACTACGTATAGCTTGTTTCACCGCAAATCAAAGTGGATTTAGAAAAGATCACTCATGCCATACGTTACCCACGAATCTTATAGAACAGTGGCATGACAATATAATAACGATATGTTTACAGGAACCATATTTGTCGATTTTGCTAAGGCTTTTGACACAATTGATCATGCTCTTTTAGTAAGAAAATTGCACATGTATGGTTTACCATCCAAATCGGTTGAACTTATATCCTCTTTCCTTAGGAATAGAAGACAAGCAGTATACCAGGACCGAACAGTATCCACCCTTATGCCGATTCATTATGGAGTTCCACAGGGATCAGTCCTAGGTCCCATTCTTTTCTCAGTGTATGTAAATGATTTGCCTCTTAGTGTATCAAATAAATGTGAATTATTTGCTGATGACACTACAATTCATAATAAAGCTAAAGATGCCAGCGTTGTATGCATTGAATTACAAAAAGAATATTAAAACTTATTAAATGGTCTGAAATTAACCACATGGCTCTCCACCCTGAAAAGTCGAAAGTCAGCTAGTTACAACAAGGCAAAAAAGACAAAATATAAAATTTCAGCTACCATGATATTAAAGTCTATAACAAAATTTTAGAAGAAGTGGATTCACATAAATTGCTTGGTCTTAATATTGACAATCATCTATCTTGGTCAAGTCATGCATCAATTTTGTCTAAGAAGCTAGCCCAAAAAATTTTTCAGCTGAACCGAATTAAGCATTTGCTTGATCAGCATACTCGGAAGTTATTTTTTCATGCATATATACAACCTGATATAGATTATGCTTCCACAAGTTGGGATTTAGCTAGTAAAAATTGCCTTAAGCGACTGGAGAGTTTGTATAGACGTTCATTAAAAAGTGTACTCCTTAAGTCATCATCTTTGCAAAATATAGATTACAAAGAACTCAACATTTTTTCCTTTCTTATACGATGTCGTTTTAATAAAGGTGTTTTTATGTACAAAATTATGAAGAATCTGCTCCGAAGTATCTTTCTGAAAGGTTTTTGGTGAGAAAAATTCGGGGTAAAAGTACTATTTGTATCCCCCGTCCAAGAACTGATCTTTACAAGTCATCCCTCGTCTATATCAGGTAGTAAAGAATGGAATGAACTTCCGGATAATTTAAAACAGAAATGTAGTCTGTCTTCATTCAAAAGAGCTTATCATAAATATTTATTTGAAATGTTCTGAATATAATGTGCACTTTGCCTTTTGTATATACCATGATTATGTAATGTCGTATTTACTTATACACCTATCTTGTTCAGAGCTGGTTGTCTTCTCGACTGACTGGCTTGACAGGGATATTGAGTGGATGTGTGGGGTGGGCGTGAGGAGGGAGGGGTGTGGTTGTGTGTGTGTGTGGTGTGTGTGTGTGTGTGTGTGTGTGTGTGTGTGTGTGGTGTGTTGACGTATCGATTGTCTTGAAGTTCAGTGTGTTTTGTTCTTATGTCATTGAAATGGTTAAGGTTTGCATTATTTATCAATGTAAATTATTGATTTTCTTATCTATAAGGTCCTGAATTAATTGTTTATTTATTTGTGTATTCATGTTAATGTAATTATCTTGAGTGTGCGTTCGCGCGCAGCGCGCGCGCGTGCGCGCGTGTGTGTATGTCTGTGTGTGTCTGTGTGTGCCTGCGCGCACGAGTGTATGTGGATAGACATTCTTATTATCTTGAACTGGTATAGGTTTTTTTTTGCTCTTTCTGTAATGAAATGGTGTATGGGGTGCATTAAAAAAAAATTCTGTTAAGAATGAATTGGATTTGAAATTAGAATGTCGACTTGGATGATTTATTTATTCATATGGGCATTCATATGACTATGTATGCATGTGTGTGTGCGTGCGCGCGCGCGCGTGAGTGTCTGAGAATGGTTTTTTGGATTATCTTGAGCTATGTTTGTTTGCTCTTTATGGCATTGACATGGTGTATGTTGCGATTGCATTTTGTTCTGTTAAAATAGAAAAAATTGGATTTGTTAGTAGTGTCATTTTTTATCATATATATTAATTGGAATGGTTATCGATTTGATTCATGTGCATGCGTGAGTTGTTTGTGCCTATATGTGTGTGGGCGTGCGTGGCTGTGGTATGTGTGTGTGTGTGTGTGTGTGATGTGTGTGTTGTGTGTGTGTGTGTATTGTGTTTGTAAACTGATGACTGTGGAAAGAGAGTTGTTACATCATTTTACTTTCATTGCAATAACTGATGTACAGATAAGTCGTTTCTAATTTTGTCCCACACTTTAAAAAAATAAGGGGCTGATTGCTTCGTTTGGTCGTTGAAATACATGGGTGTGCGAGTGTGGATGGTGGTAGTGTGAATGTATCTTTATGTGTGAGGGAAATTTTGATGTGCGTAGACATGAAATTAGTCAATTTGTATTGATTGGCTGGTTTAAGTACAAAATTTAAATATTAATGTGAGTAGTTGATTGCAAGTATAACTAAGTGATTGAGTTTTTGTCAGCTTCATTGTGTATAATTATGCTATGCATTTCTTCATGTTTGTTTGCCTTTTGTTTGGTCTTTGGTTTTTATGTTGTAGTTTGTTGTTGCTGTTTTTTCTGAGGACCTGGTGTAAAGAAGCCCCTGGCTTATCCAATTATCCTCATTAAAACATTCGAGTTCGAGTTCGAGTTCGAGTTCTCTCTCCCTCTCCCCTCCCCCTCTCTTTCTCTCTCTCTCCTCTCTCTTTTCTCTCTCTCTCTTTTCTCCTCTCTTCTCTCTCTCTCTCTCTCCCCTCCCTCTCTCTCTCCTCTCTCTTCTCTCTCTCTCTCTCTCTCTCTCTCTCTCTCTCTCTCTCTCTCTCCTTCTCTCTCTTTTTCCCGTGTTCGAATTTTTTGTGTGTGTGTGTGTGTGTGTGTGTGTTCGAATTTGTTTGTGGGGTTGTTTTTGATGAAGTTTGTTGTGGAGAGAGATTGAGTTTGAGAGTGTGTGTGTGATGTGTGTTGTGTGTGTGTTGTGTGTTTTGTGTGTGTGTGTTTGAGGTAGTGTGTGTGATGTCTGTGTGGTTGGGTGTGTATTTTGAGTGTGTGCTGTGTTTGAGTATGTGATGTGTTTGAGTCTCTGTGTGGTTTTGAATTTTTGTGTGTATGTGTGTGTGTGTTTAGTGTGTGTGTGTGTGTGTGTGTGTGTGTGTGTGTGTGTGTGTGTGTGTGTGTGTGTGGTGTGTGTGTTTCTTTTTATTCTCTTTTCTCTTATATTTTATATCGAGGAAAAAGATTTAAGCCCTCGTGTGGGGTTGTTGTTTTTTATTTTACATCCAGCCCAAAATGTGTATGCAGTTTTGTCAAGTTTTGTCAAGTAGTAAGTGAAAACCTTGAGGTCGTTAATTGGGAATAGAACAAGCGAGAAGATAACTGCCAAGCTAAATAATGAGTTGGGCAGCTGCTGTTTTGTTGAGAAAGGCTTTACATTTAGGAAAGTGTCTCTCCCCTCTCTATCTCTCTCTCTCTCTCTCTCTCCTCTCTCTCTCTTCCTCTCTCTCTCTCTCTCCCCTCTCTCTCTCTCTCTCTCTCTCTCTCTCTCTCTCTCTCTTTCCGTGTTCGAATTTGTGTGTGTGTGTGTGTGTGTTGTGTGTGTGTGTGTGGTGTGTGTGTGTGTTGTGTTTGATGGAGTTTGTGTGTGAGAAAAATTGAGTTTGAGTGTGTTTGTGTGTGTGTTTGTGTGTGTGCGTGTTGCGTTTGATTGAGTTTGTGTGTGAGAGAGATTGAGTTTTAGTGTGTTTGTTTGTGTGTGTGTGTGTGTGTGTGTGGGGTGTGTGTGGTGTGTGTGTTGTGTGTGTGTGTGTGTTTTGTGTGTTGGAGTTTGTGGTGTGTGTGTTGTGTTTGATTGGGGTTGTGTGTGAGAGAAATTGAGTTTGAGTGTGTGTGTGTGTGTTTGAGGTAGTGTGTGTGTATGTGTGTGTTTTTGGATTTGTGTTTTTTAGTGTGTGTGTGTTTAGTTTGTGTGTTGTGTTTGAGTTTGTGTGTGTGTGTTTGAGTCTGTGTGTGTTGTGTTTGAGTCTCTGTGTGTGTTTGAGTCTCTGTGTGTGTTTGAGTCTGTGTGTGTTTCTGTCTTTTTTTCTCTTTTCTTTTATATTTTTATATCGAGGATAATGAAATAAGCCCTCTTGTATGTGGGTTATTTTTTTTTACATTCAGTCCCCATGAGTATGCAGTTTTGTCAATTTTGTCAAGTAGTAAGTGAAACCCTTGAGGTCGTTAATTGAGAAAGGAACAAGTGAGAGAATAACCTGCCGCGCTGAAATAATGAGTTGGGCAGCTGCTGTTTTTTGTCCAGAAGGCTTTACATTTAGAAAAGCTTTTTTTGCCACTGGTAAAAACGCCTGCGTTTTTATAGGAGAGGTTTTAGGCTAATTAGGAGAGTCTCTTGAATGCACACGATTTTTTACTTATTTTATTTTATTCCTTTATATTGAGGATAACGGAATAAGCACTTATATGCTTTTGTACATCCAATACCCGTGTGTATGCGGTTTTGTAAATTTTGTCATCTGTTCCCACCGGCACACAATGGCGTACTCTTACGAAAAGACGTGTGTGTGTGTGTATGTGTGTGTGTGTGTGTGTGTTGTATTTTAGTGTGTTTTGTGTTTGAGTTTGTGTGTGTTTTGTTTTTGTGTTTGTGTTTGTTGGTTTGAGTTTGAGTGTATCAGTGTGTGTGTGTGTGTTTGTGTGTGAGTTT
>CM054163.1:33981514-33984014 GCA_028751875.1 Rapana venosa
CGTGCGTGCATTCGCGTGTCTGTGTATGTGTGTGTTTCGTTGTAGTGTGTGTGTCTTCTTTAATTTAACGTCTTTTCACATTAAGGGATATTAGACAATCGTTGTAGTGTGTGTGTTCGTGTGTGCGCGCGCGTGTGTGTATGTATGCGTGCGTGTGTACGTGCATGCGCGCGCATACTTAATCTCAATAAGTAAATGTCGACACTGAATACCATTAAATTATGTAGGTAATTCTAGCCCAGGGTTTTGTCAAGAATTGATGTCACCAAAGTGGATAGGTGGTCTAGAGGTAACGCGCCTACCTAGAAAACAAACAGCCCCGAGTGTCAAGTACGAAGTTCGATCCCCGTTTGGGCTCGAAACTCCCTCCCCCCACCCCCCCTCCAATCTACCAGACCACGAGTGGTGGACCGGGTTCTAGTCTTTCGAATGAGACGCTAAACCGAAGTTCTGTGTGCAAAATACCTATTCAGTGCACGTAAAAGAACCCGCGACAACAGGAGAGTTGTCGATAGTAAAGTTACGCAGACAAAGCCACTCAGGTAGGAAACCAGAGTATGCAGATAGGGATAGAAAAAAATAACAAGGTGGAGCTGCCCCTGTGGCGACGCGATCTCCCTGGGAGAGCAGCTCGAATTTCACGCCGATAAATTTGCGGTGACCAGCCTCCTATGGCGTAGTGGTTAGCAGCGCCTTGGGTTTACGGAGTGGAAGGTCGCGGGTTCGATTCCCATAAGAGTCGTAGGGATTTTTCGGACTCCGGCCGGCTCCTACCCAGAGTGAGTGTGCTGTGGGCTCAGTGGGAAGACTGGGACCACACAGTCGACAGGAGCGACACAGAAGATGAGGCAGCAACATACAAAAAAATTAGTATAGGGAATATAATTATCTCTCTTCCCCTATCTGTCTGTCTGTCTGTCTGTCTGTCTCCCTCCCCCCCCCCCCTCCAGCCTCCCCCTGTCTTTCTATCTCCTCTCTATCTCTGAGAACAGATGACAGAATTTACAAAACCACATACACACGGGGACTTGATGTAAAAAAAAGCACATACGTGCTTATTCCATTATCCTCGATATAAAAGAATAAAATAAAATAAATATAAAAAATAAAATAATTCCCTCCCCTTTGAAAAAAACAAACCCAAAATCACACGAGTGCTTATTCCATTATCCTCGAAATAAAACCCCCCAAAAAAGCCCAAACCCAACAACATCTCCTTGTATAACATTTCTTGCGACGCCTCACAAACTTTTTTGGTTTTTTTGCCCTTTGACTATTACAATAATAATAATAATAATAATAATAATAATAATAATAATAATATATGGAATTTATATAGCGCTGAATCTTGTAAAAAACAAACAAATCGAAGCGCTTATAATAATAATAATAATAATAATAATAATGTATGGAATTTATATAGCGCTGAATCTTGTAAAGCTTATCATGTCTATGCATTAGTGTCAGTGCGTCTGTACGCGCGCCTTCGCTCTCTGTTTCAGCCCGTACTGCGAAGAGCAGACGCGCAACGCCACGTCGGTCATCGAATCGCTGTCCGAAGCCAAGCTGGCTCGCTGCCTGTCGTCCCCTTCCACCACGGTTATCTACACCGGACAGTGCCGCTTCAACCAGGTCATCTTCTCCACGCATTTCCGCAAGACCTACCAGAAGGTCTACGCCTCGGTCTTCCTCGTCTGCTTCGTCGTCGTCTTCCTCCTCTACATCTGCATCTACCGCTCCGTCCTCCTCCGGCGGTCGCGACGACTCCGGGCGCGGCAGAAGAACAGCTCCCGACTCCGTCGGGACGCGTCCTTGACGGAGACCTTGAACACCACCTCCAAAACGGAGACGCCCTCTAAGAAGACGATCTCGGCGGAGGCGTCCCAGAGAGCGTTGCCCAGGAAGGAGTCTTCGAGACGGGGGCAGGAGTGGAGGAGGACCGTCACCCCTGAGAGCACGTCTGCCCACACTCCCACGACGCCAGTACCTCCGGTTGAGGCATCCCTGAGGAAAACGTCTTCGGAGGAAGCGCTGTTGCAAGCCGCTCAAGTATGTCACGCTGACCCGTTTATCAAGAAGGCCGCGTCGGCATCTACCTCGGAAAGCGGGGTGGAGATGGCGGTGATGCCTCGCGCTCGGAGAGCCACTCGGCTGGCTTCGGATAACTCCGGAGACGAAGCGCTGAAAGAGAAGTACCTCTTGGCCAATCTGCGCACGGCTGTCATGCTGTTCGTCGTCACGCTGGTCTTCGTCTTGGCCTTTCTGCCGTCGTGGCTGATGGCGCAGGGCGTGGTGAGGTTCAACGCGGTGGTGTTCTACGGCTACTTCCTCTACAACGTCAGTAACCCCATCATCTACGCCTTCATGAACCCGACCTTCCGCAAAGAGCTCAAGGACGTTGTCCGGTGTCAAGGTCTTCGAGGTCGGGGTAGTAGCGGTCGGAAGTGAGGCTGGTTGGGGGTGTATGGCGTGTGTTTTGTATCAAAACGTCATTTTTTGG
>CM054163.1:33989014-33996514 GCA_028751875.1 Rapana venosa
CATCGTTATCATTATTATCATTATCATTATTATTATTATTATTATTATTGCTATTATCATTATTAGTAGTAGTAGTATAAGTAGTAGTAGTAGTAGTAGTAGTGCTGTTATATTATTATCATTATTATTATTATTATTATTATTATTAACAAGCATCAGTGTATGTCAAGAGTCATACACACACACGCTGTATTTTTCACATACACACACACATACACACACACACGCGCGCGCGCGCGCGCGCGCACACACACTCACACACACACACACTCACACACACACACTGCCTATGGATAATCATAATTAATCTAATCTTGCTCCATAAAAGCATGTTGTTCGATGTATGCATATGGATGTTATAATTACAGTGCGTATGACCTTAAAATGTCTTAAAATTCCCATTTCGTCTTCAATTATCGTGCATAATAATTATCAGATCGAGAACTAGGATTAATATTGATTGCATACTTTGGGAGTTGGCTCTCATAATTATTATTATGTCCAATATTCAATACGGTATAAATAAAATGCACAACTCCTGTTATATAAAATAAACGTACAATATCACACATTATTATTATGTATTATCGTATGTTAATGCTACGTGTTTTTATTAATCATGTTCGGGATTGAAACGGCATATTTTGGGAGTAAACTTTTACTCATTGATTTCATTTTGAATATTGTGCGTATTATGATTGAAATGTGCATGGTTTTTTCTTACATGTGTAAAACGCACAGAGATTTATCTACCAGCTTATTCATTACTGCTCTCTATTACCATGTTTATTGTCATCATTGCCCCGCCCCCCCCCCCCCCCCCCCCCCCCCCCCATCCTATTGTTACCCTATTTTTCTGCATTGTATCTGTATAAAAAGAATTTCATTTCCATTTTCATACCACATTAAGTCACGGCAGATTTCTCTGCTTGAAATTCGGGCTGCTCTTCCCTGGTGAGAGCGCGTCGCCACAAGAGCAGCGCCACCCTTTTTGTTTTCTTTTCCTGTCTGCAAACTGTATTTGTTTCCCTATAAGAGTGAGGGGGGGGGGGGGGGGGTTCTACATAATTTTTCCAGAGACAACTCTCTTATTGCAGTGGGTTCTTTTACGTGCGCTAAATAATTTTGTGTAACACACGGGATCTCAGTTTCTCGTCTCATCTAAAAGACTAGCACCCAGACCACCACTCATGGTCTAATGGATGGGGGAAAAGTTTTTGGCCCAAACGGGGATCATACCAACGCACACTTTCGATCCGGACTTTTCGCTTTCTAGGTGAAAAAAATGATGAAGAAAAGCAAATGCATTGCTTATTCAATGTACTATCTGGAAATAAAATTTTGACTTGACCTGACTAGGCAGGCGCGTTACCTCTAGACCCCCGATCCACTAATTTGTTCAGCCGGCGGCAACTTACAAAGAGTTTCCTAAACTGCTGTCTATCAGAGTCAAAATATCAAACGATTCTGATAAATCAGCTATATTGTAGCCGATATCTCACCAGGGACTTTAAGCTGCAGCCAGAATGAATCCCCCTCAAAGAACTGGGAGCTATATCCTCAGCATTTGCTGTCACTGGCAAGAGAAATACCAGTAGAAGTGTTGTTTTGTATTGACTTCACTACAGCATTTGATTCTCTCAATACACAAGATTGACGATTTTGGCATTCTGTAGACGGTTTCAGAGTAATCTACCATGATAGAAGGATGAAAAATAGACACATGTAACCTAGGTACCACGGCCAAAAAACAATCTAAGCTGGGTTTTTAAAAACAAAAATTCAAATGGTGTCATGCAAGGGTATGTTTTGGCACCTACCTTTTAATTCTTTTTTCCACATAGGAGTGAAGTCGTTATTGACAGTTAGAAATCAATCAGCATTAATTAGCGTTTCGAGGACTTAGATATCACATGTTCACCAAGTTCTACATTGGTGATTCTGAGGCGTGCCCCTGTGGCACTTCTCCCGTGACAGTGGAGGAACACTTCCTCCAGACCTGTCTGTCCAACACACCAAACCCTGAGGGCCGATATCTGGCCTGCTGACCTGCCGATGAGGGACAAACTCTTCGGACCCCTGGAGGGAGGAGGGCCTTCAGCGTACCACGGCAGCATTTGTCAGGGCCTCAGGAGTTGCTGTCTGAGTGCTTGACGTTTAAGAAGAAGTTTTGGGGGACAAGTATTTTAACGATGCGTTTCTTTAGCAAAAAGCAAAGGTGATAGCAAACTTTTGCCGGTGGCTGTGAGACTCTGATTTAGACAATGATATTAGATAATTTAGGTACATGATCTCTCTCTCTCTCTCTCTCTTCCTCTCTCGCTGTGTGTGTGTGTGTGTGTGTGTGTGTGTGTGTGTGTATGTGTGTGTCTGTGTGTGTGTGTGTCTGTCTCTGTCTGTCTGTCTGTCTGTGTCTGTGTGCGCATCACGCGCACGTGTGTGCATGTGTGTCTCTGTGTGTTAATATCAATTTCACTCATTTCATATTTATTGTTGTGTTGATATTACTACGTTACAAACCAGTATATTTTGTAAACCGATTTGCATGTTAACATATATGCTTCAATTTGGAATTTTGCTTGTAGTGCTTTTGCTATTTTTTGTCATCTGATGTTGAAGAAGTTTGAAATAAGAAATTCTGAATAAAATAATAGTGTTAACTTCTAACTCTGTGTGTGCGTGGGGGGGAGGGGGGGGTGGCGTGTGCGTGCGCGCGCGTGTGTGTGTGTGTGTGTGTTTGTGTGCGTGTGTGTTTGTGTGTGTGTGTGTGTGTGTGTGTGTGTGTGTGTGTGTGTGTGTGGAGAGAGAGAGAGAGAGAGAGAGAGAGAGAGAGAGAGAGAGAGAGAGAGAGAGAGAGAGAGAGAGAGAAACAGACAGACAGACAGACGGACAAAGCTCTGTGTGCAAGTTACATGTATCTTGAATCTTTATTTAGTAAAATATAAAATTGTATGATTCAGATATTAACTTATGTTTTGAATGATTTTATTTTTTTTCTTTTTTCTTGGTATAAAAAGCATTTTTGTTTGTATATTTTTGGGGGGTTGAGAGATTTGTGTGTGTGCGTGTGTATTCTTTTTGGGCAGAGGGCTGGTTGTAAAAAATGCATGTTTGCTTATGCCATAACCCTTTTTAAATAAAATTAATTCACTTCAATTCAATTCAATTTTATTCTCTCACTCAATTTCTCTGTCTCTCTCTCTGTCTCTCTCTAACCCTCTGTAAAAATATAATTCACTTCACTTCACTTCAATCTAATTCTCTCTCTCTCTCTCTCTCTCTCTCTCTCTCTCTCTCTCTCTCTCTCTCTCTCTATCTATCTATCTAGTGTAAAGAAGCCCTTGGCTTATCCATTTACCCTCATTAAAACATTCGATATCAAGTTCGAGTTCTCTCTCTCTCTCTCTCTCTCTCTCTCTCTCTCTCTCTCTCTCTCTCTCTCTCTCTCTCTCGATCATTCAGAAATGTACACGACCCGATCGAACATCTGAAATATCACCAATTTGTTTATTCGTGTATTTACAGATAGAAACAAATGCCCCCAAAAGATCAAATTAACACTGGAATGATTCTGTGAAAATAAAACCCAACACACACCCACAAATAAGAAAAAAAGTGATATGAATAAGAGCACACTACACTACACTACACTACACTACACCCCACCACCCCACCACACCCTAAAGAGGCAGGTACCCATTGATAGCTGGCTGAACTGGGGAACTGTACTGAAGCCAAGGCGCAGCGCAAACAGTCACCCATCCTAGTCGTAACCACGCCCGATGCTGTTTAATAATAATAATAATAACAATGTATGGAATTTATATAGCGCTGAATCTTGAAAAGCAACAAATCAAAGCGCATTAGCATAAGCTTGGGGGAAAGCGAGTGCTCTGACCACTGAGCTATCCCGTCCCTCTTTTTTTAAAAAAAATATCGTACAGTGAAAACTCGGAACATGACTGTAAGCTTTATTAAAAAAAAAATCATCAAGATATTTGTAGAAAAGAGACCTTGTCCACATTCCACTGTATTTGCTATTTTAAAACCATTTCGGTTGTATTTTATTCTTTAGAAACCCAAATAATACAAAATGTTTCGGTGGAATGATACCAGACACACACACGCACACATACACACACACGCACACGCACACACACACATACACACATACACACACACACACACTCACACACACACACATTCTTGCACGTGCGAGCGTACACAGATTTAACATAAACAATATCAAATTGCAATGTTGAAATTAAAATAGGATAAGTGATAACAGTGCTTCTATCTCTTAGGCAAAAACGTTCTGTACCAAAAAGTATCCGTTTACAGAAATACAGATGATTAACTGCAATCATATACAAACTGTAAAAACGGTTAAAATAAAAGGTAAAGGAGTCCCATAACCTATAAGGTCGTAGGGGAGCGAGGCGTCAGAGACCTCACTTCTCTAGGGCCAGCATATTGAGGGCGGCGCCCATCTCCTCTCCCTCGCTCTGATTTGAACTGGTTCTTTCAAGAAAGAACGCGTCATTATAAAAAAAAAAAAATTTATTTTTACTTATTTATTTTATTCCTTTTATATGGAGGATAATGGAATAAGCACTTATGTGTTTTTCTACATCCAGTCCCCGTGTGTAAGCGGTTTTGTCAATTTTGTCATTAGTTCCCACCGGCACACAATGGCCTACTCTTACGAAAAGTGTAACTGGATTTAACGAGTGCGCAAGATGTTCTGCGTGCGTTCGCACACGGGGCCTCGGTTTATAGTCTCATCCGAAGGACTTTTGAGGGAGAGTGGAGTCTGCACTGATGTTAACTCCAGGGGAAATATCCCCTTGAATGGGAATCGAACACGGGTCGTCAGATTGCGAGCGCAATGTTCTAACCACTAGGCTATCCCGTCTACCCACTTTTCATGAAAATTCTATCTGTGCAGACTCCTTGTTTTGCTAGCTAAGAAGTGCAGCTTTTTCGACAGAGTTTTCCCAGGGACAGCCACTCTTTTGTTGCCATGGGTTCCTTTACGTGCAGAAGATACCTGCTATATACAGGACCTCGCTTTATTATTTCTTTATACCACTTACAAGTCCCAGCAGATTTCTCTGCGTGAAATTCGGGATGCTCTCCCCGGGAAGAGCGCGTCGCCACAAAGCAGCGCCACCCATTTTTTCTTCTTTTCCTGTCTACAACTACATTTGCTTTCCTATCAGAGTGGCTTTGTTCTGCAGAATTTTGCCAGGGACAACACTCTTGTTGTCGTGGGTTCTTTCACGTGCGCTAAATAGTTAACCTCAGGGACCTCAGTTTATCGTCTCATCCGAGAAAACTAGCACTAAGACTACCGGTCTCAAGGATAGGAGAAAAGTTTCTGGCTCAAACGGGATTCGAACCACCGCACACTTCCGACCCGGACTTTTCGCTTTCTAGGCAGGCGCATTACGTCTAGACTTGTCTCATTCAAGGAAGAAAAAACCCTTTAAATCTAGCATCTAGACAAGCAACACTATAACGGCGAAAGATTTGAACTAAAACATGGATCGAACCTAGGATATCTCGCTTCCTAGACCAGGTAAAAGATAACGGTAAAGGTGTAGGGAAGAGAGGCATCACAGACCTCAGGTAAAGGTGTCCCATAACCTATGTGGTCGTAAGGGAGCGAGGCGTCAGAGACCTCAACTTCTCTAGGGTCCAGCATATTGAGGGCGGCGCCCATCTCTCCCTCGCTGCTTTACCTTCCCTGACCCTAAAGGGGTCAGGTACCCATTTACAGCTGGGGGAACTGGGGGAACTGTACTGAAGCCAAGGCTCAGCGCAAACGGTCACCCATCCAAGTGGTAACCACGCTCGACGCTGCTTAACCTTAGCTTGGGGGAAAGCGAGTGCTCTGACCACTGAGCTATCCTTTTCCCTCAAAGAGGGTGCCTTACCTTTAAAGCCACAGAACCCACCACAGACACCACTACACAAGCTGTCAACCATTCTTTATGAAGATTGGAAAACCGTCTTACGGGTATCCGTTAAAAGAGAAGGAGATCTTACCGTGTGAGCGAAAGCACTATAGAACTATCGATTATTGCCATGAAAAATCCATCACTGTGAAGTAGTGGCATTCAGAGCAGAAAACTCGGACAGTGTTACCTAAGTCTTGAAAGATTTATGGCGAGATTTTTCTAGGGGGCTGGCTTTCCCTGATAGGTTCTGAGATATAAACTTCGAGACCGGTCAATTAATCGATGGATTTGTCAATAAGTCTCTGTCTCTGTCTCTGTCTGTCTGTCTGTCTGTCTGTCTGTCTGTCTGTCTCTCTCTCTCTCTCTTTCTCTCTCTCTCTCTCTCTTTGGGGTAGGGAGTTGCTCTCTCCCCTCTTTCTCTCTTCTTCTCTCTCTCTCTCTCGTTCTCTCCCTCCCCCCCTCTCTCTCTCTCTCTTTGGGGTAGGGGGTTGCTCTCCCCCCCCCCGCCCCTCTCTCTCTCTCCTCTCTCTTCCCTACCCCCACCCCTTCTCTCCCTACCCTCTCTCTCTCTCTGAGATTTCCTTGCAAGCGTACAATCACTGGTATCAACATGTAACAATTCTGTATTGCAGACAAGCACATAGCTAGGTAGTACACCTAAAAGTTAATAACAACTTCACATAAACACACAAAAAGCCAAAATCCCCCCACCCCCACCCACCCCACCGAAAAAAAACCCAATCGACCAAAGAAAAAAAATCCCGAAAAACCATCACCTGAAAATTGATTGAAACTCAACCAACCCAACAATAGAAATACAATAGAACAACCCCCCCCCCCCCCCCCCAACATCACTAATAAAGAAATACTAAAAAAAAAAAAAAAAATGAAAAAGCAACATCACAACACCCGTATCACCCCCACCACCACCATTCCCACCCCTACCCTCAACAACAACAACATCCACCCCACCCCACCCGAAATGGGTCACCATCACCACCACCACCACTACCACCAAATCCAATCCAATCCAATCCTGTTGTTTATAGCCCCGCCGACCACAGAGGCCATATCAGGGCTGTCACCTCGTCAACTTTCAAATCTCAGATTAAAACTGTGCAGCTATATACAAATTAAAACAGGAGAGTATAAAACCAACTCTACTGTCGTTCCTTGTAGCAACGCCCTGGCCAACCATAAGGGTCAACCCAGGACGGGCACCGTGTTGTGGGAAAAACCACATCAACCACACACATATATAAAACTGAGATATGACCAAAACCAGATTCGAACTGTAATCTTGCATAACACTGTTGTTCAAGAATTGTGGGTGTTTTTTTTAAAGGGTACTCCACGGAGTCAAAGTAGGATGATTTGTGGTTAGGCCGACTACCACAGTCCCGAAATCGGATATCTCCCGCTGGGAATGTAGTATAATCTCAACAACAACAACCACCAGATTCCTTGAAACAATCTTGTTCTGACCACCACCACCAACGAGAACAACAACAACATCAAAAACAACACCAACAACAGC
>CM054163.1:33999014-34001514 GCA_028751875.1 Rapana venosa
ATTGGTCAAAGTGTCTCTCTATTTATCTATCTATTTATCTATCTATCTATCTATCTATCTATCTGTCTATGAGACTATAAACCGAGGTCCCGTGTGTGAATGCATGCAAAACATCTTGCGCATAATTATGTTAAAACCCGTTCCGCTTTTCGGAAGGGTAGGCCTACAAAATTGCATACACACACGGGGACTAGAATTGATGTAAAAAGCACATGAGTGCTTTTTCCATTATCCTCGAAATAAAAGAATAAATAAATAGATATCTCTCTCTTTCTCACACGCACACACACACGCACATACACACACACAAACACACACACACACACACACACACACACACACACACACACGCAAAAGGGGGACGGGATAGCCGTATGGCGCACATGTTAAATCCTGTTCCGCTTTTCGTAAGAGTAGGCCATTGTGTGCCGGTGGGAAGCAGATGACAGAATTTACAAAACCACATACACACGGGGACTAGATGTTTAAAAAAAAGCATCACCATCATCATCAGACCCGTGACCTTGGCGGTCGTGGGGGAGACACGAAAGACGATGCCGTGGTAAGCCTCCTCCATCCATCTCGGTCCTCGGCTCTGCGCAGTAGTGCCGAGTCATTCATCCTGGTCCATTCTCTGATGTTGTCCATCCATGACTTGTTCTGTCTTCCCCTCTTTCTGCCACCTTCGAGTGTTCCCTGCAGTACTGTTTTGGGCAGAGTGTTGTGGCGGGTGACGTGGCCGAACCATGTCAGCTTTTTCTTCTTGACTGGTGAGAAGGGGTTCCTGTGGACCTGCCAGCCGTGTTATTTGACTCTTGACAAATTCATTGGTCTTTCGTTCTCTCCAGGATATGCCCAGTAGTTTTCTTTTTTTTTCTTTTTTTCCCAAAAACTACTGGGCAAAAAAAAGCACATGAATGCTTATTCCCTTATCCTCAATATAAAAGAATAATTTTTTTTTTTTAAACACACACACAAACTCACCCTCATTTTCACACATGAAGAACAGCAACGCCGAACAGTTGTAAGTTTCCCACCGGAAGTCGGTGGCACTGTATCGGACGCATTCTGATTGGCTGCTAGGTTGACCTTCACCCCAAGCCGTGAACTCAGCGACCTTGGCATTCGTCCATACATACTCCGACTTGACCTTTTGCAGGCCGATCCAGAAATGGCTGCCATTTTGAAAACAGATGATAAAATGTGAATTCTAGTTGCAGTCAATGATTGTGTGTGTGTGTGTAGTGTGTAGTGTTGTTGTGTGTGTGGTGATGTGTGGTGTGTTGTACTTTCTTTAATTAATCTTCATCAAGGTGTATAGTTTTGGTGTGTGTGTGTGTGTGTGTGTGTGTGTGTGTGTGTGTGTGTGTGTGTGTGTGTGTGTGTGTGTACTTTCTTTAATTTAACGTCTGTTCAATCAAGGTGATATAGTTGAGGTTGTGTGTGTCGTTGTGTGTGTGTGTGTGTGTTGTGTGTGTGTGTGTGTGTGTGTGTGTGTTGTTTGTGTGGTGTGTGTGTGTGTGTGTGTGCCTGTGGTGTGTAATGGTGTGTTGTTCGTGAAAGTCAAAGTCAAAGTCAAAATCAAAGTCAAACTTTTATTTTCCAGATGGTACAATGAATAGAGAAAACATTTGCTTTTGTTCATCAAGCCATCTATCTAAAGTTTAGAACACAAACACACAAATATCAAACGCTAAGAAAAGGAAATTGTAATGATTAAGATGACGATGGTGATATTGACGATGATGACGATGACGATATTAATAGAAAATGACAATCGCTATTGCCAGTAACATCAATGATAATGATGATAATGTGATGAAACTACTAACCTGTGTGTGTCTGTGTCTGTGTTGTGTGCGTGTGTGTGTGTGTGTGGAATGAGGGGGGGGGGGGTGTTTGTGTCTCGTCTGTCTGTCTGTGTGTGTGCGTTTGCATGTGTGTGTGTGTTATCTGTGTCTGTGTGTCTGAGTGTGTATCTGTGACTCTGTGTGGTTTTTTTAATTTCATTTGATTTGATAATGGGATGATAATAATAATAATAATAACAATAATAATAATGATAATAATAATAATAATGATAATGATTATAATAATAATAATGTATGGAATTTATATAGCGCTGAATCTTGTAAAGCAACAAATCAAAGCGCTTATGCGCTGATGTTTTGTTTACATTTAGTCCCCGTGTGTACGCAGTTTCGTAAATAGTGTCATCCGTTCCCACCAGCACAACTGGCCTACACTTCCATAACGTGGAACAGGTTTTAACATGTGCTCAAGATGTTCTGCATGCATTCTCACAGGGGATGGGGGGGACTGATGTTTACTCCAGGGTGAAAATCCCCTTGAGCGGTATTTGAAAATTCTAGAAAATAAAAAAATCCCTTTCGTACTTAGCAGAATCAACCCAATGATCCTCAATATATGAGGGGGACGGGATAGTCTGGTGGTTAGAGTGATGTATTCGTGATCTGCTGACCTTAGTTCGTATCTTGTT
>CM054163.1:34006514-34009014 GCA_028751875.1 Rapana venosa
CACTTTGCTACCATCACCCCTTCTCTCTCTGTCAGATTGCCTGTCTGTCTGTCTATCTATCTGACTGTCTGTCTGTCTGTCTCTGTCTCTCCCCTCTTTCTCTCCCTCTTTCTGTCTATCTATCCCCATCTATCTATTTATCTATCTGTCTGTCTATCGATCTATATATCTATCTCTTTCTCTCAGTCTCTTTCTATCTCTCTCTCTCTCACTCTCTTTTTTCTCCAAGGCAGAAACAAAGAGAGGGATAGAAAAGATGGAAATTCCTAGTGCAGAAGGTGGGGATGCTATTGATACTGACAGGCCCACAGTATCCCCAACAGGGGAATATAGGCTAGAATAAATTTTTGGGGAAAAGTTTTTAAAAAATGTTAAACGAAAATTACTTACCACTTATTGTGACCAGTACCGATAAAATTGTGAACAGCGTGGTGAGAGGCATTTTTTCTCTGCTGCTGTTGCTGCTGTTGCTGCTTTTGAGAATGCTGCTGCTTCACTACGCTGCTTATGCTGCTTTCTTTCTGCTGCTGTCTCTACTGCTGTGGATGCCGTTGTTCTTTGCTGCTGCTATGAAGAATTCTGGTAATGCAGTTGCAGCTATTGATTCTGTTGCTGCTGCTGTTGCAGTTGCAGCTGATGCTGCTTCTGCTGTTGCTGCTTCTGTTGTTACTGTTGTTGTTTCTGCTGCTACTTCTGTTGCTGCTTCTGCTGTTGTTGTTTCTGTTGCTGCAGCTTTTGCTGCTGCTGCTTCTGCTGTTGCTGCTACTGCTGCTGCTGCTTCTACTGCTGCTGCTGTTGCTGCTTCTTCTGTTGCTGCAGCTGCTGTTGCTGCAGCTGCTGTTGTTGCTTTGGTTACAAAATCTTTGATGACACTGCATACAGAAAGAACTCGCTTTTCAACGACAATGAAAAGTCATGCTGATCTTATTTTCCAAACGGAAGGGAAAAGATTGAAACGAAGGAAAGGAAGGAAAAGGAAAAAGAAAGATCGAAAGAAAAGGTACAAGAAGAAAACAAATAAAAAAAAGAAAGAATAAAATGAAAAAGGAAGAAAAGAAATAAGATAAAAAGAACAAAAGGAAAAAAGGAAAGAAAAGGAAAAAAGAGAATGAATAAAAGAAAAAAAGGAAAAAAAGAAATAAAGAGAAAACGAAAGAAAGGAATAACACAGAAAGGGAAGAAAAGAAATAAAGAGAGACAGTAAAAAAACGGGAAAGAAAGAAAGAAAGAAAAAAAAGAAATAAATAAATAAAGAGAGATAAAGAGAAAGAATGAACGACAGAAAAAAAAAGAAATGTACCTAATGTGGTATTTAATGAGCCACAAAAAGAAGGAAAAAAGAAAGAAAGAAAGATTGAATGAATGAACGACATAAATGAGAAGAAATATACCTACATTCGCATCTAATAAGCCAACCTTTTTAAAGTTTCAGTCCCAGTAACCAAGAAAGACAAAATCAACGCAAACTAATTCCCCCCACACTACTTTTCCTTCAAAAATCCCTTTACAATTTCTCATTTGGTTCTCAATAATAACAATAATACATGGAATTTATACACACACTATACCTTGTAAACACAAACCAAAGCGCTTTACATTCAACCTATTGTTACACATCCCAACTAGCTCAAAAGAAAGAACATAAGCAAACATCGATATCTCTTGCTTTTTCTTGTCCCGATTCAAATTTACGATTTCTAATCAATCTTTGGACAAAGCACTTCCTACCAAAATTTTAAAAAATCTTCAACCTGTGCATATAGCTTCTAGAAATATACAAAAACACATCTATTTTTCTAACTTTTTAAAACCACAATCCAGTTTTTCATTACCGTCACAGAAATCCCTCCAAACCGCAGTTGTCGTCTGCGAAGTCAAAGGACGGCAACTCTTCGTGCCTCAAACCTCTGTGACGTCGATTTTTGACACGTGAGAAAAGCAGTAACCGTAATTATGATTCTATTGGTACATTTTGTTTTGTGGTCCTCTGCCATGTAGATGGTTTGCTGCTTGGCTAGAAAGGTTGGTGTGGCTTTGTGTGTGTGTGTGTGGGGGGGGGGGTGGGGGAGGGAGGGAGGAGGTTTTGCGACTAAGGATAGAAGAGAGAGTGACTGAGAGGAAGGGGGAGAGAGGAGAGGAGAGAGAGAGAGAGGAGAGAGAGGAGAGAGAGAGAGAGAGAGAGAGAGGAGAGAGAGAGAGAGGAGAGAGAGGGGAGAGGAGAGAGAGAGAACAAAATCAAAAAAAATAGGAAGAAAACGTTTTATTCTTTTAACGTTTTCTAGACGTCTTACTGAATGAGGGACGGGATAGCCTAGTGGTTAGAACATTGCAATCGCAATCTGACCACCCGGGCTCGATTCCCGTTCAAGAGGAATTTTCGCCTGGAGTTAACATCAGTGCAGACTCCACTCTCCCCCAAAAGTCCTTCGGATGAGACTATAAACCGAGGTCCCGTGTGCTAACGCACTCAGAACATCTTGCGCACACGTTAAATCCTGTT
>CM054163.1:34014014-34021514 GCA_028751875.1 Rapana venosa
TCGGAAAGTCATCATCACAAGGTCATGATCACTCCCTATGTCTGCTCCTGGAAAACTTCGTGTCTGTGCGATGTTAACGCTAGACTGAAACTGAGTCTAGACTGAGTGCTTATTCCATTATCCTCGAAATAAAGAATAAATGAATAATAAATATATTATGAAGAAGCATGTAGCAGACGATTTACTTTTGCCGATTTGTATACAGCCAGAAGAAAAAGAAGAAAAAGACAGAGAGAAAAATATAGATTTTAACATGATAATCAAGAAGAGTTGCATTAGTAATGATTCAACTGGGTTGTTTTTTTGTTACTTATCTGTTTGGTTTTATTTTATACTCCTTTCTCCATCCCCTCCCTCCCCGTTCCCGCGCCCACGCAAACACACACGCACTCACACATACGCGCGCGCGCGGCGCGCACGCACACACATAACTCACACACAAACAAAACACACATACGCACAACACCACACAACACACCACACACACACAACATCCACCCTCCCTCCCCCCCCACGTAACTTTCACACATACATACCCCCCCCCCACACCAAAATACACAACTTACACACATACATATCCCCCCCACACCACACACGCACAACTTACACACATACTATCCCCCACACACACCACACATACGCAGCTTACCCACATACATATCCCCCACCCCACACACACGCACAACTTACACACATACATATCCCCCCACAACACACACATAACCACACGCGCAACTTACACAAAATACATATCCCCCACAACTTACACATATACATATCCCCACAACTTACACACATACATATCCCCCCAACTTACACACATACATATCCCCCCATTAACACATATATATCCCCACACAACTTACACCATTATATCCCCACACAACTTACACAATATATATCCCCCACACAACTTACACACATATATATCCCCACACAACTTACACACAATATATTCCCCACCAACTTACACACTATATATCCCCCACACACACAACTTACACACATTATATCCACACACACACACAACTTACACACATATATATCCACACACACACACACAACTTACACATATATATCCACACACACACACAATTACACCCCAAAATATCCACACACACACACACAACTTACACACATATATATCCACAACACACACAACTTACACACATATATATCCACACACACACAACTTACACACATATATATCCACACACACACACAACTTAACACATATATATCCACACACACACACAACTTACACACATATATATCCACAACACACACACAAACGTACACACATTTATCCAAAACACACACACAAACGTACACACATACATATCTCCCACACACACACAACTTACACACATACATATCCCCCCCCCCCCAAACTTAACACATACATATCCCACACACACGCGCGCGCAAATTACATACATATCCCCCCACAACTTACACACATACATATCCCAACACACACACAACTTACACACATTCATTTCCCCCCACACACACACAACTTACACACATTCATTTCCCCCCCACACACACACACAACTTACACACATACATACCCCCCCCCTCCACACACACACACACACTCAACACACACACACACACAAACACAGTTACTACCACAACTGCCACCACCACAAACCACCACCACCATCATCATCATCATCATCATCACCATCAATTACATCAATCGACTAGCCAAATCAATCAATCAATCAAACAAGCAAGCCACCGAGAAAACATGAGAGAGAGAAGAGAGAGAGAGAGAGAGAGAGAGAGAGAGAGAGAGAGAGAGAGAGAGAGAGAGAGAGAGAGAGAGAGAGAATGAAAGAGAATGAGAGAGAAGAGAGATAGAGGGAGAGAGAGAGAGAGAAAGAATGAGAGAAGAGAGAGAGAGAGAGAGAGAGAGAGAGAGATAAAGAGAGAGAGAGAAAGAAAGAGGTAGAGAAAGAGAGAGAGAGATAGAAAGAGAGAGAAAGAGAAAGAAAGACAGAGAAAGAGAAAGAGAGAGAGAGAGAGAAAGACACAGAGAGAAAGACAGAGAGAGAGAAAGAGAGAGAGAGAAAGAGAGAGAGAGAGAGACAGAGACAGAGACAGAGACAGAGAGACACAGAGAGAGAGGGACGGTTATGTCATAGCAAATTATCGCGGTTCTGTTTCACAGTAATTGTGTTTGCTATGTACCGGTACCAAAGACACAGTCTTCTTTGAATGTTGGCCGTACCTTTTAATATCAAACGATATCAAAGAATACGGGTGGGGGGGGGGGGGTGTTGAAGGCAGGAAGAGAGGGGAGTGAGGGGGGGGGGGTAAGGGGGCGGGATAGCCTAGTGGTTAGAACACTGTGTTTGCAAACTGATCTGACAGACCGACTCAAGCCGCTGGTTAGAGCCTTGCGCTCGTGATCTGCTGACCCGGGTTCGAATCCCGTTCTCTCTCTTTCTCTTTTTGTCTCTGTCTGTCTGTCTGTCTGTCTGTCTGTCTGTCTGTCTCTCTCTCTCTCTCTCTCTCTCTCTCTTTCTTTCTCTCTCTCTCTCTCTCTCTCTGTCTCTCTCTCTCTGTCTCTCTTTCTCTCTCTCTCTCTGTCTCTCTCTCTCTCTCTCTCTCTGTCTCTCTTTCTCTCTCTCTGTCTCTCTCTCTCTCTCTCTCTCTCTCTCTCTCTCTCTCTCTCTCTCTCTCTCTCTCTCTCTCTCTGGAGTTAACATCAGTGCAGACTCCACTCCTTCACTCTCCCCCCCCCCCCTCCGAAGTTCTTGGGATGAGACTATAAACTGAGGTCCTGTGTGCGAACGCACGTAGAACATCTTGCGCTCACGTTAAAACCTGTTCCGCTTTTCGGAAGAGTAGGCCAATGCTGAGTGCCGGTGGGACTGGATGAATATATATCTATATCTATAAATATATCTATATATATCTATATAAGGTAAAGGTAAAGGAGTCCCATAACCTATAAGGTCGTAGGGGAGCGAGGCGTCAGAGACCTCACTTCTCTAGGGCCAGCATATTGAGGGCGGCGCCCATCTCCTCTCCCTTGCTGCTTTACCTTCCCTGACCCTAAAGAGGGCAGGTACCCATTTACAGCTGGGGGAACTGGGGGAATTGTAATGAAGCCAAGGCGCGCAAACGGTCACCCATCCAACTGGTAACCACGCTCGACGCTGCTTAACTTGGCTGGGGTAAAGCGAGTGCTCTGACCACTGAGCTACCCCGTCCCCATATATATATATTAGATGGATATATATAGAATATATATATATTATATATATATAATATATATATATATATATATATATATATATATATATATATATATATATATATATATATATATATATATATATATATATATATATAATATTTATTCCTTTATTTCGAGGATAATGGAATAAGCCCTCTGTACTTTTTCACATCCAGTCGCCGTGTGTATGCAGATTTTGTAAATGTTGTCATCCGTTCCCTCCAGCACACTATGGCCTACCCTTCCAAAAAGCGTTTTAACGTGTGCGCAAGATGTTCTGCGTGCGTTCACACACGGGACCTCGGTTTATAGTCTCATCCGATGGACATTTTTAGGGGGGAGAGTGGAGTCGGCACTGATGTTAACTCCACAGGAAAAAGCCTCTTGAACAAGATTCGAACCCGGGTCAGCAGATAACGAATACATCACTCTAACCACCAGGCTATCCCGTCCTCCCCTTTCAAACTGCATGCATACTGTCCTCGGATTTAGATATCATTCCCAAGAATGAGTGGGGCAGGATGGTTAAGACGTTCGCCAGCCCAACAAGTCAACCGTTAGGTTCTGGGTTCGATTCCCAGCCTCACCCTCTCTTCCTCACGTTGACGAAATGATGATTTGTTTGGTTTTTTACAAGATTCAGCGCTATATAAATTCCATATATTATTATTATTATTAAATAAAATCGAACTGAATGTCAAAGTTCTTCGGATGAGACTAGAAACCGAGGCCCTGTGTGTGAACGCATGCAGAACATCTTCCGCACATGTTAAAAACCATTCTGTATTGACAATGAATTTTACGCAAAATAACCACGAAATAGTGACCAGACCAAAACAGTAAGGCGAAATATCATAAACGTAATGACAAAAAGACAATAATTATTTGAAAATTTTTGCTACAACAGAGAGTAGGCCATTGTGTGCCGGTGGGGGACGGATGACAAAATTTGCAAAACTGCATACACACCGGGGACTGGATGAAAAAACCAAAGTGACTGCTTATTCCATTATCTTTGAAATAAAATAAAAACATTAAAAAAAGAAAAAAAGACAGATGAATGGACTGAGAAGTCAAAAAAATAAACAAGCTAGAGAGATTGATACTAGAGAAAAAAAATCATGAAAGAAAGAGAGTGATAGAAAAGAGGGGAAATATCGTAGCACAGAATTCTCCAGAAAGATGGGGATGCTGTTTTACTTACACTGCAGGAGCCTAAACCCCTTGGCATATCCATGGGAGAACGTGTGACCTAACGATCGCTATTTCAGTCTGCAGAAACTTGTCCTGTGTTTGCGAGGTGTATAACAGACACTGTCAGCGCTGTTCATGATCGATCAATCGATAAATGATACCACAGTTCTCGGGTAATTACGCACACAGTTAGTTTGATCTCTCTGTCTGTATGCCTGTGTGTCTGCTTGTCTGTTTCTGTAGGTCTGTCTGTCTCTCTTCCTCTGTGTATATCTCTCTGTCCCTCCCTCTTTCTGTCTTTTTGTCTGGCTGTCTTTCTCTCTTTTTGTCTGGCTGTCTTTCTCTCTTTTTGTCTGGATGTCTCTGTCTGTATCTCTCTGTCTCTGTATCTCTCTGTGTCTCTGTCTCTGTTTCTCTCTCTCCATCCCCTCCTTCCTCTCATCTCTACCCCTCTCCCTTCCCTCTCTCTCCATCTCTCTCTTTCACTTTCTACCCCCTCTCTCTCTCCTTCCCTCCTTACCCATCTCTCTCCCTCCCTCCCTCTCCCTCCCTCCCTCCCCTCTCTCTCCAGCTTCTCTCTATCACTCTCTCTCTCCCTCCATCCCTCCTTCTCTTTCTCTCTCTTTTCTCTCTATCTCTTTCCCTCTCTCTCCCTCTCTCTCCCCCTCTCTCTCCCTCTCTCCCCATCCCTCCCTTCCTCTCTCCCCTCTTCTCTCTCCCTCTCTACCTCCTTCCCTTTCTCTCTCCATCCCTCTCATCCCTCTGTTCCTACATCCCTTCCCCATCCCCCTCCTTCTCTCTCTCTCTCTCTCTCTCTCTCTCTCTCTCTCTCTCTCCTCTCTCTCTTCTCCTCTCTTCTCTCTCTCTCTCTTATTTCGTATTACTTTCCCCCCTCGCTCTCTTTCTTTCTATATCCCCCCTCTCTCTCTCTCATTTCGTATTCCTTCTCCCCCCCCCTCTCTCTCTTTCTTTCTATCTCCCTCTCTCTCTCTCTCTCTCCTCTCTCTCTCTCTCTTTTCTCTCCCTCTTCCTCTCTCTCTCTCCTTCCCCCCTGTCTCTCTACCTCTCTCTTCCTCTCTCCTTCTCCCTCTTTCTCTCTCCCTGACAAGTTCTAGATACACTGCATTCATTTCTTTTTTTCAGGAAGTGTCCTCTTAGGCAAGATGAACCTGGCGGAGCCCATCCCTCTTCAGGTGCAGGATGCATGCTGGGTTTGTACGTGTATCTCTAACCATCATCCATCGAATGAATAGCAAGAATGGAAAGGTCTTTAACGTCCGTAGTTGATCTTCTTGCATAGGTGTAACGCGTATGAGTACTGTTAAAAAATTTATGATTATTTTTCCTTTATTTTTTCTCCGTGTATATATATTTAAAAAAAACTTCTTTCCTTACTAAACAAGACCCCTGTCGCCATAATAAATAGCCGCCAAACCAGAAAGAAAGAAAGAAGGAAGGAAGGAAGGAAGGACAGTACAGACAGACAGAGAAAAGAAGGAAAGAATGGAAGAAAGAAAGAATTGAAGAGAGAGAGAGAGAGAGAGAGAAGGGGGGGGGGCGAGGAAACAAACAAACAAACATAGAAGAAAAAGGAAAGACAGAGATAAAGAAAAGAAAAAATGCTAAAATAATGAAAGAAGAGAAAAAAGAAAGAAAGAAAGAAAGAAAGATAGATAGATAGATAGATAGATAGATAGATAGATAGATAGATAGATAGATAGATAGATAGATAGATAGATAGATAGATAGATAGATAGATAGATAGATAGATAGATAGATAGATAGATAGATAGGAAGGAAGGAAGGAAGGAAAGAAGACAGACAGACACAGTAAAGAAAGAAAGAAAAGAAACGATAGATAGATAGATAGATAGATAGATAGATAGATAGATAGATAGATAGATAGATAGATAGATAGATAGATAGATAGATAGATAGATAGAAAGACAGATAGAAAGAAAGAAAGAAAGGAATGAAAGAAAAAATGAAAGAAAAAAGAAAGACAGACAGACAGTAAGAAAGAAAGAAAGAAAGAAAGAAAGAAAGAAAGAAAAAAGAAAGAAAGAAAGAAGGAAAGAAAGAAAGAAAGGAAAGAGAGAAATGAATAAACAAAACCCATCTCGCCACAGTAAATAGCCACCAAACCAGGCGCGCTATCCACAACGCCACCACGACCCCCAGAAGAACTGTAGGCTAGCAAAAAACTACCTACGTAGTATTTATTTATTTATTCTTTTAGATTGGGGATAATGGAATAAGCACTCATGTGCTTTTTTACATCCAGTCCCCGTGCGTATGCGGTTTTGTAAAATTTGTCATCTGTTTCCACTGGCACACATTGGCCTACTCTTCCGAAAAGCGGAACAGGATTTAACGTGTGTGCAAGATGTTGTGCCTGCGTTCGAACACGGGCCTCGGTTTATAGTCTCATCCCAAGGACTTTGACATTCAGTTCGATTTTTTGGGGTCAAACTGGGAAGAAAGGGCGAGGCTGGGAATCGAACCCACAACCTCACGGTTTCCTTGTTGGCAGGTGAACGTCTTAACCATCCTGCCCCCTTCCTTAGAGGTGATTAGAAGTGTGCTCTATCCATTTATTGATGCAGTGTGCCTGGTATTAATCCTAGCAAAATTGAGCAAAAGCCCTTGTGTTGAAGAGATCAATTCACTGCATAGGTGTTCGCTAGGTTTTTCGCTTGGGTAGTAATTAAGTTATGCTGGTTAGAATGTGTAGAAAGAACGAGTGGAAGAAAGAAAGAATGGAAGAAAGAAAGAATGGAAGAAAGAAAGAATGGAAGAGAGAGAGAGAGAGAGAGAGAGAGAAGAGAGAGAGAGAGACAAAGACAGACAGACAGAGAGACAAAAGGAAGGAAGGAAGATGGAAAAAGAAATTAAGAAAGAAGGAAAGAAAAGAAAAGAAAAAAAGGAACAAAGAAAGAAAGATAGAAAAAAAGAAAGGTAGAAATAGAAAGAGAGAGAGAGATAGGGGGGCGCGGAGAGACAGACAGACAGACAGACAGACAGACAGAAAGGAAGGAAGGGGAAGAGAGAAA
>CM054163.1:34024014-34031514 GCA_028751875.1 Rapana venosa
CTCTCTCTCCCTCCCTCCCTCACTGCCGCTCCTCCCTCTGTCTCTCTCTCTGTGTCTCTCTCTCTCCCTTCCTCTTTCCTCCCACTCTCTCCCTCCCCCTCTCTCGTTCCGTCTCTCTCCATCCCTTTCTCTTCCTCTCTCTCACTCCCTCTCTCCTCATCTCCCTCTTTCCCCCTCTCTCCTTGCCCTCTCTCTCTCCATCTCTCTCTCTCCCTCTATCTCTCTCTCCCTCATTCTCCCTCTCTTCTCCCTCTCCTCTCCCTCTATCTCTCCCTGCCTCTCCCTCTCTCTCTCTCCCCTCCTTCTTTCTCTCTTCCCTCTTTCTTCCCCTCTTTCCTCCTTCCCTCCTCTCCCTCTCTCTCCCTGTCTCTCTCTCCCTTCTCTCCCCCTGTCTCCCCTGTCTTCTCCCCTCTCTCCGTCCTCCCCTCTCCCCTTCCTCTCTCTCTCCCCCCCCTTCTCTCTCTCCCCCCTCTCTCTCTCCTTCTCTCTCCCTCCTTCTCTCTCTCCCGCTCTCTCTCTAACTTTCTCTCCCCATCTCTCCTCTCCTCTCTCTCTTTCTCTCTCCTGTCTTTCTTCCCCCTTTCTCCTTCCCTCTCTCTCCTCCCTCTCTCCCCTGTCCTCCGTCTCTCCCTTCTCTCTCCCTCTCTCTCTCAAACCTCTCTCTCCCTCCCTCTCCCTCTCTCTCTCCCTCTCCATCCCTCCCAACCCACTCTCTCTCCCTCTCTGCCTCCCCCCCCTCTTCTCTCTCTCTCTTCTCCACGTCTACTGTCCTGACTTCAAAATAAGTCCGTTGTTGTTTTCTATAAATAGATGTAATGAATGTGCTGTCTCCCGATAACTGCCCCGCTCATTTGGAACTCCTTACCTTAATCAATCTCCTCTGTCCCGTCCATATGAAAACTTACGACGGTCACCAGCCGAGCAATGTTGCTGTTGTTGTTTTGCTGCTGATTTGGCTGGGGGGGCATTGTCTGTTCTGCACATTTTTCCGATCTTTGGACTGTCGGCTAGGGAAGGGGGAAGGGAGGTGGAGGGTGCTGAAGGAGAGGGCGTGGAGAGGAGGAGGGAAGAGAGGGTGGAGAGGAGAGGTGATGGGAAGCAGACGAGAGGGGTTGGAGGGGGAACAGACCCCCCCGCCTCCCCCCCAAAAAAAATCCAAATGCAACAACCAATAAAAACAGAAAAAAAGTATAATAGGAGGAAAGGAAGAAGAACAAGAACAAGAACAAAAAGAACAACAACAACAACAACAAGCAGAAGAAGAAAAAGAAGAAGAAGAAGAAGAAGAATTGCGAAGAAGAAGAATTGCGAAGAAGAAGAAGAAAAGGAGAAGAAGAAGAAGAAAGGAAGAAGAAGAAGAATTGCGAAGAAGAAAAATTGCGAAGAAGAAGAATTGCGAAGAATTGCGAAAAATTGCGAAGAAGAAAATCAAAATCAGAATCAGAATAATAATAACAACAACAACAATAACAACAACAACAACGACTACGACCAAGTCTTGGAGGCGTTCAAACGTGTAAACTACGTCGCCAATCTTCTCCTCTCAATATCTATGTCAAACCCACAGGAGAAAAATAATAATAATAATAATAATAATAATATTATTATTATTATTATTATCATCATCATCATCATCATTATTATTATCATTATTATTATTATTATCATATGTAATATAATAATATTTATTATTCTCCTGCCGTCTCCTTGGGCGTGTCTTTTGTCAATTTGTGGCCATTTTTCTATCGACGTTTCTGTGACAGTGTTATCGTTCCTGGTCATAAATGTCTCTGAAATAGTCTCCCTTAATGAGAAGATGGCGTCAGGGTGTCGTAAGTGACCTCCGGGTTGCTATAGCAACACTAATGGATCGGGGATGTTGTGTGTGTGTGTGTGTTGTGTGTGTGTGTGTTTGGTGTGTGTGTGTGGGGTGTATGTGTTGTGGGTGTGTGTGTGTGCGCGCGTGTGTGTGTGTGTGTTTGGTGTGTGTGTGTGTGTGTTTTGGTGTGTGTTTAAAGTTGTTGTTGTTTTGTGTGTGCGGTGCGTGCGCGCGCGCGTGTGTGTGCGGGTGTGTGTGTGTGAGAAAAGAGAAGGGGGGATGTTGTGTGTGTGTGTGCGTTGTGTATTGTGTGTGAGTGTGTGTGTGTGATGTGTGTGTGTTTGTGTGTGTGTGTTGTGAGGGATTGTTGTGTGTGTGTGTGTGTGTGTGAGAGGGGGATGTTGTGTGTGTGTGTGTGTATGGTGTGTTGGGGGTGTGTGTGTGTATGGTGTGTGGGGTGTGTGTGTATGGTGTTGTGTGTGTAAGGTGTGTGTGTGTGTGTTGTGTTGTGTGGTGTGTGTGGTGTGTGTATGGTGTGTGTGTGTGGGGGGGGGGGGGGGTTGGGTTTTTGCGTGTGTGTGTGGTGTGTGTGGGTGTGTGTGTGGTGGTTGGTTGTGGTGTGTGGTGGTGTGTGGTGGGGTTGGAAAGTGAGGGTTGTTTTTTTTTTTGTGTGTGTGTGGTGTGTTGTGTGTGTGTGTGTGTGTGTGTGTGTGTGGTTGTGTGTTGTGTGGTGTTGTGTGTTTTACGAGTGTGTTTTTTTGTTGTGGTGTGGGGGGGGTTGCGTGCGTGTGTGCGTGCGTGTGGTGTGTGTGTGTTGTGTGTCTTTGGCTGTTGGAAAGTGATGGTTGATTTTGGGTGTGTGTGTGTGGGGAGGGGGGGAGTTTTTTGCGCGGCGCGGGGGGCCGTGTGTGGTATTGGGGGTGGAAGGGGTATCTTTTATTTCGAGAAGAAGGGAAAATGGGCCCACTATGCGCTTTTTTACACCCAGTCCCGGTCTCGCAATTTTTTAAAAATTTATCATCCATTCCACCGGGAAAAAATGGCCTTTTTGTGTGACGTTTGTGCGTTTTTGTGTGTTGTGTGGTGTGGTGTGTGTGTGTGTGTGTGTTGTGTGTTTGTTGGGGTGTGTGTTGTTGTGTGGTGTGTGTGTGTGTGTGTGTGGTGTGGTGGTGTGTGTGTGGTTGTAAGTGTGAGTGTGTCTGTCTGTCAATTTTTTTGTCAGTAACATACAATACAACCGCCCCACCAAAACCACCCCCCCCCCACCCCCCGACCCACCCCCCCACACACACACACACACTGACCCACGCATACACAGAGCATACACAGCACGCCCCGCACAGCACTACCCCCCCAAAACACACAACAAACACACACACAACCACACACACTCCCTCCCCTTCACATCCACTAACCAATCCACCTGCACACACACACCCACACACACAAACCAAACTCCACACCATAAAACATACACACAAAAGCCACCCCCACCTCTCCCACCCCCATCCAAAACCCCCCAACCCCCCACACCACACACACCCACCCCCACTGCACACACACACACACACACCACACAACACACACACCCCCCACCCCACCACCACGCACCACACAACACACACACACACACACACACACCACACACACACACACTCCTCTTTGTCAATTACTATCTGCTTGATTAGTAAAAGAATAAACACATCACCCCAGTAATACCCCTAAGCCACGCAACCATCCACTTATTTTGGGGCCCCTCCAGTCACAGGTACCACACAAACCCCCCACCCACCCACATCAAACACACAAATTATTTATTTATTTTTCTTTTTTTATCGATGAAATGGGAAAAAGCACTTAGTGCTTTTTAATCCCCTCCCCCCTGTGTATGCGGGTTTGTAATTTTGTCATCTGTTTTCACCGGACCAAGGGCCCACCTTTCGAAAAGCGGAACAGGGTTTTTAAAGCGGGGCAAGATGTTCTGCATGGTTTGATTTTGGGGCCTCGGTTTAAGTCTCATCCGTAAAAAAAGCAGTGAGGGCGCGGCGCGCGCCGCGCGCGCGCGCGCGCGCGCGTGTGTGTGGTGTGTGTTTGTGTTGTGTTGTGTTGGTGTGTGTGTTTGGGTGTGTTGTGTGTGTGTGTGGTGTGTGTGGTGTGTGGGGTGTGGGGAGTAGCTAAGTGTGGAACAAAGCAAAAGAGAGGAGAGAGAAAAGAAGAGAAGGGGAGAGAGAGAAGAGAGAGAGAGAGGGGGAGAGAGAGAGAGGGGGAGAAGAAGAAGGGGGGAGAGAAGGAAAAGGCGCGGGGTCACTCACTATGCGCGCGTGTCCTTTTTGGGGACCATCATTCATCAACAGGGGGTCAACTACCACCCAACCACCCCTCCCCTCCTCCACACACCGCACACACACACCAAACACAACCACACACATAAACACCACACACACACACAAACACAACACACACACAAACACACACACAAACACACACCACACACACCAAACACACACACACACACAAAAACCCCACCACACACAAAACACAAACACACACACAAAAACACACACACACACAAAACACACACCACACACACACAACCACAAAACACACACAAACACAAACACACACACACACTCAACACACACACCAAAACCCCACACACCACCCACACAAACACACAACACAAACACCACCACACACACCAAACACACACACACACAAACACACACAAAAACACACCACAAACACACACACACACGCAAACACACACCACACACAAAAAAACACACACACAACCACACACAAACACACACACAAAAACCACACACACAAACACACACACCCACACACAAAACACAATACACCCAAAACACACACACACACCCAAAAACCCCCACACACACACAAACACACACACACTACACACCACCAACCACAAACAACCCCAAACACAAACACACACACACACATACATCCACCCCCCCCCAACACACAAACACACCACACCACACCAAACACACACACCACAAACACACACACAAAAAACACACACACACAAACACACACACACAAACAACACACCACACCACAAACACACAACCACACACAAACCACACAAACAAACACACCCCAAACAAACAACACACACAACACAAACCCACCACACACACCAAAACACACCACAAAAAACCCCACCCAAAAACACAAACACACACACCACAAAAATCCACACAAACACACACACACAACAAACACCACACACACACATCACACACTACACACACACAACACCACACACAACTCACACACAACACCACACTCCACACACCAACACACACACATATTCCAGGGGGTCGTTTTTGCAAACTGCTGGGGTGGTGGGGGGTGTTGGGGGTTTGGGGTATGTGGGGTTTTGGTGTAGGTGTGGTTTGGTGTGATGTGTTGGGTGTAGGTGGGGTGTGGTGTGATGTGGTGTGGTGTAGGTGTGGTATGGTTTTGGTGGTGTGGTGTGGTGTGTTGGTGTGGTGTAGGTGTGGTATTGTTGTGGTGTGGTGTGGTGGTGGTGGTGTGTGGTGTGGTGATGGTGTGGTGTGGTGTGGTTTTGGGTGTGGTGTGGTGGGGGTGTGGTGTGATGTGGTGTGGTGTGGGTGTGGTGTGGTGTGGTGTGGTGTGGGTGTGGTTTGGTGTAGGTGTGGTTTTGGTGTGGTGCTGGTTGGTGTGTTGGTGTGGTGTTGGTGTGGTGTTGGTGTGGTGTTGGTGTGGTGTGGTGCTGGTGGTGTGTTGGTGTGGTGTTGGTGTGGTGTTGGTGTGGTGTTGGTGGGGTTTGTGGTGTGGTGTGGTGTTGGTGTGTGTTGGTGTGGTGTTGTGTGGTGTGGTGCTGGTTGTGTGTTGGTGTGGTGGGGTGTGGTGTTGGTATGGTGTTGTGTGGTGTTGGTGCGGTAGGGGTGTTGTGTGGTGTGGTGTGGTGAAGTGTGAAGTTGTGTGGTGTGGTGAGGTGTAGTGTTGTGTGGTGTTGGTGTGGGTGTGGTGTGGGTGTGGTGTTGGTGTGGTGTTGGTGTGGTGTTGGTGTTGTGTTGTGTGGTGTTAGTGTTGTATGGTGTGGTGTCGGTGTGGGTGGTTGGTATGGTGTAGTATGGTGTAGTATGGTGTGGAGAGGTTGATGGTGTGGTTGGTGTTTGTGTGGTGTTGGTGTGGTGTGGTATTGGTGTGGTGGGGTGTAGTGTGGTGTTGGTGTAGTGTGGTGTTGGTGTGGTGTGTGTGGTGTGTATGGTGTAGTATGGTTGTAGTATGGTGTGGTGTTGGTGTTGGTGTGGTGTGGTGTGGTGTGGTATGGTGTAGTATGGTGTAGTATAGTGTGGTGTGGTGTGGTGTGGTGTGAGTGTGGTGTGGAAGTGGTGAGATGTGGTGGTATGGGTAGGTTGTCATTATTTTCAGTCTGTGGTATATATGGTAATGGATGGATGTGTGTGGGGCGGGGGGGGGGGGGGGAGTGAGGTAAGGGTGGGTTGAGTTGTGGGGGTGGAGGCTTGTGTGTGTTGGGGTATGTTGTGTGTGGATGTGTGTGTGTGTGTGAGTGTCTGTGTGATGGTTGGGTGTGGGTGGGGTGTGAGTGGGTGGGTGTGGGTGGAGTTGTGGGTGGGTGGGTGTGGGTTTGTGTCTGTGTTTTGTTTATTATTTACTATTTTATTGCAAAGATAATCTAATTCATAATGGAATGGAAGTTGTGTGCTTTATTTTGACACTCGGTCCCCTTGTGCATGTTGTTTTTTTGTAAATGTTGTGTGTCTGTCCGCATACACACGGGGACTGGATGTAAAAATGCACATGAGTGCTTATTCCATTATCCTCGATATAAAAGAATAAATAAATAAATACAACCCACCACACACACATACACTCTTTGAGTATGTATGTCTCTGTCTCTGCCTCTCTCTCACACACACACATAGACACACACACACACACACACATACCTAACCCCACCGCTACCCTACATACACTCACCACCACCACCAGTTCCCTACCACCCCTGACCCATCCCACCCCAATTCCACACACACTTCACACACACTCACATCCATCCATCCACCCACCCACCCCTAAACACACACACACACACGATCACTCACACACACACACACACACACGAATACACACACACATCCTTATGATGAGACTATAAACCGAGGCCCCATGTGCGAACGCACGCAGAACATCTTGCGCACACGTTAAAGCCTGTTCCAGTGTTAATAAGAGTAGGCCATTGTGTGCCGGTGGGAACAAATGACAAATTTACAAAACCGCATACAGACGGGGACTGGATGTAAAAAAAGCACATAAGTGCTTATTCCATTATTCTCGATATAAAAGAATTAAAAATAAATAAACACACACTCACACACACTTACACACACACATCAACCATCACTTTCCAACACGACCACAACACACACACACACACACAAAAACAAACAAACACACACACAAACACACACACACACACACACACACAAACAAAACAAACAACACACAACACACACACACACAACACACACACACACACACACACACATCAGAAACACACAGCTTGCCAGGAAATGAAAGTGACCCTGTATGGGTTGCCACACCACTGATTATCCCTTCACCTAATACATTATCTCCAGATAATTGCAGATAATGCCATT
>CM054163.1:34036514-34039014 GCA_028751875.1 Rapana venosa
GCACGTTAAACCCTGTTCCGCTTTTCGTAAAACGTATGCTACTGTGTGCCGGTGTGAATAGTTGACAAAACTGACAAAATCGAATACACACGGGGTAGGTAAAGGAGTAAAAGTTGAGGGGACTGATTGTAAAAAAAAATAAATACCACATGAGTGCTTGTAACATGATCCTGGAAATATTTTTTTAATGAATAGAATAAAGAAAGAAAAAAGAACACATAAACCCTTACCACCACCACCCTCACCTAACTAGCCCTTCGTTCTGTACATAAGAAAAAAGTAAAGGTGTCCCATAAGCTATGTGGTCGTAGGGGAGCGAGGCATCAGAGACCTCAACTTCTCCAGGGGCTAGCATATTGAGGGCGGCGCCCATCTCCTCTCCCTCGCTGCTTTACCTTCCCTGACCCTAAAGAGGGCAGGTACCCATTGACAGCTGGGTGAACTGGGGGACTGTACTGAAGCCAAGGCGCGGCAAACGGTCACCCATCCAAGTGGTAACCACGCTCGATGCTGCTTAACCTAAGCTTGGGGGAAAGCGAGTGCTCTGACCACTAAGCTATCCTGTCCCCTTGCTGTGTATATGCGCGTGTCAAAGATGTAATTGTGTAATATTTTATACCTGATGTGATGTGGTGCTATTTAGCTCCTGTGCTACGATCAATGATAACGGTAACAGCTGCAGTGTCTGTCTCTGTATTATACCCAAAACAAATAACAAAAAAATACATCCACAGCTGTATTTGTTTAGTACACATCGAAACTCTGGCTTTATCTATGGAAATGATGGCAATTTGCTTCGTGTTACAATCTCCTGCAATCATCATGGTTATAATTTCTATATAAAAAAAACCTGTTATTGTTGCGTATTGATAAGGTTAAGAAATTGTTGGAAATATCATTGTTTTATCATGGGTTTTTATTATTATTGGTAGTATGTTAATTGATAAGCTTTTTTGTGTTGTGGAGTGTGTTATGTTTGGTGAAAGGTAGCTGGGTGTGTTGGTTTGTGAAACAAGTTATGAGAAATGATGCTGGGTGTGTGTATGTTTGATGTTTCGTGTCCGCGAGATTTTAGAATCAAACACCACGGTCATTATTTACTGCTGCCGCTGTTGCTGTCACTATGATTCTCTTTTCGTCTCTTGTTTTTCTTGTTTCTTCTTCTTCTTCTACTTCTTCGAAATTCTTCTTTTTGCATACTTCTTTGCATTATTCTTCTTCGCACTTCTTCTTCTTCCTCTTTTCTTCGCAATTCATTTTCCTTCTTTGCAATTCTTATTCTTCTTTGCAAATCTTCTTCGCAATTCTTCTTCGCAATTCTTCTTCCACACAATTCTTCTTCGCAATTCTTCTTCCTTGCAATTGTTCGTCTTTGTAATCCTTCTTTTTCTCCTTATCCTCTTCTTCCTCTCCTCCTCTTGATGGTGTTGTTGTTTTTTGTTCTTCTTCTTCACTTCCTTCTTCTTAATTCTTTGCAATTCTTCGAAATTTCTTCTCATCATCATCTCTTCTTCTTCTGCTTCTTCTTTTTTATCTCATCTTGTTCTCCTCCTCTTTCTTCTTACAATTCTATTACTACTACTACGACGACCTCTACCTCTACTATACTACTACACTACTACTACTACTACTACTACTACTACTACTACTACTACTACTACTACATACACTACTACGACTACACACTACGACTACTACTACTACTACTACTACTACTACTACTACTACTACTTTACTACTACTACTACTACTACTACTACAACTACTATACTACTACTACTACTACTACTACACTACTACTACTACTACTACTCTCACTACTACTCTACAACTACTACTACTACTACTACTCATCTCCTTCTCCTCCATCTCCTCCCTCCTCCTCCACCTCCTCCTCCTCCTCCTCTCCTCCTCCTCCTCCCCTCCTCCTCCTTTCCTTCCACCTCCTCCTTTACCTCCATCTCCTCCTCCACCTCCTCTTCCTCCTCCACCTTCTCCTCCTCCTCTTCCTACTCCTCCTCCTCTTCCTATTCCTCCTACTACTACTACTCAGTCTGTACAACTACCCAATACAACCTGACAAGAGCATAATAGAAGAGAAAGCAGCAACATCAAGAGCACCCTCGCCATTACCTATACTGAGGGAAGAAGTGGAAGAAGCCATCCGCAGCTTACCAGTAGGAAAGTCCCCAGGAGCAGACAACATACCAGCAGAGCTGCTCAAGCATGGTGGCGAAACAGTTATCACACATGTTACAGCTATCTGTCAGAAGATTTGGGAGACAAAACAGTGGCCAACAGAATGGACACAATCACTCATCATACCCCTGCCCAAGAAGAGGAATTTACGCCAATGCCAAAACTATAGAACAATCAGCCTCATCAGCCACGCCAGCAAGATCATGCTCAAAGTTATTTTGAATCGACTCAAGAAGGAGGCAGAAGAACACCTTGCAGAGGAACAAGCTGGGTTCAGGGCAGGCAGGAGCACAATCGAACA
>CM054163.1:34044014-34046514 GCA_028751875.1 Rapana venosa
CTTCGCAATTCTTCTTCTTCTTCTTCTCTTCTTCTTTCTTCGCAATTCCTCTTCTTCTTCGCAATTCTTCTTCTTCGCAATTCTTCTTCTTCGCAATTCTTCTTCTTCTTCGCAATTCCTCTTCTTCGCAATTCTTCTTCTTCGCAATTCCTCTTCTTCTTCGCAATTCTTCTTCTTCGCAATTCTTCTTCTTCGCAATTCTTCTTCTTCGCAATTCCTCTTCTTCTTCGCAATTCTTCTTCTTCGCAATTCTTCTTCTTCTTCTTCGCAATTCCTCTTCTTCTTCGCAATTCTTCTTCTTCGCAATTCCTCTTCTTCTTCGCAATTCTTCTTCTTCGCAATTCTTCTTCTTCGCAATTCTTCTTCTTCGCAATTCTTCTTCTTCTTCATCTTCTTCACAATTCTTCTTCTTCGCAATTATTCGTCTTCGTCTTCTTTGCAATCCTTCTCCTTCTTCTTCTTCTTCTTCGCAATCCTACTTCTTCTTCGCAATTCTTCTTCGTCTTCTTTGCAATTCTTCCTCTTATCAATTCTTCTTCTTCGCAATTCTTATTCTTCACAATTCTTCTTCTTCTTCTTCTTCTTCTTCTTCTTCTTCTTCTTCTTCTTCTTCTTCTTCTTCTTCTTCTTCTTCTTCTTCTCTACTACTACTACTACTACTACTACACTACTACTACTACTACTACTACTACGACGACGACGACGACGACGACGACAACGACGACGACGACGACGACGACGACTACTACTACTACTACTACTTCTTCTTCTTCTTCTTCTTCACCAAACGCTCAGACAGCAACTCCTGAGGCCCAGACAAATGCTGCCCTGGTACGCTGAAGGCCCTCCCTCCAGGGGTCTGAAGAGTTTGTCCCTCATCGGCAGTTAGGTCAGTAGGCCAGATATCGGCCAGTCCTCAGGTTTGGGTGTGTTGGACAGACAGGTCTGGAGGAGGAAGTGTTCTTCCACTGTCACGGGAGAAGTGCCACACACAGGGGCACGCCTCAGAATCACCAATGTGGAAGTTGGTGAACATGTCTTCTTTTTCTTAACACCCAGATTCAAACAATTCACTGCTGGCCGTCGCTCTCTCCGTCTGTTTGTCTGTCTGTCTGTCTGTCTCTCTGTCTCTGTCTCTGTCTCTGTCTCTCTCTCTCTCTCTCTCTCTCTCTCTCTCTCTCTCTCTCTCTCTCTCAAGCAGTAGCAGAAGCAGCATTGTCATCATCATCATCATCATCAGCAGCAGCAGCAGCAGCAGCAGCAGTAGTAGTAGTAGTAGAAGTAGTAGTAGAAGTAGTAGTAGTAGTAGTAGTAGTAGTAGTAGTAGTAGTAGTAGTAGTAGTAGTAGTAGTAGTAGTAGTAGTAGTAGTAGTAGTAGTAGTAGTATCTACTACTACTTCTTCTTCTTCTTTTTCTTCTTCCTCCTCACATGCACATCGTAATTTAATTTTTATTTGAATTGAATTGATGTGACACACCATCAACAATAAAATAATCATTAATTTCAGTTCCATACCAATACTAGAAATTTGCGCTGGAGACTTATATATATATATTATATATATATATATATATATATATATATATATATTATATATATATATATATATAAGTAATAGTAAATGAATAAATAAGAGAAGATGAGAAGATATTTTTATTTTTTCATTTATTCTTTTATATTGAGGATAATGGAATGAGCACTCATGTGATTTTTTACATCCAGTCCCCGTGTGTATGCGGTTTTGTAAATTTTGTCATCCGTTTCCACCGGCACACAATGGCCTACTCTTCCAAAAAGCGGAACAGGATTTAACTTGTGCGCAAGATGTTCTTCATGCGTTCGCACACGGGGCCTCGGTTTATAGTCTCATCCGAAGGACTTTGACATTCAGTTCGAAGTTTTTGTCAAACTGGTAAGAAAGGGCGATGCTGGGAAACGAACCCACAACCTCACGGTTTACTTGTTGGCAGGCGAACGTCTTAACCATCCTGCCACCTTCCTTCCATGACAATTTAATGTACACTACACGAAAACGTGCGAGTGACATGCATGTAAACTTGTTCCTAATCCTCTCTCGTTGTCTGGCAACTTCGTTATGGTCTCTCTGTCTATCTGCATCTGTATTGTCTTGTCTGTGTCTCTGTCTGTGTCTCTGTCTGTCTGTCTGTCTGTCTGCCTGTCTGTGTCTCTTGTCTTGTCTTGTCTTGACTGACTGTCTGTCTGTCTGTCTGTCTGTCTCTCTCTCTCTCTCTCTCTCTCTCTCTCTCTCTCTCTCTCTCTCGCTCTCTCTCTCTCTCTCTCTCTCTCTCGCTCTCTGTATGACTGTCTGTGTCTGTCCCTATCTCTGTCTCTCTGTGTCTCTCTTGTCTTATCTTGTCTGTCTCTCTTTCTGTCTGTCTCTCTCTTGTCTTATCTTGTCTTTCTCTCTTTCTGTCTGTCTCTGTCTTGTCTGTCTGTCTGTCTCTCTGTCTTGTCATGTCTGTCTGTCTCTCTGTCTGT
>CM054163.1:34056514-34061514 GCA_028751875.1 Rapana venosa
TCTTCTTTCTTTCTTTCTTTCTTTTTTTTTCTGTCTTTCTCTCCATTTGTGTGTGTGCGTGTGTGTGTGTGTTTATGTGCGTGCGTGTGTGTGCGTCCGCATGTGCGTGTTCATCTTTTATTTATATTCTTTTATAACGAGAATAATGGAATAAGCACTTATGTGCTTTTTTTACATCCATTCCCCGTGTGTATGCGGTTTTGTCAATTCTGTCATCTGTTCCCACCGGCGCACAATTGCCTACTCTTTCGAAAAGCGGAACAGGATTTAACGTGTGCCGCGTGTGTGTGTGTGTGTGCGCGCGTACGTTCGTGTGCGGGTGTGTGTGTGTGGGGGGGGGGGGGGGAGGGGGGGGGGATCTATCTGTCTATGAGTGTGGAAGACACAAATCAGCACCCACGCTTATTAATAAAATTCTGCCGAAGAGAGAATATTGTAGAAAAATGAAACGCACACCGTGCGATGATGACAGTAGTGTGGTATGTTCAATGACTATTGTGTAGGTGCGTAGGTGTGTGCGCGTGTGCGTGTGTGTGTGTGTGTGTGTGTGTGGGAAGGGGGGGTTAGGGTAGGGGGTTGTTGGTGTGTATGTGTGTTTGTGTTTGTGTGTGTTTAAGTTGTGTGTGTAGGTGTGTGTGTATAGGTGTTCGTGTGTGTTCGTGTGTGTGTAGGTGTGTGTAGGTGTGCGTGTGTGTTCTTGTGTGTGTGTGTGTGTGTGTGTGTGTGTGTGTACGCGCACGTGTGTTTGCGTGCGTGCGTGCGTGCGTGTTTGTGTACGTATGTGCGTATATATATGTATGTGTGTTCGTGTGTGTGTATGTATGTGTGTGCGTGCGCGCGCGCGTGTGTGTACGTGTGCGTGTGTGTGTCCGTGTTTGTGCCTGCGTGTGTGTGTGTGTGTGTGTGTGTGTGTGTGTGTGTGTGTGTGTGTGTGTGTGTGTGTGTGTGTGTGTGTGCATGTGTGTCCGTATTTGTGTGTGTGCGCACGCGCGTGTTTGTATGTGTGTGTGAAGATATATCTGTCTGTGAATGTGTTCGTGTTTGTGTGTGTGCGCGCGCGCGCGTGTTTGTATGTGTGTGGGAAGATATATATGTCTGTGAGTGTGTCCGTGTTTGTGTGCGCGCGCGCGCGTTTGTATGTGTGTGTGAAGATATATCTGCCTGTGAGTGTGTCCGTGTTTGTGTGTGTGTTTGTGCGCGCGCGCGCGCGAGTATGTGAAGATATATCTGTCTGTGAGTGTGCCTGAGAGAGAACATATAAAGAAACTGTAACGCACACAATCCGACGATGACAAGCTTGCTTCATGTTCCGTGACTATTTTGACAGTGTGTAGGTGAGCGCGCGTGCTCGTTTATCACTCATCTGCGTTTCACACCCACCTGCAAACATAACAACACACCTTTCATCAAAGCCGACCAACCAACCTGTAAACTTCATACCATATAAACAACAGCTGGATTGTCTCATAAATTGGGGATTCTGAAATTGCAAAGGCAAAGAATAGAAGCAATCAAAAAACGAATCAAACCAAAAAAAATAGAAAAATAATTAATATTTAATACATGACTGGCTTAGAATCAAGCTCTGGGGCTGTCAAAAAAGTTTTCGAAGCATTTTTTTCTTCTTTTAGGAGTATCTTAAAAGTATCTTTCTTGTCACCATCCTTCAAAGGATACTGGAATAAGCACTCGTGGGCTTTTTTACATCCAGTCTCCGTGTGTATGCAGTTTTGTCAAATTTTGTCATCCGTTCCCACCAGCACACAATGGCCTTCTCTTCCGAAAAGCGGAACGGTTTTAACGTGTGCGCAAGATGTTCTGCGTGCGTTCGTACACGGGACCTCGGTTTACAGTCTCATCCGAAGGACTTTGGGGGGGGGAGTGGAGTTGGCACTGATGTTAACTCCAGGGGAAAAATCCTCTTGAACGAGATTCGAACCCGGGTCAGCAGATTACAAATACATCACTCTAACCACCAGGCTATCCCGTCCCCCGTTCATGACAGTTGCCAGGTGACAATGAGATGACAGTTGCTAGGTGACAATGAGATGACAGTTGCTAGGTGACAGTGAGATGACAGTGGCTAGGTGACAGTGAGATGACAGTTGCCAGCGAGATGACAGTTGCTAGGTGACAGTGAGATGACGGTTGCCAGCGAGATGACAGTTGCTAGGTGACAGTGAGATGACAGTTTCTAGGTGACAGTGAGATGACATTTGCTAAGTGACAGTGACCATAATGAGATGACAGTGGCTAGGTGACAGTGAGATGACAGTGGCTAGGTGACAGTGAGATGACAGTTGCTAAGTGACAGTGACCATAATGAGATGACAGCTGCTAGCTGACAGTGAGATGACAGTGGCTAGGTGACAGTGAGATGACAGTTGACAGTGAGATGACAGTTTCTAGGTGACAGTGAGATGACATTTGCTAAGTGACAGTGACCATAATGAGATGACAGCTGCTAGCTGACAGTGAGATGACAGTTGACAGTGAGATGACAGTTTCTAGGTGACAGTGAGATGACATTTGCTAAGTGACAGTGACCATAATGAGATGACAGTGGCTAGGTGACAGTGAGATGACAGTGGCTAGGTGACAGTGAGATGACAGCTGCTAGCTGACAGTAACCATAATGAGATGACAGTTGTCAGGTGACAGTGAGATGACAGTTGACAGTCGGATGACAGTTGCTAGGTGACAGTGGCCATAATGGCAACATGACAACAGCGCGCAAAATCCAACATCATGCATTTCAGCGAAGAGTGCTAAATTCAGCTTTCCCTTTCCCCTTTCCCTTTTGACCAAGTCCAAGTGTGGTCAGTTCCTGCTGTAGTTTATTAGCACCAGCTGGGCTGGGATAGGGTGGGATGGAATGGATAGCAGCTGAATGTGTGTGTGGGGGGGGGGGGGGGGGGGGGGGGGGGGGGGGGGGGGGGGTTTGCTGACAGCTGTGACGACAGCTGTGATGACAGCTGCTTTGTGATAGTGATCATAGTGTGATGACAGCTGTGATGACAGCTGCTTTGTGATAGTGACCATAGTGTGATGACTGCTGGTGACGTTGCCACATACCACTACACTATACCACCACATCACCACCCTAGTCCACACCACCCCACACCATACAACACCACACCACACCACACCACACCACACCACACCACACCACATTACACTACATTATACGACACCACACCACCACACTACACCACACCAAACCATTACCCCATTCCACGCCACACCACCAAATACTATACAACACCACGCCACACCACATCACACTACATCACACGACACCACACCAGCACCACACCACCAAACTACACCACACCACACCACGCCACACCACCCCCACACCCCCACACAACCACCCCAACCCCACACCACCCCAACCCCACACCACACCATACTACACCACACAACCACACCATGCCACACCCTACTATACCACACCACACACCACCCTAACCACACCACCACACCATTACCCACAACACCACCACAACACCCCCACCCAAACTACACCACACACCACACCACCACCACACCACACAACACCACAACACCACACTACATCAAGCCACACCACACTACACCACACTACCCCACCACCCACACCCCACACCACACTACCCACCACCACCCAACCCCACACCACAACCACACCACCACCACACCACCACCAACAGCCCCACACCATCCCAACCCCACACCATACCACCACCACACCACAACCACACCAACCCAACCCCACCACCACCACCACACCACAACCACACCAACCCCACCACACACCACCACCACACCACAACCACACCAACCCAACCCCACACCACACCACCACAACCCCACACTACACCACACCACCACACACCAACCACAACCAAACCAACCCCACACCACAACCACACTACACCACACAACCACACCATACCACACCCCACTACACCACACACCACCCTAACCACACCACCACCCCTACTACCCCACAACCACCACCACAACACCACCATCCCAAACTACACCACACTACCACACCACCAACCCCACCCCAACACCACCCCACACCACCATACCACCACCACCACCCCAACCCCACCCCAACCCAACACCACACACCAACCCCAACACAACACAACACTACACCAACCCCAACACTACACTACACCAACACCACAACCCCAACACTACACTACACCGATTCAATGTAAGCCTAGCGAACGCAACGCAAAGGGCATTAGCAGTAGAGAGGTATGAATATTTCATCGCTGTCGTCTGCGCTCTCTGACAAGGGAACGTACCACCAGAGATGCACTGTGCCGATTCCGCAGTGTGAATATCTACGTTGGCACAGAACTCTTCGAAGCATTTTCTTTCTCTCTCTTTTTTTCTGTTTCTTTTCTTTTTCTTTTTTTCTTTTTTTTCTCCTTTTTTTCTTTGTTCAAAGTTTCAGGGGTGGGGTTTTTTTCTTGAAAGTTTGGTGTGGTTGGGTTTTTTTTCCGAGGTGTATTGTTGTTGTCTTCGTTTTCTTCTTCTTCTTCTGGTTGGTTTTGTTGCCATTGTTGTTGTTATTGTTGTTGTTCTTCTTCTTCTGCTCAGTTCTCGTCTTCTTTACAATTCTTCTTCTTCTTCTTCGCATTCTTCTTCTCGTTCTTCCTCTTCGCAGGTCTTCTTCATCATCATCATCTTCTTCGCAATTCTTCATCTTCTTCTCAAATGTTCTTCGCAATTGTTTTTGGCAGTTCTTCTTCTTCGCAATTTTTCTTCTTTTCGGCAGTTCTTCTTTGCAATTCTTCTTTGCAATTCTTCGCATTCTTCTTCTTCATCTTTTTCTTCTTCTTTGCAGTCTTCGCATTATTCTTCTTCTTTGCATTCTTCTTCTTCTTTGCATTCTTCTTCTTTGCATTCTTCTTCTTTATTTTTCCTTTGCAATTATTCTTCGCATTTCTTGTTTTCTTCTTCCTTTTCTGCTGAGAGAGAGAGAGACAGAGAGACAG
>CM054163.1:34074014-34079014 GCA_028751875.1 Rapana venosa
TTTGTAGGGTGGAGGGGAAGGGAGGGGAGTGTGTGTGTGTGGAGGGGGGGGGGGGGGAGGGAGTGATTGTGTGTGTGTGTGTGTGTGTGTGTGTGTGTGTGTGTGTGTGTGTGTGTGTGTGTGTGTGTGTGTGTGCGGGAGGGTGATTTTGTGTGTGTGAGAGAATGAGAGAGAGAGAGAAAGTAAGAGAGAGGTAAAGCGAAAAAGAGAGAGACAGAGAAGGACAGAGAGAGTATGTGTGTGTTTTTATTTTATTTTATCTATTTTATTCTTTTATTTCGAAGATAATGGAATAAGCACTTGTGTGCGATTTTATACCCAATCCCCATGTGTATACAGTTTTGTAAATTTTGTCATCCGTTCCTACCGGCACACAATGGCCTACTCTACCGAAAAGCGGAACGGTTTTAACGTGTGCGCAAGATGTTCTTCACGCGTTCGCACACAGGAACTCGGTTTATAGTCTCATCCGAAGGACTTTTGGGGAGAGTAGAGTCGGCACTGATGTTAACTCCAGAGGAAAAATCCTCTTGAACGAGATTTGAACCCGGGTCAGCAGATCATGAACGCATTACTCTAACCACCAGGCTGTCCCGTCCCAGTGTGTGTGTGTGTGTGTGTGTGTGTGTGTGTGTGTGTGTGTGTGTGTGTGTGTGTTGTGTGTGTGGTGCGTGCGTGGGGTGTGTGAATGCGTGTGTGTGAGAGAGAGAGAGAGTTAGATAGAGTGTATGTGTGTGTATGTATGTGAGAGAGAGAGTGTGTGTTTATGTGTGTGTGCGTGCGTACGTACGTGTGTGTGTGTGTGTGTGTGTGTGTGTGTGTGTGTGTGTGTGTGAGAGAGAGAGAGAGAGAGAGAGATAGAGTGTGTGTGTGTATGTGAGAGAGTGTGTGTGTTTATGTGTGTGTGCGTGCGTGCGTGCGTGTGTTTGTATGTTGTGTTTGTGTGCGTGTGTTTGTGTGTGTGTGTGTCCTACTTTGACTATTGCTCTCGTTCTCCTATACCCTCTTCTTCTTCTTTTCGTCTTCTTCTTCTTCTTCGAAATTCTAAGTCTTCCTAATTCTTATTCGTATTCTGATTTTAACTTTCTTTTTTGTCTTCTTACTCCACCTCTTCATTTTATTCATTTTTTTTATTCTCTCTTTTCTTCTCTCTACTTTTAACACAAAATCTTTACGCCTCCGCTCTGTCCTTTTCACAACCTTACCCCTCCCCCCCCCCCCCCCCCCCCCATCATTCTGTCTATCCCCCTACCCCCTCTCCCTTCTTGTTCTCCGTCCCGCTTGGGGACGGGATAGCCTAGTGGTTAGAACATTGCGCTCGCAAGCTGACAACCCGGGTTCGATTCCCGTTCAAGGGGATATTTTCCCCTGGAGTTAACATCAGTGCAGACTCCACTCTCCCCAAAAGTCCTTCAGATGAGACTATAAACCGAGGCCCCGTGTGCGAACGCACGCAAAACATCTTGCGCGCACGTTAAATCCTGTTCCGCTTTTCGTAAGAGTAGGCCATTGCGTACCGGTGGGAATAGATGACAGACTTTACAAAACCGCATACACACGGGGACTTGATGTAAAATAAAAAAACGCCCACATAAGTACTTATTCCATCATCCTCGATATAAAAGAATAAAAAATAAATTAGTAAATGAATAATACCTCCTCACTGAGACCACTGACATCTTCTTGTTTGCTGTTGTTGTTGTTGTTGTTGTTATTGTTGTTGTTGTCTTCGTCTTGCTCTTCTGCTTTCTCAGTTATTCTCAACGGTGGGAACAGATGACAAAATTGACAAAACCGCGTACACACGGGGACAGGATGTTAAAAAAAAAAAGCACACACAAGTGCTTATTCCATTATCCTCGATATAAAAGAATAAAATAAAATTTGTAAAATGTATTTCTTTTTCTCTCTCTGCTTTTCAATCTCTTTCATCTTCTCTCAGCCCTTTTCTTTTCCTTTCTTTCTTCTTTTTATTGTGGGTTTTTTCCCTTTCTCTCTTTCTCTGTTTCCACGCCTAATTATTCACGCCTCCGCCGTTCTCTTTCAAACAAACCATCCTTCCTTTTCCCTTTGTTAAGAATGATTTTACCCTCCCATCCCCCTTCCATCCCCCTTCCATCCACCCCCCCCCCCCCCCCCCATCCTCATCACTCTCTCTCTCTCTCTTTGAAATTTCTTTTCTCAAAATGTCCACCTCTTGTATACAGGCCAGTGGCCTTACAATTACAATCCTGAGTTCCCTGCCTCTCTGTTTCTCTTTCTGTCTTTCTCTGTCTCCGTCTCCGTCTCTCTCTGTCTGTATCTGTCTCTCTGTCTCTCTTTCTGCCCATGTCTCTCTCTCTCTTTGAAGTTTCTGTTGTCAAAATGAATACCCTATTGTATACAGGCCAGTGGCCTTACAAGTAAAATCTTGAGTTCTTTCTCTGTTTCTCTGTCTCTCTTTCTGTCTCTCTCTCTCTGTCTCCCTCTCTCTCTCTGTCTGCATGTCTCTCTCTCTGTCTCTGTCTGTCTCTGTCTGTCTCTGTCTCTGTCTCTCTCTCTTTGAAGTTTCTATTGCCAAAATGAATACCCCATTGTATGCAGGCCAGTGGCCTTACAATAAAATCCTGAGTTCTTCTTTCCGTCTCTCTCTGTCTCTCTTTCTTGTCTCTCTCCGTCTCCCCTCTGTCTGTATTGCTCTCTCTCTCTCTCTCTCATCCCTCTCCCTCTCTCTCCTCTCTCTCTCTCTCTCCTGTCTGAATGTCTCTCTGTCTCCTCTCTCTTTGAAGTTTCTTTTGTCAAAATGAATACCCCATTGTATACAAGCCAGTGGCCTTACAATTACAATCCTGATTCTCTCTTTCTCTGCCCTTCTCTGTCTCTCTTTCTGTGTCTCTCTCCGTTTCCCTCTCTGTCTGTCTGTCTCTCTGCCTGTATGCTCTCTCTGTCTGTCTGTCTGTCTCACTCTTTGAAATTTTTTTTTGTCAAAATGAATACCCCCTTGTATACAGGCAAGTGCCTTACAATTAAAATCCTAGTTCTCTCTCTGTATCTCTGTCTCTCTCCCTCCCCTCCCTCTCTCTCTCTCTCTCTCTCATCCCTCCCTCCCCCCCCCCCCCCTCTCTCCCCCTCCCTCTCTCTCTCCCTCCTCTCTCTCGCCCCCACACTCTCTCCCCCCCCTCTCTCTCTCCATTTTCACCCCCATTTATTTCGCCTCCGCCGTTCTCTTTCAAACACCATTCTTCTTCTCCTCTCCTGTCCTCTACACTCCCCCTCTCCCTCCCCTCCCCCCCCCCCCCCCCTCCCATCCTCCTAAGATCTCACTCTGGCACTAATGTCTGCCTACCAGAGTTTTCCTGATCCCCCCAAGGCATCATCTATTTTGTCGCGGAGATTTTCTGGCATGTGTGAAATTCTGTTGGTTTGCGGTTGAGGACATAACAAAGGTAAAGGTGTCCCATAACCTATGTGGTCGTAGGGGAGCGAGGCGTCAGAGACCTCAACTTCTCCAGGGGCCAGCATATTGAGGGCGGCGCCCATCTCCTCTCCCTCGCTGCTTTTACCTTCCCTGACCCTAAAGAGGGCAGGTACCCATTTACAGTAGGGTGAACTGGGGGACTGTACTGAAGCCAAGGCCGCAAACGTTCAGGGTTCTCATTCTCTCTCTCATTCTCTCTCTGTCTCTCTCTCTCATTCTCTCTCTCTCTGTCTCTCTGTCTCTGTCTCTCTCTCTCTCCTCTCTTCTCTCTCTCTCTTTATATATATATATATATATATATATTATAATATTTTATATCCCTAAGGGCGGGGACTGGATGTAAAAAGCACATGGGTGCTTTTTCATTATTTTTATTTTTATTTTAACCACTTTAAGTCACGAGATTTCTCTGCGTGAAATTCGGGCTGCTCTCGCCGGGGAGAGCGCGTCGCCACAAGAGCAGCGCCACCCTTTTTTTTTTTTTCTTTTTTCTTTTTTTCTTTTGGCCTGCAACTGTATTTGTTTCCCTATCAGAGTGGCTTTTTTCTAAGAATTTTGCCAGGGACAACTCCCTTGTTGCCGTGGGTTCTTTTACGTGCGCTGAAAAATTATTATCCTCGAAATAAAATATTTTGTCATTGTCCCTCCTCTTTTCTTCTCCCATACCCCCTCTTTACAGGCACTCATTCAGGAAAAAAAATCCAAAATATTTCAAATCCTACAGCTTCAAAGAAATTACCTGCCAATAGCCAAGACTGACCAAATACTGAAAAAGGAATATTTTTTTCTTTTTTAAAGTTTACACTTTTATTCTAAAACACGCCAAATGCAACGATGCGCTGGGTCTGACTTGCCAGGCGCTTAACGGCAGCGTGACGCATTTTCGCTCATATGACAGACAACAATAGTTGCTGACTGAGGCGTTCGACGAAGATTTCGAAAATGAAAGGCACTGCACGTGGAAGGAAGGTGGCAGGATGGTTAAGACGTTCGCCTGCCAACAAGTAAACCGTGAGGTTGTGGGTTCGATTCCCAGCCTCGCCCTTTCTTCCCAGTTTGACACAAAAAAATCGAACCGAATGTCAAAGTCCTTCGGATGAGACTATAAACCGAGGCCCCGTGTGCGAACGCATGCAGAACATCTTGCGCGCACGTTAAATCCTGTTCCGCTTTTCGAAAGAGTAGCCATTGGTGCCGGTGGAACAGATGACCAATTTACAAAACCGCCATACACAGGTCGCTAATGTAAAAAAAAAGCACATGAGTCTTATTCCATTATCCTGGATATAAAAAATAAATGAAAAAAAAAAAAAATAAATTTGGCCACAACAACAGATAATGCCTACAGCTTAGAGCGTCTCTGAACAGGAACAGTTGTGCCAGAATTAAATCGTGAAGTGGGTGGATGAGGGTTAATAAGGCTGGATATTTGAAAGGGGAGGGGTAGGGGGTGTGCTTGAAAGGGAGACAAGCTGCGGAATAAACAGTAGAAAGGAAAAGAGTTGAGAGAGGTGGTGGGCCCCCACCACCTCTCTCCACTCTT
>CM054163.1:34084014-34091514 GCA_028751875.1 Rapana venosa
AGAGAGAGAGAGAGAGAAGAGAGAGAGAGAGAAGAGAGAAGAGAGAGAGAGAGAGAGAGAGAGAGATGGAAGAGAGAGAGAGAGATGGGAAGAGAGAGAGAGAGATGGGAAGAGAGAGAGAGAGATAGAGAGACGGACAAACAGAGAGTGTGTGTGCGCGTCAAAGTCAAAGTCAAACTTTTATTTTCAGATGGTACATTGAATAAGCAGTGCATTTGCTTTTTTTTCATCAAGCCATCTATCTAAAGAAAGAAAAAAAAAGCGAGAAAAAAAAAAGATAATGTATATGCAGACATAGAATAAAAAAACCTAATCTATGGTAAACTATACAAATCAAACAAAAAACCCCCAATAACATATGCATATGTGGAATTAAAACAAAACAAAAAACCCAGAAAAATATGAGACCATGTGTGTGTGGTGTGTGTGTGTGTGTGTGTGGTGTGTGTGTGTGTGTGTGTGTGTGTGTGTGTGTGGTGTGTGTGATTTGTGTGTGCGATTGTTGTGTGTGTTTGTATGTGTGTATATGTGTGTGATTGTGTGTTTGTGTGTGACTGTGTTTGTGTTTATATATATAACATATAATATATATATATAATATATAGTATATTTTAATAATATATGTGTGTGTGGTGTGTGTGTGTGTGACTCAGTTGTGTGTGTGTGTGTGTGAGGATGTGTCAGTGTGTGAATGTGTGTGAGTGCGGTGTGCGTGCGTTTATGTGTACGTGTTTGTGTACGTGTGTGCGTTCGTGTGTACATGTGTGTGTTTGTGAGTGCGTGCGTGCGTTCATGTATACGAGTTTGTGTGCGTGTTTGCGCACACGCGCGCGCGCTCGTGTATGCATTCGCTCGTGTGTATGTGCGTGTGTGCCTGTATGCGCGCACGCGCACGCGCAATTTCTGCAATTTTAACTTTCTAACAGCTAGCATACACTTCACCTCCACCCTTCCTCCTCTCTCACCTCCACCCCCCCCCCCCCACCCATATCTTCCCAACCTGTCATCCACCCCTCACCCCTTCCTCACCACCCTCTCTTCCTTCTCCCCCTCTCTCCTCCCTTCTCCCCCCTCTCCCCCTTTCTCCCTCTCTCCCCTCGGGCATCTTGTCTCCCCGAAACTGGTGACAGAAAGATAGCGATCAATATCCTTCTCCTACAAGAAAAAAATAAGCCAAGTTAAGGGGGGGGGATGGATGGGGAGAGGGGGTGAGAAGGGAAGAGGAGAGAAGCGAGAGAGAGAGAGAGAGAGAGAGAGAGCGAGCAGGGAGAAGAGAAGAGAGAGGGCGAGAGGGAAAGAGAGATAGAGATGGAAGAGACAGAGAGACAGAGAGAAAGCCAGACAGACAGACACTCTCCTACAAGGAGACATTGAGGGGAGAAAGACAGACAGATAACATACAGACACACAGAGACAGGCACAGAGACAGACAGAGACAAACACACAGACAGACAGACGACAGACAGACAGAAAGAAACGAGAGAAAGAGAGAGAGAGAGAGAGCGAGAGAGAGAGAGAGAGAAGAGAGAGAGAGAGAGAGAGAAAGCAGACAGAACAAGACAGAATTAGCAGTAAAGGGAGCACATGTGCATTAGATAGACAGACAGACAGACGGACGGACAGACAACAGAGATGGATGGATGGATGGATGGATGGTAGAGAGAGAGAGAGATATAGATAGATAGATAGATAGATAGATAGATAGATATAGATAGATAGATAGATAGATAGATAGATAGATAGATAGATAGATAGATAGATAGATAGATAGATAGATAGATAACTGCGTGAATTTAAATAGGTAGGTAGGTAGTTAGGTAGTTGCACAGATAGGTAGATAGATTGACAGGTAGGTACGTAGGTGCATAGCTAGGTAGGTAGAGAGGTAAAAAAATAGGTAAATAGGTAGGTAGGTAGATAAGTAGGTTTGTCCCTCTTAGCCCCCCTCCCCCCCCTCTCTCTCTCTCTCTCTATCTCTTCCTACCTCCATCCACCCCCCTCTCTCTCTGTCTCCTTTCTCATTCACCTCCTTCCCACTCTCTCTCTATCTCTTCCCCCTCCCTCCCCCCTCTCTCTCTTCTTTCTCTCTCCCGCCCCCCCCTCTCTCTATCTCTTCCTATCTCCCTCCCCGTCTCTCTCGCTCTTTCTCCTCCTTTCTCTCTCCCTCCCTCCTCCCTCTCTATATCTTTCCTCCCTTCCTTCCCCCCCCCCTCTCTCTCTCTCTTCTTCTTTCTCTCTCCCCCCTCCCCCCTCTCTCTATCTCTTCCTATCTCCCTCCCCCCTCTTTTCTTTTCCTTCTTTCCCCTTTCCCTCCCTCCTCCCTCTCTATCTCTTACTCCCTCCCTCCCCCTTCTCCCTCTCTCTCCCTCTCTCTCTCTCTCCTCCTCTCCTCTCTCTCCTCCTTGTCCTCCTTTCTCTCTCTCTTTGTCTTTCTCTTCTCTCCCTCCATTTGCTTTGTCTTCCTGTCCTTCCTAAAGCCGTTTGGTAAAGCAGAGATCCCCAAATCGATCAGATTGTATGAAAGAGGACAGAGAGAGAGAGAGAGACAGACAGACAGACAGACAGAGACAGACAACAGACAGAGGTGAGAGAGAGAAACAGACAGATAAAGGTAAGAGAAGAGAGAGAGAAGAGGAGAGAGAGAGAGAGAGAGAGAGAAGAGAGAGAGAGAAGAGCAACAGACAGACAGACAGAGACAGACAGACTGAGGTGAGATGGAGAGAAGAAAGAGAATAGGAGGGAGAGACAGACACACATACAGACAGAGTTGAGAGAGAGAGAGAGAGAGAGAAAAGAGAAGAGAAGAGACGAAGCGAAGAGAGAGAGAGAGAGATAAAGAGAGAGAGACAGACAGAGGCGAGAGAAAGAGACAGAAAGGAGGGAGACAGAGAGAGAGAGACAGAGACAGACAGACAACAGACAGATAGAGCGAGAGAAGAGAGAGAAGAGGAGAGAGAGAGAGAGAGAGAAAGAGAGAGAGAGAGAGAGAGAAAGACAGACAGACAGACAAAGCAAAGGAGGGAAAAGACAGATAGAAGAGAAGAAAAGAGACAGACAGACAGACAAAACAGACGAGGTGAGAGAGAGAGAGAGAGAAGAAAAAAGAATAGGAGAGAGAGAGAGAGAAAGAGAGAGTGACATACAGTCAGACAGAGAAAACAGACGGATGCAGAGAGAAGAAAAAGAAAAAGAAAGAAAGAAGAAAAAAGAGAGAGGAGAAGAAAGAAGAGAGAAGAAGAAAAGAAGAGAGAGAGAGAGAGAGAGAAGAGAAGAGAAGAGAAGAGAAGAGAAGAGAAGAGAAGAGAAGAACGAGACGTCAATTACTGGTGAAGAGCTTAATCATTAAAGTCAGGATCACACCCAGAATAATTAGACTAATAATGCCTTAGTGTTAGAAACCAGGCTTGGAATGGAAGGAGGTTTTGGGGTGAGAGTTGAGAAAGATAAGGTCATTAAGTTAGAGAGAAAGAGAGAGAGAGAGAGAGAGAGAGAGAGAGAAGAGAGAGGAGAGAGAGAGAGAGAGAGAGAGAGAGAGAGAGAGGGAGAGAGAGAGAGAGAGAGAGAGAGAGAGAGAGAGAGAAGAGAGAGAGAGAGAATTTACGAAGTTACGAATTTTTATTTACAGAGGGTAATAGATTAAGTACAATGACTTTTTTCATCCAGACCTCAAAAAGGGAAAAAAGTATCAACACCAAAAGCAAAGCAATATGTTTGAATGAAAAAAAATGGAAAGGAAAAGAGTAAAGCAAACGACAAAAGAGAAGATACACCAAGAATATACAAATACATCCAGAACAAGAAGGTAGTAATGAGAAAGAGAGAGGGAGACAGAGAGGAGAAGAGAGAGAGAGAGAGAGAGAGAAGAGAGAGAGTAGAGAGAGAACATAAGAGAGATGAGATGGGGAAGGGGCGATAAGAGCGGGAAGTGTGTGTGTGTTTGTGCGGTGTGTGTGTGTGTGTTCGTTTGTGTTGTGTGTGGTGTGTGGTGTGTGTGCGGGTGGTGTGTGTGTGTGTGTTTGTGCAGGTGTGTGTATGGTGTTTGTGTGTGTTGTGTGTGTGTTGTGTTTGTGCGGTTGTGTGAGCGAGTGTGTGTGTTGTGAGAGGAGAGAGTGTGTTTGTTTTGTTTGTTTCTTTCTTTCTTTCTTTGTCTACATCGTCTGAATTATTCGGAGTTTTTTTCTATTTTCTTCTCCGCAATTCTTAAAATTCCTCTTTGTCTGCAATTCTTTTTTCTTTTTCTTCTTCGTCTTCTTTTTTCTTCTTCAGAATTCTTCTTCTTTGCAATTATTTTTCGCAAGTTTTTCTTCTTGACATCTTTTTTTTCTTTTTCTCTTTTTTTTTTCTCTCTTCAAAATTCTTCTTCTACAAAGTTCTTCTTCATCATCTTCTTCTTCTTCGCAATTTGTCCTCATCGCAATTCTTCTCCACGACATTGGTCACTGAATAGCGTGGCAAGTATTTCTTTAAAAACACACACACACCACACTCTCTCCACACACACACACACTCTCTCTCTCTTTCACACACATACACACACACTCTCTATCTCTCTCTCTCTCTCTCACACACACACACATACACACACACACGCTCTCTCACACACACACACCCCTCTCACACACACACTCTCTCTCTCTCACACACTCTCTCACACACACACTCTCTCTACACACACACACTCGCTCTCTCTCACACACAAACACTCTCTCTCACACTTTCTCTTTTCTCTCTCTCTCTCTCTCTCTCTCCTCTCTCTCTCTCTCTCTCTCTCTCTCTCCCCTCTCTCTCTCTCTCTCTCTCTCTCTCTCTCTCTGACGTTTGTACGAGTATATTCGAAAAGAATATTGATGGTGATCCTGTGTCTGTCTTGAGAATTATATATATTTAGTATATCCTTGAAACACAAAACACACCCTGTGTTCAGTTTTATTATCTATAAGTTTCTCTCTCTCTCTCTCTCTCCCTCTCTCTCTCTCTCCCTTTCTCCTCTCTCCCCTCTCTCTCTCTCTCTCTCTCCTCTCTCTCTGTTGTTATTGCTGTAGTTGTTACTTTGTTTTTTGTTGTTGATTTGTTTGAGATTTTTGTTTGTTTGTTTTTTTTGTTTTGGTGTATGTATGTGTGTGTGTGTGGAGGGGGGAACGGTGTTGGGTTTTCAAAAAGTTATTCTTTTTTCTTTTCCTTCTCATTTGTTTCTTTGTTGTTTTTTCTTGTTTTTTGTTTTGTCTGTTTGGAGGGTGCTTTTGTCTGTTTGTTTTGTTGTTTGTTGTTGTTTTTTAAAAAAAAAAATTCTGTTTTTTTTTTTTTTCTTTTGGAGGGGGGGGGGGCGTTTCTGGGGTTTATTTTGTCGTTTGCTCGTCCGGGGTTGTTTGTTTGTTTGTTTGTCTGTTTGTTTGTTCGTTTTTTCTTTTTCTCTCTTTTTCTTAAAAAAAAAAGTTTTTTCCCTTTGCTTCTACTGTTTGAAAATATGAGTACTGAGTGCATTTTCAATGTGACCCCACGGGCGGGGACTGGATGTTAAAAAGCACATGAGTACTTATTCATTATCCTGAAAAAAAGAATTTGTTTCTATTACTTACAATGTGTAGATGTTCTTTTTATGACTTTTTGGCTTTTTCCCCCTCTTTATTATGTGAGTGTATGGGTATTACACTTATTTGATTATCATGACATTCAATTTGTATGAGTATAATTAAAAAGTGTTTGTGCTGATCGTGTGCTAATGTGAGTATTACATATTTAGTATTATCCCTGAACCCCCCCCCCCCCCCAACACACACACACTCACACACACACACACACACACATACATACACACACTCACTCACTCACTCACTCATACTCTCTCCCTCAATGACTGTATAGGTTTAGATTTCTTCTTTGTTTTGTTTCTTGTTTTTATTGTGTGGATGTATGGGTATTAAAATTATTTCATTTATCATGACATATAATTTGAAACGAATGTATCTAAAATGAGTGTTGATGGGATCGCATACTGTTTTGGGAATTATATATTGGATATTATCTCTGAAATACACACACACACTCTCTCCGTCTCTCTGTCTCTCTCTCACCTTTTATCGTCTCGCTTATAGTTATAGGTGTATCCTGATGAAGGATTCATATTTTATATTTTCAATACTTTATTGACTTGCCTCTGTACTTAAGTTTTAATGAGTGCCCTATTTCAATATCTTATAGTTAGGTGTAACAAGTATGTGTACCATTTGACATTGTGTAGATGTTTTATTTTATGACTTAAGTTTGGTTGTGTTATTTTTCTTGGCTCTGTTGTTGTTCTTGTTGTTGTTGTTTGTCTGTTTTTTTCTCTTTATCTTCTTCTGTTGGTTTGGTTTTTCTTTCTCTTTTTTTTTTGTTTGTTTTGGTTAGGGCTTTTTTTGGGGGTGGGGGTGGGTATTTTAGGGTTTTCTTTTATTTACTTGCTTTGGGGGGGGGGGGGGGGTTGTTGGGGGGGAGCTGTTTTGAAAAGGGTTATTTCCCCTTGTTTTATTGTGAGACTGTATAAGTATTGGGCTATTATTATTAAGATGTATCCCTAACGGGCGGGGACTGGATGTAAAAAGGCACATATGTGCTTATTCATTATCCTCGAAATAAAAGAATTTGTCATTGTCATTGTCATTGTCAAGGTATTCTTACATCTGTTTAAGCAAAGACTAGTTGATATGTTTATCCAGGAATGGTATAGTACAATCAGAGACCGAGTCAGATATTACAGTTACAGGTGTTTCAAAACAATATTTGCTAAAGAAGAATATCTTCTACACTTAGATACCTACTGCTTTAGAGTTGCTGTGTCACAGGTGAGATGTAACAATAATGTACATCGATATAGTGCACAGAATCAGAAGAAACAATGTCTATTTTGTAAACCCAAAGTTGAAGATGAAAAGCATTTCCTTTATGGATGTTTTGTGTATAATGATTTAAGAATTAAATTTTTAAGGGATTGTGTTGATACACCTTTGCATGATCTACTTAAAGCAGAAAACAGTAGCAAAAATCACTGCCTGTCTAGATATATATTCTATGCCATCAATAAGAGAAAAAATTTGTTGTATTAGGATATTTACATCACAAACGAAGATACGGTTATCGTTTTGTTATGATTTTGAAAAACTATATGTATATTGATTTTATCCAGACATAAGGAAGGTACATTTAGATCAAAATAGTGAATTATGTTTGATGCATATGTATTTTTATGTATTTGTGCATTGTCTTCATTATTTCTTTCACTGAAAGTGAGCTTGGTATTGTGTATGTTATTGGGTTTTTGCCCACTCTGTGGCATTGTCAATTTCTTCTACGCCAACCATGTATTATGGCCTAAGGCTGATATACATTAAATTTCTGAGTTCTCTCTCTCTCTGAGTTCTCTCTCTCTCTCTCTCTCTCTCTGTCTCTCTCTCTCTCTCTCTCTCTCTCTCTCTCTCCTCTCTCTCACACCCCACACTCTCTCTCTCTCTCTGTCTCTCTCCC
>CM054163.1:34094014-34116514 GCA_028751875.1 Rapana venosa
TTAAGCCTCTACTCTCATTTATTTTCAGAACATGATTTAAACGCTCTAACCGCTGACCAATTTCTGTCAACGTGTACACACACTCTCTCTTTTGTCTTCTTTGTCCAACATTTTTTTCAAAAAAACACCCCCCTTTTTTCTTTGGGTGGGGGGAGAGGGAGAGAGAGAGCTGGGGGGGGAGAGACATGAGGGATTATGGCTTAGGCGGATTAAATTCGACAGTTAGGAGAGAAGGGGATTTAAAGTTTTGTAGAGTTTGAACTGAAGTCTCATTTTCTTTCAGAAAGGGATCGGGGATTCTTTTTTTTTTTTTTTTGGGGGGGGGGGGGGGGTAGAAAAAAGGACGGATGTGGGATGGGGCGGGGGGGGAGGGGGGGAGGGAGAGCGGAGGGGGGTGTTAAGGACATAGGGCTTTTAGGTTGATGAAGACAATTTCTTGATTTTGTTGACAGTCGTTGGTAGGTAGTAGGGGGTAATGGGGTGGTTTTTTATGGTTGGATTTTGCTTGTTTGGTTTTTTTGTCTGTTCAGAATGTGATTAGCTTTGTTTGAAGGTATATAGGACCTTAGAAGAAAGCAATCAGCTGTGTATGTGAACTGTACAGGTGGTGGTGGTGGTGGTGGTTATGGTTATTGTTGTTGTTGATGTTGTTGATGATGATGCTGATGTTGCTACAACAGTTGTTTGATTGTTGTTGCTCGAGTGCTGTTTAAGATAACTGGTTTAATCTCTCTCTCTCTCTCTCTCTCTCTCTCTCTCTCTCTCTCTCTCTCTTTTCTCTCTCTTCTTTCTCCCTCCCCCCACCCTCTCTCTCTCTGTATGGCTCTCTCTCTCTCTCTCTCTCTCTCTCTCTCTCTTACCCTCCTTCCTCCCTCCACCCCCCCTCTCTCTCTCCTCCTTCTCTATCTGTCTGTCTCTCTCTCCCTCTTCATCAAACTGGGAAGAAAAGGCAAGGCTGGGAATCGAACCCACAAACATCACGGCTTACTTGTTAGGCAGGTGAACGTCTTAACCATCCTGCCACCTTTCTCTATTATTCGTCTGAAATGAGTCAACATATCATAGTTAGTTACTACAAACAAGACTGTATTTTGAGGACTCAGGTTAAGTATATGTTTATGTGTGGTTGATGTGGTTTTTTCCCACAACGCGGTGCCCGTCCTGGGTTGTTGACCCTTATGGTTGGAGAGGGCGTTGATACAAGGAACGACAGTAGAGTTGGTTTTATACCCTATTTTAATCTGTATATAGCTGCACAGTTTTAATCTGAGATTTAAAAGTTGGTGAGGTGACAGACCCGATCTGGCCTTTGTGATTGGCGGGGCTATGTGTGTTGATGCACAGAGCTTAAAACATACACACATATATATGTATATACATACATAAACGAAGAGAATTAAGGCACTGGCAATATCTACACTTAAAGTTGACGTTGAAGATCGTAAAAAAAAAAATCCCCAGCCTTAATTCACCAGACGCCGCTTGGATTCGAACCCACGACTTCATGGACCCATGAGATTGAAGCCGAACAGTCTGAACCACTCATCTATAGCGTCCGTCATTAAATAAATTGAAGTAGCTTTTATAACTCGGGAGTAGAACCTAGTGGGATTTGCTTCTCAAATGGAAAGTTAGCCATGCGAAGAAGATGGATGAATCCTGCATGTGCAGGAGATGAGCAGGATTAATAGTAACTACCCCGAAGATGGGGGCGACTGTTCGTGTGGCCTTCTTTGGCTTGAGTGTAGCCCCGCAACGTGGTAATGGATGCCTGCTTACTGTAGGGACAGGGCTGGGGGGGAGAGGGGGGGGGGGGTAAGCTGTGAGGGAGAAGAGATGGGCACTTAGGGAAAGGTTGAACGTTTATCTTCACTTTCAGTTGGGTGTCACATAGGGACAAATGTAGAAGTCATAGCACTCGCTTTTCCCTCAAGCCAAGGTTAAACAGCATTGAGCGTGATTACCAAGTGGATGGGTGACCGTTTGCGCTGCCTTCGCTTCAGTATAGTCCCCCAGTTCACCCGACTGTAAGTGGGTACCTGCCCTCTTTAGGGTCAGGGAAGGTAAAGCAGCCAGGGAGAGGAGATGGTGCCGCCCTCAATATGCTGGCCCTAGAGAAGCTGAGGTCTCTGATGCCTCACTCGCCATCGACTGCACAAGTTATGGGACACCTTTACGTTTACCACCTCTGTATCAAGAAAAATGTGCCTGTAAGATATGAATAAGCATGTGTTGACAACAGACTTGTCTGATGAGAATGAAGGAGTTTAGAATCAAAAAGGTTTAGGTTTTGCAATTTAGAATCAAGAAGGTTTAGGTTTTTGTAATTTTGTTTAGTCTGGCGTTTTTGTCTTAGTTTAGCTTTACTAAAATCTCTCTGTGTGTCATAGTTATACTTTCCTTTGTTGATAAAGATGCTCACTACCCATGCCTTTATTTGCCCTCATCTGTCCCATAACCTAGTAGATCGTTGGGGGTACCACTGAAGATCTTGCAACCACTCCCCATCACTTATAAGAATAACATTGTACATTGTCATTTACCATTTAGAAGGAAAAAAAAGGTGTTTGCGCTATCAAAAGATTTCCTACATGTGAGTCATGTACGTCTTGCCTGTCTTGTCAGTTCTTTCTTTCTTTCTTTCTTTTTTTTTAGGGAAGGGGGGGAGGGGGGGTTGTGGTCCTGAAAGTGAACAAGTTCAGAATGTCAGGTTGACTCCCAGCCTCTTTAAAACTGCAGTCGAACTTTCTTGCAAACTTTCCTGCCCCCTCCTCCCCACCCCTCCTCTCCCCTAACCCTCCTTCTCTTTAATCTTCTGCCATCACCTCCCCAATTTTGGGCCACTAAGCACAGTAGTGCTCATCTTCAGACGTAGCACAAGCATTTTGGCGCAAGCAATTTTCCGCTGAATTTGCCTTTTTGGCCACTTGCTTGTTTAATGTTCGTCTGTGCGAGTGCGAGGCTTCTCTGTAGTGTGCAGTCTTTTCTTTTTCTTCTTCATTCTTTTATTTTATCGAGGATAATGGAATAAAGCACGAATTGTGCTTTTTTTCCCCTTACATCCAGTTCCCCTGTGTATGCAGTTTTGTCAATTTTGTAATTTATTTATCATTTTATTTTTTTATTTTTTTATTTTTTATCGAGGATAATGGAATAAGCATTTATGTGCTTTTTTACATCCAGTCCCCTGTGTGTATGCAGTTGTGTAGATTTTGTCACCCGTTCCCACCGGCACATAATGGCCTATTCTTCCGAAAAGCGGAACAGGTTTTAACGTGTGCGCAAAATGTTCTGCGTGCGTTCGCGCACAGGACCTCGGTTTATAGTCTCATCCGAAGGACTTTTTAGGGGGAGAGTGGAGTCAGCACTGATGTTAACTCCAGGAGGAAAAATCCTCCCGAACGAGAATCGAACCCGGGTCAGCAGATCACGAATACATCACTCTAACCACCAGGCTATCCCGTCCCCCTTGTGGGATGCTGTTTATACTGACAGGGCCCCTGGCATCCCCACATGGGGTAAAATGGGAGGGGGGGGGTAAATATATAATAATAATAATAATAATAATAATGATGATGATGATGATGATGATGATGATGATGATGATGATGATGATAATAATAATAATAATAATAATAATAATAAAGAATAATGTATGGAATTTTATATAGCGCTGAATCTTGTAAAGCAACAAATCAAAGCGCTTTTTTAAAATTTTAGCGTGTGTATGCGGTTTCGTAAATTTTGTCATCTGTTCCCACCGGCACACAATGGCCTACTCTTTCGAACAGCGTAACAGGATTAAACGTGTGCGCAAGATGTTCTGCATGCGTTCGCACTCGGGGCCTCGGTTTTTAGTCTCATCCGAAGGACTTTGACATTCAGTTCGATTTTTTGGTCAAACTGGGAAGAAAGGGCGAGGCTGGGAATCGAACCCAGAACCTCACGGTTTACATGTTGGCAGGCAAACGTCTTAACCATCCTGCCACCTTCCTTCCGTATATATGTGTCATTACTCCAAAGAGAAGGTCTTGAGTGAACATCGTTTAGACCTAACAAGCAGAATTAGAGGGCGATGAACCGGCAAGGGATATCTGCATACAGCCCTTACAACTTTCTAACCAGGTTTTGCTTGTCCTAGTCCGGTTGTGTTGTGTTTTTTTATATCAGAATAGTTGTCTTGTCTTTTCAGTCTTTCTGTCTGTTTCTGTTTGGCTCCGTGTGTGTGTGGTTTGTGTGTGTGTGTGTGTCTGTCTGTCTGTCTGTCTGTCTGTCCTGCTGTCTCTGTCTCTGTCTCTCACTCTCATTCTGGGGACGGGATAATCTAGTGGTTAGAACATTGCACTCGTGATCTGACGACCCGGGTTCGATTCCCGTTCACGGGGATATTTTCCCATGGAGTTAACATCAGTGCAGACTCCACTCTCCCCAAAAGTCCTTCGGATGAACCCTAACGAGGCCCGTTGCGAAAGCGAACATCTCGCGCACACGTTAAAAACTTGTTCCCCTTTTCGTAAGAGTAGGCAAAATTTTAAGCCGGGGGGGATAGATGACAGAATTTTACAAAACCGCTACACACGGGGAAGGGTGTGAAAAGCAAATAAAAAGCTTATTCCATATCCCTTTCGCTCTCTTCTTGTCTTTTCTCTCTCTCTTCTCACTCTTCCTTGTCTCTTTGTCTCTCTCCTTTTCTCTCTCTTCTTCTTCTCTCTCTGTCTCTCTTCCCGTCCGCTCTCTCGTCTCTCTCATCTCTCTGCCTTTGTGTCTTCTGGTTTTTTTTCCCCCCCTCTCTCTCTGTCCCCTCTCTTCTCTCTTGTGGTCAAGGTGGATGGGGGGGGGGGGGGGGGGGGGGGGGGGGGTCAGAATGTTGGCTGCTTTTTAAATTTTCTGTCTGGTTGTTTCTCGGTCTTGTGTGTGTTTGGTCTCTCTGTCTTCCTCTCTGTCTATGTCTGTCTCTTTGGGTCTCCGTCTCTGTTTGAATCTCTTCTGTCTGTCTCTGTCTTTGACACACCACTCTCTCTCTCTCTCTCTTCTCTCTCTCTCTCTCTCTCTCTCTCTCTCTCTCTCTCTGTCTCTTTATGCCTCACTGTGTCTCTTTGTCTCTCTCTCTCTCTCTTACTCTCTCTGTCTCGCTCTCTCTGTCTCTCTTGCTCTCTCTCACTCTCTGTCTCACTGTGTCTCTGTGTCTCTCTCTCTGTCTCTCTATGTCTGTCTCTCTCTGTCTCTCTCTCTCTCTATCTCGCTCTCTCTCATCGTTCAGACCTAACAAGCAGAATCAGAGGGAGATGAACCAGCAAGGGATGTGTGTTGCCCCCAGACTGACCCCAACACTTACAACTTTTTAACCAGTTTCTGCTTGTCCTTCTAGTCAAGTGGTTTTTTTCCAGACTAGTTGGCTGTCTTTTTGGTCTGTCTGTCTCTTTCTCGGTCTCGGTCTCTGTGTGTGTTTGTGTCTCTCTCACTCTCTCTGTCTTTATCTCTGTATCTATCTCTGTCTCTGTATCTTTCTCTCTCTGTCTCTCTCACTCTCTCAGTTTCACTCTCTCTGTCTCGCTCTCTCTTTCTCTTTATCTTTCTCTCTCTGTCTCTCTCACTCTCTCATGTCTCGCTCTCTTCTGGCTCTCTGGCTTCTCTGCCTCTCTGTGTCTCTGTGTCTCTCTCTCTGTCACTCTATGTCTCTTCTCTCTCTCTGTCTCGCTCTCTCCTCTGTCTCTCTCTCTCTCTCTGTCTCGCTCTCTCATCGTTCAGACCTAACAAGCAGAATTAGGAGGAGATGAACAAGCAAGGGATGTGTGTTGCCCCCCAGACTGCCCCCCCCCCCTCCCCCCCCCCCCCCCCCCCCCCCCCCCCCCCCCCCCCCCCCCCCCCCCCCCCCCCCCCCCCCCCCCCCCCCCCCCCCCCCCCCCCCCCCCCCCCCCCCCCCACCTACAGCTTTTAACCAAGTTTTTTTCTTGTCCCGGTCGGTGTTTTTTTTTCAGAATAGTTGGTTGTCTTTTTGGTCGGTCTGTCTATTTCTTTTTTTCTGTTTGTCTCGGTTTCTGTCTGTGTGCGTTTGTGTCTCTCTGTCTATGTCTGTCTCTTTGTCTCTGTTTGAATCCCTCTCTGTCTGTCTCTGTCTTTGACTTTCTCTCTCTCTCTCTTTTCTCTCTCTGTCTGTCTCTCTTCCTCTGTCTCGCTCTCTCTGTCTCTCTCGCCCTCTCTCACTCTCTCTCTCTCTGTGCCTCTCTGTGTCTCCCTCTGTCCCTCTCTGTGTCTCTGTCTCTGTCTCTCTCTCTCTTTTCTCTCTGCCTCTCTCTCTCTCTGTCTCTCTCTCTCTCTCTCTGTCTCGCTCTCTCTCATCGTCCAGTCCTAACAAGCAGAATCAGAGGGAGAGGAACCAGCAAGGGATGTGTGTTGCCCCCAGCACTTGCACAACTTTTTAACCAGTTTCTACTTGTCCTGCTAGTCAAGGTTGTTGTGGGGTTTATTTCAGAATAGTTGGCTGTCTTTTGGGTCGGTCTGTCTGTCTGTCTCTCGGTCTCTGTCTGTGTGTGTTTGTGTCCGTCTGTCTTGCTCTCTCCGTCTCTCTCTGTCTATCTGTCTCTCCATTTTTGTCTGTGTGTGTGTGTCTCTCTGTCTCTCTGACGCGCTTTCTCTGATCGTGCTTCTTCTCTCTTTGTCTCTCTCTCTGTGTCTCTGTCACTCTCTCTGTGTCTCGCTCTTTCTCTGTCTCTCTCTCTCTCTCTTTTTCTGTCTCTCTCTGTCTCTTTGTCTCTCTCTCTTTCTTACTCTCTCTCTCTCACTCTCTCAGTTTCACTCTCTCTGTCTCGCTCTCTCTTTCTCTCTCTGTCTCTCTCACTCTCTCTGTCTCGCTTCTCTGGCTCTCTCTTGCCTCTCTGTGTCTCTGTGTCTCTCTCTCTGTCACTCTATGTCTCTCTCTCTCTCTCTCTCTCTCTCTCTCTCTGTCACTCTCTGTCTGTCTGTCTCTCTCTCTGTCTCGCTCTCTCATCGTTCAGACCTAACAAGCAGAATGAGAGGGAGAGGAACCAGCAAGGGATGTGTGTTGCCCCCAGCACTTGCACAACTTTTTAACCAGTTTCTGCTTGTCCTGCTAGTCAAGGTTGTTGTGGGGTTTTTTCTCAGAATAGTTGGCCGTCTTTTGGGTCTGTCTGTCTCTGTCTGTTTTTCTGTTTGTCTCGGTCTCTGTCTGTGTGTGTTTCTGTCTCTCTGTCTTGCTCCCTCTGTCTCTCTGTGTGTCTCTTTGTCTATCTGTATGTGTGTGTGTGTGTCTCACGCGCTGTCTCTGTCTCGCTCTCTCTGTGTCTCTGTCTCGCTCTTTCTCTCTCTCTCTCTCTGCCTCTCTCACGTGCTTTCTCTGTCTCGCTCTCTCTCTATGTCTCTGTCCCTCTCTCTCTGTCTCGCTCTTTCTCTGTCTCTCTCTTTCTCTGTCTCTCTCTCTCTGTCTCTCTCTGTTTATCCATCTGTCTCCCCATCTCTGTCTCTCTCCCTTTTCTCTGTCTCTTTCTCTTCCTTCTCTCTCTGTCTCTGTCTCTGTCTCTCTCTCTCTCTATCTATCTATCTATCTGTCTCTGTCGTCTGTCTCTCTCTGTCTCTTTCTCTCTCTCTTTATCCCCCCTCGCTCTCATCCTCTCTGTGTGTATATGGAGGGGGGGGGGGGGAGCAGAGGGGAGGGAGAAGGAGAGATGATGGATGCACATATGTGTATATGTGTGTTTGTGAGTGTATGTGTGTGTGTGTGTGTGTGAGCGTGTGCGCGCTATACACATAGTGTTCTGTAGTTGACAAGTGGTGGTGTTCTATGGGGTGTGGGTGTAAGCCTGATCCCGATGTCAATATTGTCCAACAAAACCAAGGAGGGAAAATCTATTTGCTGCTCACACACACACACCCACATACATACACATCCATACATACACAAACCCACACACACATACATACACACACACTCACACACATACATACACACCCATACACACACACATACACTCACACTCACACATACACCCCCCCCCCACATACACACACTTACACACGCACTCACACACATACACACACACATACACACACACACACACAACACATAACACTCACACACACTCACACATACACACAACACATAACACTCACACACATACACACACAACACACACAAACACATACACACACTCACACACACACACTCACACATACGCTACCCCCCCCCCCCCCACACACACACACATCACAAACACACACTACACACTCACACGCATACACAACACACACACACGCACACACACACAACTGACGGCTTAGCTGTGTACTGCATCTACAGACCAGTAGTGTCTTGTTACAGCTCGCGTGGTCAGGCCATACAACATGTCGTCCAGTTCTTAAATCGATTTCGTTCTCCCGTGGGGATGCCAGGGACCTGTCAAAATAAACAGTATCCCCACCTTACCAGACAGCTAGGAGTAATAATAATAATAAAAATAATAATAATAATGATAATAATAATAATATATGGTATTTATATAGCGCTGAATCTTGTAAAGCAACAAATCAAAGCGCTCAGATGACTTTTAAAAAAAAAATTATTATTTTATATCGAGGATAATGGAATAAGCACTCAAGTGCTTTTTTTTTACATCCAGTCTCCGTGTGTATGCGGTTTTGTAAATTTTGTCATCTTTTCCCACCGGTACACAATGGCCTACTATTTCGAAAAGCGGAACAGGATTTTAACGTGTGCGCAAGATGTTCTGCATGCGTTCGCACACGGGGCCTCGGTTTATAGTCTCATCCGAAGGACAGCTCAGATAGAAACGAATAACTCGAGTCTGAAAACTCTGTCAACACCTCGTCAGTTTCGCCTTTTTGTAACTGAAAAAGATTGAACTCAACCATTGGCGACTAAATTCTGGTTAAACAAGCTAGGTGTTGAAATTCAGCCTAAAACATGGCTCACAGCCAGTAAAACTACCACTGAAACTAGACTGCGGTTACTCCATTGGAAAATATTACACAATATATATCCTACTAACATACTGCTTAACAAGTTAGGCATAGCTAATAGTAAACACTGCACATTTTGCACTGAAGAGATAGACTACATTGAACATTTCTTCTATGAGTGTAAAAAAAAAAAGAGATTTGGAAATATGTTGAACACAAAATACTACATAAATCTAACATATCCATTAAATTAACACTACAGAATGTACTATTTGGTTTTGATTGATATGAAATAAATAAGCTTGTAAACAGTTACATCAACTTACTAATCCTGATTGCTAAAATGTGTATTGGAATAGTTAGGTACAGCACTCCATTTGACATTACCACTATCTTTGACCGTGAGCTTCGTTACAGAGAGATAGATTACAAAATTAATAATAATAATAATAATAATAATAATAATAATAATAATAATAATAAACCATCAGTACAAAACATTTTTATTAAAAAAAGAAAAAAAGAAAATGCCACCGTCGTTTTCAAAATGTTCGTTTTTTGTCAATCTCTTCCCTCAGTTTTTTGGCTAATATGAAAATAATGAATTTCGGACTTTCAGGAAGTATCCTTTGAAATACATGAGTTGTATATTTGAGAAAAAAAAATCTTGTTGGCGCCACAAAAAAAGGATCTTGTGGGCGCCACATCTGTCCCACAGAACCAATGAAAAAAGAGCACATTTTGATTTTTTTAAAAGTCTATTCTATTGTGTGAGTAATTATAGGCCATTATATTTCAGTGCCAAAAGAATGGAAATGCCAAAAAAAATCATAAACCAATAAAAGCACTGTATATGTGTTTGCGCTAGTATAAAAAGGAGAAGGAATACAATGCTAACTACTTACTGTACATCCTGTATTTCAAAGTTAATGCCCTTTCAACACATGTGAGTCGTGAAGGCTTTGTCTCTTAGTTCGAATTTTCTGGAAGCTAACTAGTTTAGAATGCCAATCTGGTGCCCTAGTCCCTTCAGCCTTCTTCTGTGTGCACTTACTCTCCATCTATTTATCCCTACTTCCTTCGTTTAAAACTTTGCCCTTGCTTCCGTAAACTTCCAGATAACTACAACACTGTAATGGCACTCATGTTCAGACCTAGCGCAGCACCGTAAATCTTAGTTTCTGCTGAATTGATTTCTGCACAGTTTGCTTGTCTGAGTTCAGGGGAGGCTTGCGTGGATAATTGGAGTTGTAGTCTATATATAAAATGTAAATCGGAAAAGGAGGAAGGAAGGAAAGAAGGGAGGATGAGGAAGAGAGGAGATGGATTTTTTTTTAAACGCAGAAGGAAAAGAATAGCTTTTTCTTTGAAGCTGAAGATGTAAGGACACGTTTCTTTGTTGGTGAAGTCAGACAATTTCAGTGAATAAAAAGAAAAATCAGATTTTTTTGTATGGATGCTGTGGCATTTGTGCCTAGAAGGTCTGTTCCTTCTCCTCTTCTTCTTCTTCTCAGCATTTTTCTTCTCATTTTCATTCTCCTTTTTCGCGGATTGTTTTTCTTTTCCTCATTGCAGTCTTCTTCTTCTTCTTCTTCTTCTTCTTCTTCTTCTTCTTCTTCTTCTTCTTCTTCTTCTTTTCTTCTTCTTCTTCTTCTTCTTCTTCTTCTTCTTTTCTGTCTTCTTTTTCTTTGCAGTCTTCTTCTCTTGTTTCTTCTTTGCGTTCTTTGTATTATTCTTCATCGCATTTTTTTCTTTCTTCTTCTTTGCAATTCTTCTTCTTCTTCTTCTTCTTCTTCTTCTTTCTTCTTCTTCTTCTTCTTCGCATTTCTTCATCTTCTTCTTCTTCGCAATTCTTCATCTTCTTCTTCTCTTCTTCCTTTTTGCAACTCGTCTTTGCAATTCTTCTTCGCAATTTTTCTTCTTTGCATTTTTCGCATCTTCTTCTTTGGAAATTCTTCTTCTTCGCATTCTTCTTCTTTACATTCTTCTTGCATTCTTCGCATTCTTTTTCGCATTCTTCTTCTTTGCAATTCTTCTTCTTCGCAATGCTTATTGTTCTTCTTCGCAATTCTTCTTATTTGCATTCTTCTTCTTTTTCGCAGTCTTCTCCTTTGTCTTCTTCGCAATTCTTCTTCTTCTTCTTGTTCTTCTTCTTGTTCTTCTTCTTCAGCATCTTAGTTTCACATGAATTGGTTTCTGCACTGTTGCTTGTCTGAGTTCAGCAGAGTCTTACATGGATAACTGGAGTTGTAGATTGTGCACAAAATGTAAACTTGGGAAGGCAGGAAGGAAGGATGAGGAGGAGAGAGGTTGGATTTAAAAAGAAAAAGAAGAGGAATTACAAATAAAAAGAAAAGCTCTTTTTTTGAACAGTCCTTCGAATGACTCAGTTACAATCTCAAGCAGAGGATCTTGACTTAGTTTTCACACCCTATCTATTGTTCATAAAAGAGGAAGCAAGCCAGCGTGGGTTGATAGTACAGATGACACGAACATGCCCAGCATGCACACTGTATCTAGAGAGTTATGGACTCCGCCAGATTCCATGTCCCCAGAACACGCAGCCTGAAAATATTCAAGAAGTACAATTTTATTCTTTATTCTTTTATATCGAGGCCAATGGAGTAAGCACTTTTGTTCTTTTTTTATATCCAGTCCCCGTGTGTCTGCGGTTTTGTAAAGTACGAAGTCCCTAGTGTGCTGTGGGCTCATTGGGAAGACTGGGACCACACAGTCGAGCTTTCTCCTCTTTAGGGATGCGAGTTTGAGGGTGTTGTTTCCATTACCTGACCACCACTGCAAGTGTCCATTCATTCTTCTTAAATATTGACTTTTCTTGCTGCCTTATTTTCTTTGAGCCACAGAATCAGAGACAGTTTTCTTTTATTGTATGATGATCAATGAAGGTGATGTAACAATGTTGCTGTGGAAGTGCATTTGCTTTGAGACTACGTGACAAGGCTGTAGTCTACGCTTCCTATCATTATATTCTGCAACCAGTCAGTCCTAAGAGATACAGACACCTGCAAGTGTTGGTCAGGTAATTCTGAGCAACACTGTCAAAATCGTATCCGTTAAGTGGATGAAGCTCTACTGTGTGGTCCCAGTCTTCCCACTGAGCCCACAGCACACTCACTCTGGGTAGGAGCCGACCAGAGTGCGAAAGAGTCCTTATGACTTTTACGGGATTCGAACCCGTGATCTTCCAGTTCATAACCCGAGGCACTGACCATTGCGCCAAGGTGTGTGGTCTTGATTTATTTTCTGATTATATGTATGGGTGCTGTACAGGACACTTTCGTTGTGTGAGCTACAACTGTGAAGCTAACAAACCGAAGTGAAGTAAAATTAGGAATGGAAAGATAAATCGAGATAGAAAAATAAGGAGAAAAAGATAAGATCAATCGATTGAAAGATAAATCAAGGATGAAAAGATAAGGATGGAAAGATGAATCAAGGAATGAAAGATCAAACAAGATTGGAAAGATAAATCAAAGATGGAAAGATAAATCAAGATGAAATAAAAATGAATCAAAATTGAAAAAGATAAATCAAGGATGTGAAAGATAAATCAAGTGGGGAAATGAAAAGATAAAATCAATGATTGAAAGATAAATCAAGGATTGAAAAGATAATCAAGGAAGAGAATAAGATAAACCAATGATTGAAAAAAAATCAAGGGGTGAAGAGAAAGATAAATCAAATGATTTGAAGATGAATAAATTCAAAGATAAATAAGATAAGATCAAGGATGGAAAGATCAAAAGGATTGAAAGATGATAATCAAGGATAAAAATAAATCAATGATAAGTAATAAGATAAGAATCAAGGATGGAAAAAGATGTAAATCAATGAATTAATAAAGAGCAATCAAGGATTGAAAAGATAAATATTCAAGAATTGAACAGATGAATAAAGAATTGGAAAGAAAATCAAGAATGGAAAGAATAAAAAAAGATGAAAAATTGAAAAAAACAAGAGAAAAATAAATCAAGGATGAAAAGATACATCAAGGATGGACAGACAAGGATGGAAAGATACATCAAGGATTGAAAGATAAATCAAGGATAGAAAGATAAATTAAGGAGGAATCAACAGTGAATGTCCGTTCCCCAGAGTACACCACTTGTGTACTTGTCCTAGGCTATCTTCGTTAAGGAGGTATCTGTGAGTGAGTGAGTGAGTGAGTGAGTGTGTTGTTCTTCAATTTAACGTCTATTCACATTAAGTGATATTAGACACAATGAGTGAGTTGTTGTTGTTGACTTCAATTTTACGTCTGTTCACTTTTAGTGATATTAGACGCCCCCCCCCCCCCCCTCCCCCCATTCCCTCCAAAAAAACCAAACCAAACAAACAAACACAATGAGTGAGTGTGTGTGTGTGTGTGTGTGTGGTGTGTGGTGTGTGTGTGTGTGTGTGTGTGTGTGTGTGTGTGTAAGTGTGTGTGTGTGTGTGTTAAGTTCTTTTGTGTCCCTATCTCTGTGTCTGTGTCTTTTAGTGTTATGTGTGTCTCTTTAACTCAGTCTGTCTGTGTATCTGCTCTTATTCTCTTCGTTGTGTCTCTAATGCCTGTGTTGTGTGTCTGTTCTCGTTTCTTCTTAAGTCTGTCTGTTGTCTGTGTCGTGTCGTATCATATCTCTTCTTGTATCTCTGTCTGTCTATCTCTCTCTCTTCTCTCTAACATCAGTCCTATCTGCCTGTTTGTCTCTCTCTGTCTGTCTGTCTCGTCTGCTCCTGTCTGTCTGTCTCTGTCTGTCTTCTCTCTATCCCTTCTTTTCTCTCTATCTGTCTGTCTCTCTCTGTCTCTTCTCTGTCTTCTCTCTCTCCTAACTTCTCTCCGAGCTTAAATCTTGAGGAATATATATGTAACGCAGGCTCTAGATAAACGTTAGCAGACTATGAATCAAACGGATTCTATACCTAATAACTGAAAATATTGCTTGGCATTTATCTGGACTTTGGATTATTTCTCATGTCCTGTTCATATCCATTCGTGTGTTAATATGTCGTTTACTATTGCCCCCTTTGACTGATGGGCTTGTAGCTTTTGTCAAATAAAATTCGTTTATTCATTCATTTTTTCATTCTCTAACTCTGTCTTTATCTCTATCTTTCCGTCTCTCTTCTCTCTCTCTCTCTCTCTCTCTCTCTCTCTCTCTCTCCTCTCTCTCTCTCTCTCTCTCTCTCTCTCTCTCTCTCTCTAACTCAGTCGGTATGTCTCTGTCTGTCTGTCTGTCTGTCTATCTCTCTATCTGTGTCTTTATCTCTGTCTATCTTTCTCTCTCTCTCTCTCTCTCTCTCTCTCTCTCTCTCTCTCTCTCTCTCTCTCTCTGTCTGTCTGTCTGTCTGTCTGTCTCTCTCTCTGTCTCTATCTGTGTCTATCTCTATCTTTCTCTCTCTCTCTCTCTCTCTCCTCTTCTCTCTCTCTCTCTCTCTCTGTCTTCTCTCTTCTCTCTCTCTTGTCTTTTCTCTGCTTTCTCTCTCTCTATTCTGTCTGTCTGTCTCGCTTCTCCTCTCTCTCTCCTCTCTGTCTGTCTGCCTCTCTTCTTTTTTCTCTCTACTCGTTTCTCTCTTCTGTCTTCTCTCTCCCTCTCTCTCTTCCTCTCTCTCTCTCTCTCTCTCTCTCTCTCTCTCTCTCTCTCTCTCTCTCTACCTGACTTTTAGCAACCAGACTCATTATTTCAAAAGTGGATATAGAGAGCAGGGACCCCACAAGCAATAGCAGTGTGGTGTGTGTGTGTGTGTGTGTGTTGTGTATGGTGTGTTGCGTGTGTATGCTGTGTATGCGTGTGTATGCGTGTGTGTGTGTGTGAGTGTGTGTGTGAATGTGTATGTGAGTGTGTGTGCGCGCATGCGTGCGTGATTGTGTGAGTGTGTATATGTGTAAGTGCATGTATGTATGTATGTATGTTTTTATGTTTTTATGTATGTATTGGATTTTAGAGTATGTATGTGTGTATGTTTGTATGTACGTACGTACGTTCTTATGTATGTATGTATGTATCTGTGTATGCATGCATGTATGCATGTATACATGCATGTGTCTCTCTGTGTGTACAAATACAAACCTACATACATCAATGTACATCCATAAATGCACCCATGCGTAATTTATCCCTGAATTCGCACTTCTCATTTCGTGTAAGAAATATGTGGTTTCTATAGATTTCGCATCGTAGGATTGACACAAATGGAGGTATTGTAAGGGGGCGGGGGGGGGGGGGTGTAGGGAGGGAGTGTCTGTGTAAGCCTGATACCAGTATCAATATTTTCCAACAAAACCAACTGGGAAAAATCTGGTCTTGAAACACAGCTGACGGTTTAGCTGTGCACTGCATCTACAGACCATTATATTTCTTTTTTATATTATTTTTTTTTATTCATCTATTTTTATTTATTCTTTTATTTATTCTTTTATATCGAGGATAATGGAATAAGCACTCAGATGCTTTTTTTTACATCCAGTCCCCGTATGTATGCGGTTTTGTAAATTTTGTCATCTGTTTCCATCGGCACACAATGGCCTACTCTTCCGATAAGCGGAACAGGATTTTACGTGTGCGCAAGATGTTCTGTCTGCATGTGTTCGAACACGGGGTCTCGGTTTATAGTCTCATCCGAAGGACTTTGACATTCAGTTCGATTTTTTTTGTCAAACTGGGAAGAAAGGGCGAGGCTGGGAATCGAACCCACAACCTCACGGTTTACTTGTTGGCAGGCGAACGTCTTAACCATCCTGCCACCTTCCTTCCTTTTTTAAATATTTTATACCAATTTAAGTCACGAGATTTCTCTGCGTGAAATTCGGGCTGCTCTCCCCCGGGGAGAGCGCGTCGCCACAAGAGCAGCGCCACCCATTAGTGTCCTGTTACAGCTCGCGTGGTTAGGCCATGCAAAAAGTTGTCCAGTTCTTAAATCGAGAGAATCTTGAAGGCGACGGAGGTGGACGGGATAGCTTAGTATTTACAGTATTGTGCTATTCAATCCAATCTTGTTGGTTTATAGCCCTGTCTACCACAGAGGCCATTATTTTTTAGGCTGTCACCAAATGTTAAATCTCTGAATAAAACTATGCAACTGTATATTATGGGGACGGGATAGCTCAGTGGTCAGAGTACTCGCTTTCCCCCCAGCTAAGGTTAAGCAGTATCGAGCGTGGTTACCAAGTGGATGGGTGACTATTTGCCTGCCTTGGCTTCAGTACAGTTCCCCCAGTTCACCCAGCTGTAAATGGTTACCTGCCCTCTTTAGGGTCAGGGAAGGTAAAGCAGCGAGGGAGAGGAGATGGGCGCCGCCCTCAATATGCTGACCCTTAGAGAAGTTGAGGTCTCTGACACCTGTCTCCCCTACGACCTTATAGGTTATGGGACACCTTTACCTTGACTCTTTTTAACACTATATAGATGCTGTAGGTGCATGTGTGTATGTGATTGTGTGTGTGTGTGTGTGTGTGTGTGTGTGTGTGTGTGTGTGTGTGTGTGTGTGTGTGTGTGTGTGTGTGTGTGTGTGTGTGTGGTGATTCAGAATATTTTTTTGCCATTTAAGATATGTACACTTATTTGACACATCAAAACAAGCATCAATTATAATTATCTATTTTTCGCTAAAAGTGATGTACACTAAAAGCATGTTGCATTCTACTTCTCTTTTTTCAAAACACTCATACACATATCTAATGATATCTGCTTGATATATATCAACTATGATTATGTCACTTAATTTATGTACACACTTTTTGCGTTATTTGTCTTTGGTTTTTATTTTTAATAACAAATTATTTCTGAGTTCATCATATAAAATACATTCATCGAGTAAATGAAATTCATCTTCTATCTTGTTACCATATCTACATTTTCTGTCCTCTCTGGATATATTTTGGTGCCTTCCTTTTTCTATCATTAAATTGTGACAGCTTGTGCGAAATTTACAATATGTCTTCTTATGGGTTTTGTTTTCATAGTTTATTAAGTATGGGAAGTCTGTAATCATTGGTAGCAAAATCATAAAATTTTAGTTTTGCAAACTCTTTCTTTTGGTAGATACAAAATGTTTTATACATGTCCTCAAGTTTTCTTCTAACAGCATAACTCAACCGATGAACAGTAAGAGTACTTTGGTTCTTCCAAACATGTTTGAATCCAGACATGTGTGTGTGTGTGCGTGTGTGTTTGCGGTGTGTGTGTGTGTGTGTGTGTGTGTGTGTGTGTGTGTGTGTGTGTGTGTGTGTGTGTGTGTGTGTGTATGTGTGTGTGTGTATGTGTATGTATATATGTGTGTGTGTATGTGTATGTATATATATATATATATATATATATATAATATATATATATATATATATATATATATATATATATATATGTTGTGTGTGTGTGTGTGTGTGTGTGTGTGTGTGTGTGTGTGTGTGTGTGTGTGTGTGTGTGTGTACTGTGCTTGGGATTTGAAGTCGAAATCAAGCTCAGCTTGAACACGGCCAAAATACCATTCAAGGGGACTATTTTTTCTCCTAGAATTTACTCAACAATGACTCCGCTTCCTGAAAGTTTCCAGTGAAAACTATAAACTGAGGACCATGTGTGAATATGTCAGGAAAAAAAGAACTTGCAGATATGGTTAAAATTCTGTTGTGCAATTTTAAAAGAAGTGTGCCATTTGTGGCTGTAAGGCGGGAAAGATATTTGTTATGCAAAAAAGAGAAGAGAAGAGGAGAAGGATGGGAGGGAGAGAAGAGAAGAGAGGAGGGGAGAGGAGAGGGAAGAGAGAAGAGAGAGAGGGAAGGAGAGGAGAGGAGAGAAAGAGGAAGGGAGAGGAAGGAGAGAAAGAGGAAGGGGGAGAAGAGAAGAGAGGAGAGAAAAGAGGAAGGGGAGAGGAGAGGAGGGAGAAGAGGAGAGAAGAGAAGAGAGGAGAGAAGAGAGGAAGAAAGGGGAGGAGAGGAGAGAAGAGGAGAGAAGAGAAGAGAGGAGGAAGAGAAGGGAAGAGAGGAGAGGAGGGAGTGAAGAGGAGGAGGAAGAGAGGGAGGGAGGGGAGGGGGAGAGGAGAGAAAGAGAGGAAGAAGGAGGGAAGAGAGGAGAGAGAGGAGAGAAGAGGTGAGAAGAGAAGAGGGAGAGAGAGAAGAGAGGAGAGGAGAGGAGAGAAGAAAGGAGGAGAGAGAGGAGAGAGAGAAGAGGTGGGAAGGAAGGAAAGGGGGGAGGAGAGAGAGAGGAGGAGGAAGGAGAGAGAGAGAGAGGGAGAAGAGAAAGAGAGGCAGAGAGGAGGGAGAGAAGGAAGCAGAGAAGAGAGGAGGGAGGGAAAAGAAGAGAGGAGAGGAGGGAAGAGAAGAGAGGGAGAGGGAGGAGAGGAGAAGGAGGAGGGAGAAGAGAGAAGGAGAGGAGAGGGGAGAGAGGAGGGAGAGGAGGGAGAGGAGAGAGGAGGGAAGAGAGAAGAGGGAGAGGAGAGAGGAAGAGTGAAGAGAGGAGGGGGAGGAAGAGAAGGAAGAGAGGAGAAGAGAAGGAGAGAGGAGGAGAAGAGAAGAGGGATAGAAGAGAAGAGAAGAGAAGGAGGGAGAAGAGAGGGAAGATGAAGAGAAGAGAGGAGGAGGAAGAGAGGAGAGAGAGAAAAGGGAGGGAGAAAGAGAAGAGAAGAGAGGATAGAGAGAAAGAAGAGAAGAGAGGAGAGAAGAGAAGAGAAAGGAAGAAAAGAGGGGGGAGGAGAAGAGAAGAGAGGTGAGGAGAGAAGAAGAGAGAGAAAGAAAGGAGAGAGAGGAGAGAAGAGAAGAGGAGAGAAAGAGAGAGAGAAAGAAGGAGAAGAGAGGAAGAGAAGAAAGAGAGAGCGGGAGAGGAAGAGAGAAGGAGAGAAGGAGAGTAAGGGAGGAAGAGGGAGAGAGAGAAGAGAGGAGGAACCGGGAGGGAGAAGGAGAGAAGGGAGGGTAAGAGAAGGAGGAAGAGAAAGAGAGAGAGGAGAAGAGAAAGGGAAAAGGGAAGGAGAGAGAAGGTGAAGAAGAGAGAAGAAGAAGAGAGGAAGGGGGGGGGGAGGAGGGGAAAGGAAGGAGAGAAAGAAAAGAAGGAGAAGAAGGGAAAGAAAGAGGGAAGAAGAGGAAGGGAAGAGAAGAAGGAGAGGAGGAGAGGAGGAAGGGGAAGGAGAGAGGAAGAAGGAAGGAGAGGAGGAGAGGGAGGAGAGAGAAGGGGGAGAAGAGAGAGGGGAAGAGAATAGAAGAGGGAAAAGAGAGAGAGAGAGAGAGAGAGAGGGGGAGAGAAAGGGGGGAAGAGGAAGAGAGGAGGGAGGAGAAGGAAGAGAGAAAAGAAGAAGGAAGAGAGGATGAGGAGAGAAGAGAAGGAGAGAAGAGAAGAGAAGGAGAGAAGGGACAGAGAGGAGAGAGGAGAGAAGAGAAATGGGGTGAAGAGGAAGAGCGGGAGAGGAGTGAAGAGAGAGAGGGAGAGAAGAAGGAGGGAGGGGAGGGGAGGAGAGGAGAAGGAGAGGGAGAGGAGAAGAGAGGGGGAAGAGGAGGAGGAAGGAAGGGGGGAGAGAGAGAAGAAGAGGAAGAGAGAGAAGAGAGAGAGAGAGTCGGGGGGAAGAGAGAAGAGGAGAGGGGAAGAGAAGAGAGGAGAGGAGAAGAGTGAAGAGAAGGTGAGGAGAGGAGAGAAAGAAAGGAAGGAGAAGAGGAGAGAGAGGGAAAGGGGAAGAGAGGGGAGAGGAGAGAGGAAAGAGGGGAGGAAGAGAAGAGAAAGGGGAGAGAGGAGAGGAAGAGAAGAGAGAAAGAGAGGAAAAGAGGAGAGAAGAGAAGAGAAGAGAGGAGAGAAGAGGAGGAGAGAAGAGAGGAGAGAGAGGAGAGAGAGAAGAAGGAGGAGAAGGGGAAGAGGAGAGGGGAGGGAGGAAGGAGGAGAGAGAGAGGGAGAGGAGAGGAGAGAGAAAGAGAAGGAGGGAGAAGAGAAGAGGAGAGAGAAGGAGAAGAGAGAGAAAAAGAAGAGGAGAGAAGAGAAGAGAAGGGGAGGAAGAGAGAAAAGGGAAAGAATGAGAGGGGGGAAGAGAAGGGAGAGGAAAGGAGAGGGTAAAAGGATTTTATTAAACCAGGAAAAAAAATTTTCTTTTTTCTCTTCCTTTTTTTTCGTTTTTTTTTTTTTTTTTTCCCTTTAAACTCTTTTTATTTTTTAAAAGGGGATGGGGAAAAAAAGGGGTGAAAGGGGGCGGACCAAATGAAAAAATTTTTAAAATAATATTTCTTTTCTTCCATTCCCCCCCTCTCTTCTCTTCCTCTCTTCTTTTTCTCTCTTTCTCTCTCTTTTTTTTCTTTCCTCTCTCTCTCTTTTGGGCTTTCTTCCAAAAAATTTTTCTTTCAAAATTCTCAAATCTCTCTCTGACCTTTTAACAAACGTTCTCATTATTCAGAATATATCTTTATAGTCAGCAGGGCCGCTGCGGGCAATTACAAGAGAGAGAAGAGAGAGAGAAGAGAGAGAGAAGAGAGAGAAGAGGAGAGAAGAGAGAGGAAAGAAGAGGGAGAGAGAGAACAGAAAGAGAGGAGTGTGTGTAGTGTGTGTGAGTTCTTTGTGTGTTGTTTGTGTGTGTGTGTGGTGTGGTGTGTGTGGGTGTGTGTGGTTTGTGTGTGTGTGTGAGTTGTAGTTGGTATGTAGTGTGGTGTGAGTTTCTCTGTTGTTTTAGTGTGGGTTAATGTGAAGGTGCGTGTGAGTGTGTGTATGTTTTTTGTTGTGTAGTGTGTATGTGGGTTTCTGAGTGTGTATTGCGTTTGTTTGGGGGTTGTGTGTTTTGTGTTTTTTGTGTTGTGTATGGTGTGTATTGTGTGTGTGTTTGTGATGTGTTTTTATGTGTAGGTCTGGTGTATTGGTTGTGTGTGTGTGTGTGTGTTACAAATGTAAGCACGGCCAAAATGTGCATAATGTGTTGATGTGTTCAAAAATTGTGTGTGTTGGTTTCGCTCTTAAAAAGCACACAAAAGATTTATGATTTATTCATTTATCTATTTATTTATTATTTATTCTTTTATTTCGAGGATAATGGAATAAGCACCCATTACTTTTTTACATCCAGTCTCCGTCTGTATGCAGGTCAGTAAATGTTGTCATCCGTTCCCGTTCTGGGAGAGACAGAGACAAAGAGAGAGAGAGAAAGAGAGAAAGAGAACGAGAGAGAGAGAGAGAGAGAGAGAGAAAGGCGGGGGAGAGAGAGAGAGAGAGAGAGAAAAAGGCGGGGAGAGAGAGAGGGGGGGAGAGAGAGGGGAGAAAGAGAGACAGACAGTGAGAGAACGAGAGAGAGGGAGAGAGATAGGGGGGGGGGAAAGAAAGAGAGAGGGGGGGGAGAGAGAGAGAGAGACAGACAGTGAGAGAACGAGAGAGAGAGGGGGGGAGAGAGAGACAGAGAGAGAATGAGAGAGAGAGAGAATGAGAGAGAGAGAATAAAAGAAACAGAAAGACCTACAAGAAAGACACAAGATACAGACACAATCAAAAACCCAAACCACAACATTTCTTTACACACACACACAACCCCCCCCCCCCCCCCCAGAAAAAACCCTACCATACTCCCAACACAAACACCCTCACATCCATACCCTCCTCTCTTCTCCCCCACCCCACCCCCACCTCCCCGCCCCGACCCATCTCCACCCCCCTCACCCCCACCCCCACCCCCACCTCAACCCCCCCAAACCCCCCCAAAACCCACCCTCCATCTGTCAATGACACACCTATTCTGTCAGACCCCAATCACCCCATTTCTAGTTTGGGTCTGTCCTTTGAAAGAAAAAAAATCCACCACCCCCCCGCCCCCCTCCCCCCCCCCCCTTCAAAAAAACACCCAACGAAAAGAAGAAAAAAGGGAAAAGCCAAAAAACAAAGAAAAGAAAAATGTCCTAGCTTGTATGTATCTCTCCCCCTCTGACATTTTCAACCATTCTCTGCTCTGTCAGCTGCATTGGAGCGGTGTTGGGGGCAAATTTGACACCCGCCCCCCTTCCTCTCTTCTCGTCACTTGGGCTTTTTTTGTGGAGGTAGGCATTTTAGGGGGGACGGGATAGCTCAGTGGTCAGAACACTCGCTTTCACCCCAGCTAAGATTAAGCAGCATCGAGCGTGGTTACCACTTGGATGGGTGACCGTTTGCGCTGCGCCTTGGCTTCAGTACAGTCCTCCCCAGTTCACCCAGCTGTCAATGGGTACCTGCCCTCTTTAGGGTCAGGGAAGGTAAAGCAGCGAGGGAGAGGAGATGGGCGCCGCCCTCAATATGCTGGCTCCTAGAGAAGTTGAGGTCTCTGATGCCTTGCTCCTCTATGACCACATAGGTTATGGGACACCTTTACCTTTTATGTTGTTGGCAATTTAAAACCGCTTAGGGCCTGTCTCTCTCTCTCTCTCTCTCTCTCTCTTTCTCTCTCTCTTTCTCTCTCTCTCTCTCATTCATTTCATTGTTATTTGAAATTATCTTGTTTATTAATTAATTAATTTCTTCATGTTTCTTTTCACTTTTCCCCTATGAGGGCCTGGTGTAAAGAAGCGTATGGATTATCCATTTACCCTCATTAAAATATTCGAGTTCGAGAATTCGAGTTCGAGAATTCGAGTTCTCTCTCTCTCTCTCT
>CM054163.1:34136514-34149014 GCA_028751875.1 Rapana venosa
ATTTAGCGCACGTAAAAAAACCCACGGCAACAAGAGAGTTGTCCCTGGCAAAATTCTTAGAAAAAAGCCACTCTGATAGGGAAACAAATACAGCTGCAGAAAAAAAAGAAAAAAAGAAAAAAAAGGGTGAAAGGGTGGCGCAGCGCTAAGTGGCGACGCGTTCTCCCGCTCTCCCCGGGGAGAGCAGCCCGAATTTCACGGAGAGAAATCTGCCGTGACTTAAAGTGGTATGAAATAAAATCTGAGCGCTTTGATTTGTTGCTTTACAAGATTCAGCGCTATATAAATTCCATACATTATTATTATTATTATTATTATTATTATTTCATTTTCCTCGAAATAAAAGAAGTGGAAAGAAAGGATGGAGTTTTAATCTGTATACAGCTGCCCAGAATTTAATCAAAAAGCTTCCATCCTTAAAACAAGGGGACAGCTGTCATAGGGCCTTCGTGGTTGGCGGAGCTATAAACTCAAGTTATGATTGGACAAGGGTTATTTTGTTTAGCCCTTGTTATGTGGGGACCGGATAGCTCAGTGGTCAGAGCACTCGCTTTTCCCCAGCTAAGGTTAAGCAGCATCGAGCGTGGTTACCACTTGGATGGGTGACCGTTTGCGCGCCTTGGCTTCAGTACAATTCCCCCAGTTCACCCAGTTGTAAATGGGTACCTGCCCTCTTTAGGGTCAGGAAAGGTAAAGCAGCGAGGGAGAGGAAATGGGCGTGACCCTGAATATGCTGGCCCCTGGAGAAGTTGAGGTCTCTGACGCCTCACTCCCCTACCACCACATAGGTTATGGGACACCTTTACCTTTGTTATGTTGTGTTACTCTTAAGTTGGTACTATTCTATACTGAATTGTATTGTGATGTATTGTAGAGGTCTTTTTTTTACCCTGCTTTGTTGTGGGCTGTTAGATTAAGTTGGTACTTCACTGTATTGTATTGTACTGTATTATATTGTTTTGTATTGTAAGGGTTGTTTTTTTTTTAGCCCTGCTTTGTTGTGGGCTGTTACTGTAAGTTGGTACTATTCTATATTGTGTTGTACTCTATTGTATTGTATTGTATTGTATTGTAGGGGTCTTTTATTAGCCCTGCTTTGTTGTGTGGTGTTACTATTAGTTTGTACTATTCCATATTGTGTTGTACTGTATTGTATTGTATTGCATTGTATTGTAGGGGTCTGCTTTTATCCCTGTTTTGTTGTGTGCTGTTACTATGAGTTGGTACTTTACTGTACTGTGTTATAGAGTAAAAGAACCCACAGCAACAAGAGAGTTGTCCCTGGCAAAATTCTTAGGAAAAAAGCCACTGATAAGGAAACAAATACAGTTGCAGACAAAAAAACCAAAAAAGGGTGGCGCTGCTCTTGTGGCGACGTGCTCTCCTGGGGCAGAGCAGCCCGAATTTCACGCAGAGAAATCTGTCATGACTTAAAGTGGTATAAATAAGTAAATAAATATTGCATTCTAATGCATTGTGTTGTATATTCATATGTGTTTGTGGGTATGCGTTCATGATCCTGTCTTCATGCTATAGAGAGAAAAATACTTGTGTTTTGCAACGTAATCACTATATTTTTATTTTTCCCCCTTCAACTTCAATAAAATTATACAATTCTGGACTTGAAGAAACACTCCATGTGTGTGTGTGTGTGTGTGTGTGTGTGTGTGTGTGTGTGTGTGTGTGTTTTATTATTCTATATCGAGGATAATGGAATAAGCACTTATGTGCTTTTTTTACATCCAGTCCCCTTGTGTATGCAGTTTTGTAAATTCTGTCATCTGTTTCCTCTAGCACACACTGGACGACTCTTACAAAAAGTGGAACAGGATTTAACGTGTTCTGCGTGGGTTAGCACACGGGCCTCGGCTTATAGTCTCATCCGAATGTGTGTGTGCGTGCGTGTGTGTGTGTGTGTGTGTGTGTGTGTGTGTGTGTGTGTGTGTGTGTGTGTGTGTGTGTGTGTGGGCGTGCGTGCGCGCGCGTGTGTGTGTGTGTGTGTGCGCGCGCATGTGTGTAATGGGGGGGTGGAGCGTATGTGCACAAATGCGCAAGCTCATAAAAATAAGTTTGTCTTGTTTTTGGCTTACAATGATTTTTTAATGTGTGAGTGTGTGCGTGCGAGCGCGCACGCCCACGCGTGCGTGTGTGTGATGTTTTTATTTGAAGTAATCTTGGAATGCTGACACAAATATAAAATGTAGCTTTCCTGTGTCTTTCCGAAATAAAGATAATGATTTGTATCAATGTGTCTCCTCCATGACTAAGCTGGCGAAAGTGTGGAGAAACCACAACATCAGAACCCACACTAAGGTCAGACTCTACAAGGCACTCGTCACATCCATTGCCTTGTACAGCTGTGAAGCATGGACACTTACTGCCGATTTAGAACGTCGCATTCAAGCCTTTGAGATGAAGTGCCTCAGGCGGATCCTGAACATCACCTACAGAGACCGCAAAACCAATGACTACGTCTGGCAGCAGATCGAGGCACTGGCTGGCAAACAAGAACCATTGCTAGATACAGTCAAACGGAGGAAACTGAAGTGGTTTGGCCACACAACAAGGCATAACAGCCTGTCAAAGACAGTCCTGCAGGGAATGGTGGAAGGAGCAAGGAGGCAGGGACGACCACGCAAAAGCTGGATATCCAACATCAAGGAGTGGACCGGCCTCACTGTACCAAGCCTCCTGAAAACAGCCCAGGACAGAACCATTTGGCGGTCCACTTGCAGCGTCCGTGCGGGTACCCCAACGGTTGTCCCGACCAAGGGATGAGTGAGAGAGAGAGAGTGATCAATGTGTCTGTCAGTATTGTAATTGCCTTTCATGGGGTGATTAAAGCGTTTTTGACTTTGACTTTGACTTTGACTAGATACTTTCAGTCACAACAGATTTCCGGGCTGCTAACCCAGGATACGCAAACAGTAATAATCAACATTGTTAAACACACCAAAATAAATATTTTTCTTTAACGAAAATAATATCATAGTAATCAAATTCTAGTAACAGTGATTACATAAAAATGACGGTGACTGTCCTACAAGGTAATGATGGGAAGAGAGAGAGAGGGGGAGGGAGGGACAGAGGGAGGGGATTTATTCTCTAATTAGAAAGAGACAATGACAATAATTTATTCAAGAAAAGGCCATGGCCCCATTTAATTAGAAAGAGAGAAACTGAGAGAGAGAGAGAGAGAGAGAGAGAGGGGGGGGGGGGAAAGAAAGAGTAAGATAATTTATTCTCTGATTAGAGAGAGATTGAATGAGTGATTGGTTGGTTGGTTGATTGATTGATGATGGATGGATGGATGGATGGATGGATGGATGGATGGGTGGATTGATTGATTGATAATCTCTATTCCCAAGGGTTACAGATAAGTATTGACATACTTTTTTATCTGGTTCAGAGAGAGAAAAGGAGAGTGAGACAGACAGACAGACAGACAGAGGATGATTATTTTCTAATCCGAGAGGCAGACAGACAGACAGACAGAAGGGAGGGGGATCACATTCATTACTGATGAAAGAAAATTCGTTGTATTCTGACACTATTTGCGTGCGTGCGTGTGCGTGTGTGTGTGTGTGTGTGTTTGTGTGTGTGTGAAGTCAAGTCAAGTCAAATTTTGATTGCCAGGTGGTACATTGAATAAGCAATGCATTTGCTTTTTTTTTTTTTTTATTCATCAAGCCATCTATCTAGGAACAAAAAACCAACTTGATCAATATTACCTAACCACATTATTACCATAACCAATAATGATAAAACTAACTCCAAAAGAAAAACAGAAACAGAGGAGGGAAAAAAGAAAACACACACACACACACACGACAAAAAAGCAAAAAAACCTCTGTCTGTGTGTGTGTGTGTGTGTGTGTTAGTGTGTGTGTATGTGTGTCTGTGTGTCTGTGTGTGAGAGAGAGAGAGATGTGGATGATTTAATTTCTAATTTGAGAGAGAGACAGACAGACACAGACACAAGGATGGGGGGTGGTGTGGGGGTGGAGAAGGGAGGTGGGATCAGAATCATATTATTGGTGAAAGAAAATTCGTTTTGTTTTGACACTAATGGCAAGCCATAACATGTTCCTATTTTTGCGGGCATTGAACTACTGGCAAGAGAAGACAACTGCAGGTGTGAATGGCCAAATTGTCACGTGGTAAAAAGGGGAGGTAATGTTGGTTAGGGCTTTGCACTTCAGGGTTATTGGACCTGGCACATAGTATTGGAGGAGGTTTCCTTGGCTGTCTGTATGTCTGTCTTTCATTTGTCTGTCTGTCTTTCTGTCTGTCTGTCAGTCTGTTATTTCGTTTGTCTGTCATTTTCTCTCTCCGACTCTGGTTTCTGTCTCTGTCTCTCTGTCTGTCTCTGTCTCTCTCTCTCTCTCTCTCTCTCTCTCTCTCTCTCTCTCTCTCTCTCTCTCTCTCTCTCTCTCTTAGGGGAGAGATATGTTGTTGTTTTTTCAGTTTGTATGCGTGTATACATACATACAGACAGACAGACAGCACACACACACACACACACACACACACACACACACACACTCACGCATACATGGGAATGGATGACAAAATTTACAAAACTACATACACACGGGGACCTTTATCCTCGAAATAAAAGAATGTTAAAAAACACCAACGTACATACATACATCGGGGCCTCGATTTATTGTCTCATCCGAAGGACTTTTGGGGAGAGTGGAGTCTGCACTGATGTTAACTCCATGGGAAAAATATCCCCTTGAACGGGATTTGAACCAGGGTCGTCAGATTGCGAGCGCAATGCTCTACCCACTAGGCTATCCCATCCCCATTCAATCATCGACAGTGTGTGTGTGTGTGTGTTGTGTGTGTGTGTGTGTGTGTGTGTGTGTGGTGTGTGTGTGTGTGTGTGGTGTGTGTGTGTGTGTGTGTGTGTGAGTGTTTGTGTGTGTGAGAGTGTTTGTGTGTGTGTGTGTGTGTGTGAATGTTTGTGTGTGTGTGTGTGGTGTGTGTGTGTGTGTGTGTGGTGTGTGCGTGAGTGTTTGTGTGTGTGTGTGTGTGGTGTGTGTGTGAGTGTTTGTGTGTGTGTGTGTGTGTGTGTGTGTTGTATCCACTCAAACGACCAGTGGCCTCTGTAGACTAGACCATCAACGTCTGAACAACCAGAGAATCAATGATTCATAATATATAAAAAAGCGTTTGGTAATTAATGGTTGGACAGGGTTGGGGGCGAAATACCCGAGCGGTTAGAAACATGAACGTTGCTATATCGTGACAATCTCAGAACGCTGGTTCGAATCTCTGCTTAACTGGGTTGAAAGGATTCCTTTTTTTTCTATTGAAGTTACTAATTGCTGGTTTTGACCCCCCAGTATTCCTTTCAGAGGGACGGGGCAGCTCAGTGGTCAGAGCAGTCGCTTTACCCCAGCTTAGGTTAAGCAGCATCGAGCGTGGTTACCACTTGGATGGGTGACCGTTTACACGCTTTGACTTCAGTACAGTTCCCCCAGTTCACCCAGCTGTGAATGTGTACCTGCCCTCTTTAGGGTCAGGGAAGGTAAAGCAGCGAGGGAGAGGAGATGGGCGCCGCCCTCAATATGCTGGCCCCTGGAGAAGTGAGGTCTCTGACGCCTTGCTCCCCTACGACCACATATGTTATGGGGCACCTTTACCTTTTTCTTACAGGCGTTGTTTGGATGAAGTTATAAACCAAAATGCCCCTTCCCTCTCTGTGACTCTGTCTGTCTGTCTCTCGGCCTTTGTCTCTCTGTTTCTTCCTGTTTCAGTCTCTCTGTCTGTTTCTGTCTGTCTGTCTTTGTGTCTCTCTCTGTTTGTCTCTGTTTGTCTGTCTATCTGTCTGTCTGTCTGTCTCTCTCTCTCTCTCTCTCTCTCTCTCTCTCTCTCTCTCTCTCTTCTCACTTTCTCTTCTTTTTTTGATCTCTTTCACTCTGCCTTTTTCACTACCTGTCTGTCTCTCTCTTGTCTTTGTCTGTCTTTCTGTTTGTCCCTCTCTCTCTCTCTTCTCTCTCTCTCTCTCTCTCACTCTCTCTCTCCTCTCTCTCTCCTCTCTCTCTATATATATATATATATATATATATATATATAACACAATATATTATATATGTGTGTGTGTGTGGTGTGGTTGTGTGTGTATGAGTGTGTACGTGCGTGCGTGCATGTGTGTGTGTCTGTCTGTGCATGCGCATATATGTGCATGTGTGTCTGCGCATGTTTTCATTAACTATACTCCAAACTCTTCAATAAAAACTTAAGCTAACCGTTTCAAGTGTTTCTAAGCTGGAAGAACTCAAATACAATAACTTGATAGTTACATTGTGATGGTAAAGGTGTCCCATAACCTATGTGGTCGTAGGGGAGCGAGGCGTCAGAGACCAAAAAAATCTCCAGGGGCCAGCATATTGAGGGCGGCGCCCATCTCCTCTCCCTCGCTGTTTTACCTTCCCTGACCCTAAAGAGAGCAGGTACCCATTGACAGCTGGGTGAACTGGGGAGAACTGTACTGAAGCCAAGGCGCGCAAATGGTCACCCATTCACTTGGTAACCACGCTCGATGCTGCTTAACCTTAGCTTGGGGGAAAGCGAGTGCTCTGACCACTGAGCTATCCCGTCCCCGTTCCTTTTCGTTACATTGAATTCGTCATTGTTCACATTGTGAACAGACAAAACGTGCACCATGACACCTAGGCTCATAGGGATTAACAGTGTTGGACAGAATTGATGATTATAAATCTTTTGTTCATTTGCAGAACGCATAGATTGAAATATAAAGCTTGCCATATCTATCTGCTCACAGGGATTAACAGTGTTGGACAGAATTAATGATTATAAATCTTTTGTTCATTTGCAGAACGCGTAGATAGAAATATAAAGCTTGCCACGTCTATCTAGCTTTCATAGCCCCCTAATTAACAGGCTGTTTGCAGTGTTCCAAAGCTAATAAATTCTTTTGAAGCATTGATACTGTGGTGGGGGGTGAATATGCTTGTTATGTTGTCAAGGGAGGGGGGGGGGGGGGGGAAGGTGTGTGGGGTGCGTGTATGTGGGGGGAGGGGGTAGTGTGAGAGAGGGAGAGAGAGAGTGTGTGTGTGTGTGTGTGTGTGTGTTCTGTTGTGTTGCGTGTGTGTTTGTGTGTGAGAGAGAGGGGAGAGAGAGGAGAGAGAGAGAGAGAGAGAGAGAGAGAGAGAGAGAGAGAGAGAGAGAGAGAGAGAGAGAGAGAGAGAGAGAGAGAGAGAATGTGTGTGTGTTGTGTTGAGTGTGTGTGAATGTTTGTTTGTTTTGTGAGAGAGAGTGGTGTGTGTGGGGGGGGGGGGGGGGGTTCATTCTTTTATATCGAGTGTGTGTGTGATTGTGTGTTTTTTTGTAATTCTTATTTGTTTTCTGTTTTTTCGAGGGTGATGGAATATGCATTGATGTGTTCTGTGTGCCTGCGTGCGTGGGCGCGCGCCCGCGTGTTTGTGTCAGAATATATTAACGGTAAAAACAGTGTAGCCGTGTCTAATATTCACCCGATATAAAAGAACCCCCTGCCTTCCCATTGAAATAACAGCAACAGATGTGCTTTAGAACAGTTAATGAACAGCTCAGCCGGCCATGTGCTGTGGAATATTCTAGTCAAACCATGGTGATATTCTTTCTGTTTCAGGGTAGCTTAGGGAACATTTTTTTTTTTTTTTTTTTTTTTTTTTTTTGCTGCCTCATCTTCTGACGACCCCCGTCCTATTGTTCCCATGCCGCTCATTCCAATCTCGCTTAGGGAACATTTTAACAGGTTCTTCATAATCACTCATTACTAGATTAATCACTGACGAAAAATTAAAAAAAAAGACAGGACTGAAAGAAAGAAATAAAAGACAGACAGAGAGATAAGGTAAATAGATAAAGACAGACTGAGAGATAAGGTAAATAGATAAAGACAGAGACATGAGGTAAAGGTGTCCCCATAACCTATGTGGTCGTAGGGGAGCGAGGCGTCAGAAAACTCATCTTTTCAAGAGGCCAGCATATTGAGGGCGGCGCCCATCTCCTCTCCCTCGCTGCTTTACCTTTCCTGACCCTAAAGAGGGCAGGTACCCATTTACAGCTGGGTGAACTGGGGAAACTGTACTGAAGCCAAGGTGCACAAACAGTCACCCATCCAAGTGGTAAGCACGCTCCATGCTGCTTAACCTTAGCTTGGGGAAAAGCGAGTGCTCCGACCACTGAGCTGTCCTGTCGTAGGGATAGACTTAAAGAAAAGAAAAAAAAGGAAGTTGTTTTTTTTAAAGACAGCCATACCAATAGCAGTAATAAAAAATGACAGTACAGACATCAAACAGTAACAATTCCACACCACAACCGATAATAACAACAGAAATGATGACCACAGACATGATCAAAATTTAAAGTAACAGCAACAACAACCACAACAGCAGAGGCAGCCACCGCAGCAGTAGTACAAGTAAGAGCAAAAATAACAACGCAGTAACATCAAATGCAGCAGCAACAACAACATAGTAACAACAACAAAATACAACAACACAACAAACATAACAACAGAGTAACAACAACAAAATACAACACAACAAATATAACAACACAGTAACAACAGCAACTCAATAACAACAGCAAATACAGCAACAACATTACCAACAGCAAACACAACAACAACAACAGAAAAAATAATTATCTTTTTTCAAAGCTCTATCATTTTGCAAGGAAATCAAACTGGAATGTGATATTTGTTGTTGTATTTTTTCCTTCTCCTAATTATCATACACGTCTGAAGCTGAATATTCTATTCGTGAGTCATCCATCTTGAACATTGTCATTACTGTCCTCATTATGCCTTCATTATGGAAATGATATGATATTGTGGCCATTTTCATCACGCTAAACACATCCTTGGCGGTTTTAAGGCATGAATAATGTGTGGGACAGGACAGCTCAGTGGTCAGAGCACTCGCTTTCCCCCAGCTAAGGTTAAGCAGCATCGAGCGTGGTTACCACTTGGATGGGAAACCGTTTGCGTTCCTTGGCTTCAGTACAGTTCCCCCAGTTCACCCAGCTGTCAATGGGTACCTGCCCTCTTTAGGGTCAGGGAAGGTAAAGCAGCGAGGGAGAGGAGATGGGCTCTGCCCTCAATATGCTGGCCCCTGGAGAAGCTGAGATCTCTGACGCCTCGCTCTCCTACGACTTTATAGGTTATGGGACACCTTTACCTTTTGGTGTGTGATTCTTGGGAGAGGGGGGTTGGTAAGGGGGCAGTTGAAAACTAGTCAAGTGGTCAGAGCGTTCCATCCATGATCTCAACAGGATCAGAGGATGCATGTTCCATTCCCTGTTGAGGACTCCGATTGCTGGTGTTTTATTTTCCTTTGGAGTTAACGTTGATTTATTGGAATTTGTCCCTTTCATTTTGATATTGATTTTTTTTTAATTTCCCTTGAACTTTGACATTGATTTGCTGGATTTTTTTTTTACTTGGAGTTTAAGACTAGGTTTTGGGGGGGATTTTTCCATTGAAGTTAACTTTGATTTGTTGGAATTTTTCTGTTGGAATTAACACCGATTTGTTAGGAATTTTTGCCTTGGAGTTACTGCTGATTTGTTGGAATTTTTCCTTGGGGTTAACACTGATTTGTTGGAATTTATTCTTTGAAGTGACATTGATTTCCTGGAATTTTTTTCTTGAAGTTAACACTGATTTGATGGAATTTTTCCTCGTACCTAACTCTGATTTGTTGGAATTTTCCCCTCGGAATTAACACTAATTTGTCCCCAAAAATTCCCTTGGAATTATCATTGATTTGCCGGAATTTGCCCATGGTGTTACCACTGATTAGTGGAGAAACAATCTTTTACTTGCAGCCTCCTCTGAAGTCAGAGTATGGCTGCCTATATGGCGAGGTACTTAAAAACAGTCGTACACGCAAACTCCTCATTCAGTGTGCAGTTTCAATCTCACAGTGATTCCCAGGTGGGATGATGAGTAAGTCAAGAGTGCCACATTCTGGGTGACCCCCAGAGTGTTAAGCTGGGGAATGCACAACAACAAGTCGCAGCCTCTCTTTATGGGATTTGAGATACCAGCAATGAATTATGGCATAAAAATATGTTATGTGTTTGTTCACGTATAAGAAAAGGCCATTGTGTGGTAGTGGAACAAAAATGATATCATTAATGCAAAACCGCATGCACGCAGGGACTGGATATAAAAAATAAGGCTCACGAGTGTTTACCATCTAAAAAATAAAAGACTAACAAAAACAAGATAAATGCAACACAAAAACACATTAATATTCTATTCACTATCCTAAAAAAATAGACTTTCAAAGAATAGAAAAACATTGTGATAATATTGTACAACACAAATCGATACAGCATAACGCAAAACAGCTCAACAGAACACTACACATACAAATCAATACATATCAGTAACACAACACGAATAATACTGCAGATTAAGACAGAAAGGTGGCAGAATGGTTAAATCATTCACCCTCCAACAAGTAAACCATGAGGTTCTGGGTTCGATTCTCAACTTCACCTTTTTCATCCAGTTAGATGGACAAAAAAATAACTGTATGTCAACATCATTGAAATGAGATTATAAACTGAGGAGCCGTATGCAAAACATCTTGCTCACACTTTAAAAAGCTCTTTCACCTTTAGGAAAAGTAAGCCATTGTGAACCTGTAAGACAGGATGACAAATAGCTCCACATGTACAAAGGTGGTGTGTTACAAGGAAGTCTGAATACAGATACCTAAACAGAGCTCTCATATAATATTAAGAAATTATACCGAGAACATACAAGTGCAGTTATCCAGTTTCTTTTCCATCATAAAAAGGATTTTTGTCCAAGATTCAAAAACAATTTCATATTAAAAACTTCAGTAATGATAAAACTTTGAAAGCAGCATTTGAAGAGTTATTTAGTGAAGACCATGTCTATGGACTGACCTGATTTGAGCTTCAGCGTCTGGTTGAGCATTCTTAAATTTCAGCAGTGATGGAAAATCTTTCACATCCTCTGTGGTACCTAACAGCAAGACACTTTCTATAATCTAGAAGCGTTCATCGCAGTCATAAAGAATAAATAGATATATTTGTGGCCTACCACCGCTGCCAGGAAAAGATGAAAACAGAAAGAGAAGGAAAATATATGGAATTAATAGTGGTAAAAAAAATTGTGTATGAAAATAAATGGCTGACGAATCTTTGTACCTTATGTTCTTTAGGGATCCTTTTTCCTATCAAAAGGATGCAAGGGAGATCATACAGTCTGTGTCCAGCCAATGGGTCTGTTTTAGCTGGATAGCAATGTTAACCCGAACATTGTCAGACACTTTTGAGGCAGAAGTTGATTATCTATATAATAATAATAATAATAATAATGTATGGAATTATATAGCACTGAATCTTGTAAAGCAACAAATCAAAGCGTTCAATATATATATATATATATATATATATATATATATAAGAGAAGAGAGAGAGAGAGAGAGAGAGAGAGAGAGAGAGAGAGAGAGAGAGAGAGAGAGAGAGAGTGTGTGTGTGCGGTTTTAAAAAATGTTGTCATCTGTTCCCACCGGCACACAATGGCCTACTCTTTCGAAAAGCGGAACAGGATTCAACGTGTGCGCAAGATGTTCTGCGTGCGTTCGCACACGGGTCCTCGGTTTATAGTCTCATCCGAAGAAATATATATATATATATATATATATATATATATATATTATATATATATATATATATATATATATAATATATATATATATAATATATATATATAGAGAGAGAAGAGATATATATATAGAGAGAGAGAGATATGTAATATAATAATATAATAATAATAAATGAAATTTGTATACCGCTATATCTTGCAAAGCCAAACCAGAGCGCTTGATTTCAACATATTCTCACAGAGTCATACAGCCAATAACTATCAAAAAGCTTAACACAAAAATTCAAATGTACACACACACACACACACACACACACACACACACACACAGGTTGTAGGCTCTGGCAATGGGATTTGGGCTGTTGAAGGCAGGGGCAGTTTTGAGATGAAAGAGGGAAAAAGTTAGGTTTGAAACAAATATGTCTTGAGGCTGGATTTATATGTGTCATATGTAGGCCTCTGTCGAAGAGAGAGAGGAAGGTTGTTCCAGATGGATTGACCAGAAATAGAGAAAGAGCGACGACCAACGGTGGACTGGTTGAATCTAGGTATTCCTAAGCACAAAGTATCTGCAGCAGAGCGGAGGGAACGAGAAGGAGTGTACAGGTGAAGACATTCACAGAGGTAGGAGGGTGCTGTTTGGTGGAGACATTTGTAACAGAGGGTACTGATCTTATAGTTTACTCTCTGTGGCACAGGCAACCAGTGGAGAGGTCGCAAGAGAGGAGTAATGTGTTCAGATTTTTTCTTTCTGAAGACTAGGCGAGCTGCAGTTTGGATACGTTGAAGGGAGTGGATAGATGTTGCTGGCAGACCAGCTAAAAGAGAATTG
>CM054163.1:34156514-34161514 GCA_028751875.1 Rapana venosa
ACAGACTGACAGACAGACAGACATACAGACAGACAGAGAGAGGAGAGAGAGAGAGGGGGATAGAGAAGAGGAGGGAGGAAGGAGAGATGGAGGGGAGGGGAGAGAAAGAGAGGGAGGGGAGAGAGAGGGAGGGGGGAGAGAGGGGGAAGGAGAGAGAGAGAGAGGCAGACAGACAGACAGAGAGGGAGGGGGGAGAGGGACAGAGAGAGATAAAGAGAGAAGGGGATAGAGAGAGGGGGTAGAGAAGGAAGGAGGAAGGGAAAGAGAAAAAGAGAGAAAAGAGGAAGGAGAGGGATGGAGGGGAGGAGAGAGAGGGAGGAGAGAGAGAGGAGGGAGGAGACAGACAGACAGAGAGAAACAGAGACAGAGAGGGGAAGGAGAGAGGACATGGAGGAGGAGGAGGAAAGAGAGAGAGAGAGAGAGAGAGAGAGAGAGAGAGAGAAGAGAGAGAGAGAGAGAGAGAGAGAGAGAGAGAGAGAGTGAAAAAGAGACATACAGACTGACTGATGGGGGGGACGGGATAGCCTAGTGGTTAGAACATTGCGCTCGCAATCTGACAACCCAGGTTCGATTCCCGTTCAAGGGGATATTTTCCCCTGCAGTTAACATCAGTGCAGACTCCACTCTCCCCAACAGTCCTTCGGATGAGACTATAAACCGAGGCCCAATGTGCGAACGCACGCAGAACATCTTGCGCACACGTTAAATCCTGTTCCGCTTTTCGTAAGAGTAGGCCATTGTGTGCCGGTGGGAAACATGACAAAAATTACCGCATACACACGGGGACTGAATGTAAAAAAAAGCACATGAGTGCTTATTCCATTATCCTCGATATAAAAGAATAAATCTATCTACCTATCTATCTGTCCCGTAGTCTGACGATCTTGGGGGCACCCTCGAAGACTCAACAACCAAAAAAAAAAAAAGATTATTTATTTAGTTAATTTATTTATTCAAAAGAATAAATTAATTAATTAAATAAATAATCTTCTTTTTTTTTTGAAACCACACACATGAGTGCTTATTCTATTACCCTCCAAATAGTGGATCGGTGGTCTATAGGTAACGCGCCTGTCTAGAAAGCGAAAAGTCCGGGTCGGAAGTGTGCGTGGTTCGTATCCCGTCTGGGCCCGAAACTTTTCCCCCATCCATTAGACCATGAGTGGTGGTCTGGGCGCTAGTCTTTCGGATGAGACGATAAACCGAGGTCCCGTGTGTTACACAAAATTATGCAGCGCACGAAAAAGAACCCACGGCAACAAGAGAGTTGTCCCTGGCAAAATTCTTAGAAAAAAAGCCACTCTGATAGGGAAAGAAATACAGTTGCAGACCAAAAAAAAAAAAAAAAAGGGGTGGCGCTGCTCTTGTGGCGACGTGCTCTCCCCGGGGAGAGCAGCCCGAATTCCACGCAGAGAAATCTCGTGACTTAAAGTGGTATAAATAAATAAATAAATAAATAAATAAAAGAAAGAAAGAAAGAAACAAAAAATAAAGGAAAGATCTTGGTGCTAGATTTTTCAGAGCGAATAGGGGAAGTGGACTAAAGTCTGACATCAAACATGAATGTGAGGCATATATTTATTTTTTCGTTCCTCGGCTAGAGCTCCGAGGTTCACCAATGGTGAGATTTTTGCGTATGCGACCAGGGATTATTTGGGGGTTTGTAGGGGGTTTTGCCCACCATGAAGGCATTTGAACGCGATAGCTCAGTGGTCAGAGCACTCGCTTTCCCCCCAAGCTAAGGTTAAGCAGCGTCGAGCGTGGTTACCACTTGGATGGGTGACCGTTTGCGCACCTTGGCTTCAGTACAGTCCCCCCAGTTCACCCAGCTGTAAATGGGCATCTGCCCTCTTTAGGGTCAGGGAAGGTAAAGCAGCGAGGGAGAGGAGATGGGCGCCGCTGCCCTCAATATGCTGGCCCCTAGAGAAGTTGAGGTTTCTGATGCCTCGCTCCCCTACGAGTGCGTAGGTTGTGGGACACACCTTTTACCTTTTAAAGGTAGCTGTATTACGGCTTCGGAGATTAACGCATGTATAAAAATCGACTCTTTCGGGCAAAGAAATTAATACACATTAAGAAAATTGGGAAAAAAATATTAGTGGCACCAACCCTGTGGCGACACACTTTTATACCCAGCGAAAGTACTTTTATCATATTTTTAAAATTTTTGTACCACTTTAAATCACGGCAGATTTCTCTGCGTGAAATTCGGGCTGCTCTCTCTTGTGGAGAGCGCGTCGCGTCGCCACAAGATCAGCGCCACCCTTTTTTTGTCTTTTCCTGTCTGCTGCAACTGTATTTGTTTCCCTATCAGAGTGGCTTTTTTTCTACAGAGTTTTTTTTCCCAGGGACAACTCTCTTGTTGCCGTGGGTTCTTTTACGTGCGCTAAATAATTGTGTAACACACGCGACCTCGGTTTCTCGTCTCATCCGAAAGACTAGCACCCAGACCACCCACCACTCATGGTGTAATGGATGGGGGGAAAAGTTTCGAGGCCCAAACGGGGATCGAACCACCGCACACTTTTGACCCGGACTTTTCGCTTTCTAGGCAGGCGCGTTACCTCTAGACCACCGATCTACTAGTGAAGTTTTTGCGTATGAGACCGGGGTTGTTTTTTTGTGGTCCACCATTAAAGTAGCTGCATTACGGCTTCAGAGATTAACGGATGTATAACAATCGACTCTTTCAGGCAAAGAAATGAATACACATGAAGAAAATGGGTGGGGGGGGGGGGAGACGATTATTGGCACTAGCCCTGTGGCGACGCGCTTTAGTTTTAGGGAGAGTTAATTACAATTTGGCATAGAAAACATCCACTGTCTTTATAATTGGTACAACATAGAGTTTGGCATAGAAAACATCCACTGTCTTTATAGTTAGTATAGCATAGAGTTTGGCATAGAAAACATCCATAGAATTTGGCATAAAAATCATCCGCTGTCTTTATAACTAGTACAACATAGAATTTGGCATAGAAAACATCCACTGTCTTTATAATTGGTATAGCATAGAACTTGGCATAGAAAACATCCACTGTCTTTATAATTAGCATAACATAGAATTTGGCATAGAAAACATCCACTGTCTTTATTATTAGTAGAACATAGAATTTGGCATAGTAAACATCCGCTGTCTTTATAATTAGTATAACATAGAATTTGGCAATAGATAACATCTGCTGTCTTCTCAATTAGTATATATAGCACAACACAATGCCCCAGGTACACGTAGCAAACCATTCCAAGGTTTATAACTGCAGCATCAGCTGTTCCTTAATCCTAATCCTCTAATTATAGATGGAGTGCTTTTCGCTAATGTCGAAATTTGTTTTTTGGGTCGCTGCCTCACTGCCTCACCTTCTGTGACGCCTCTGTCCTGCTGTTCCCTCGCCGTTTAAATCCCCCCCCCCCCCCCCCCCGGCCCTCCCCCCCCCCCACCCCACCCCCCGCCCCACCCCCCGCCTTCCCTTTTGTGTCACAATAAAATTTCGTATTTTGTATTTTCGTGTTTCGTACATTCTCAAGAGCCAGGAAGCTTTATTTATTCTTTTATATCGAGGATAATGGAATAAGCACTTATGCGCTTTTTTTTTTACATCCAGTCCTCGTGTGTATGCGGTTTTTTGGTCAGTTCTGTCAGACTGTTCGCACCGGCACAAATTCTGGCCTACTTTTATGAACAGCGGAACAGGATTTAACGTGTGCGCAAGATAATCTGCGTGCGTTCGCTCGCACACGGGGCCTCGGTTTATAGTCTCATCCGAAGGACTTTTGGGGAGAATGGAGTCGGCACTGATGTTAACTCCAGGGGAAAATATCCCCTTGAACGGGAATCGAACCCGGGTTGCCACATTGCGAGCGCAATGTTCTAATAACCACTAGGTTATACCGTATTCCCCAGGCCACCAGCCAGCGGGGCCCTGCACTGCTGCTGGGTCACTTTGGTGAGGTTCAGTGGTGCCTGTTCTGAGCTAACATACGCAGGACACCACCTAACTAACGACAGTATTAGTTCAGTCGCGGAGCCAGACTGAGTGAGTTGCCCACTCTGAGGTGGCAACCACCACAACGTCCCTCCAACGACCGTCCCCCAAGAACCTCATCCGAAAGACTAGCACCCAGATCACCGCACATTTCCAACCCTGACTTTTCGCTTTCTAGGCAGGCGCGTTACCTCTAGACCACCCATCCAGGTGTGTGCAAGATGTTCTGCATGCGTTCGCAATGCGACACCCACCCCCACCCCCCACCCCTACACCCACACACACATGGGGACGGGATAGCCTAGTGGTTAGAACATTGCGCTCGCAATCTGACGACCCGGGTTCGATTCCCGTTCAAGGGGATATTTTCCCCTGGAGTTAACATCAGTGCAGACTCCACTCTCCCCCAAAAGTCCTTCGGATGAGACTGTAAACCGAGGCCCCGTGTGCGAACGCACGCAGAACATCTCGGCGCACACGTTAAATCCTGTTCCACTTTTCGTAAGAGTAGGCCATTGTGTGCCGGTGGGAACAGCTGACAAAATTTACAAAACCGCATGCACACGAGGACTGGATGTAAAAAAAAAAGCACATGAGTGTTTATTCCATTATCCTCGATATAAAAGAATAAGATAAAAAACATAAAAACATAAATAACACACACACACAAACACACACACAACACACACACACACAAAACACACACACACACACACACACACACACACAGAGCATGTAACAGGCATATAGGATATAAAAGCCCCTACCCCCCCCCCCCCCACCCCCGAATGGGAACATCAACGATATAAAACAATAACAGCTTAATATTCATCATGTAATACGTGTGCTTATTTATTTGTATAACGTAATACAGCTTTATATTCATCATTCATTTCGTCTGTTTATGTACTGTATGATGTGACACAGCTTTATATCCATTCTTTTTTTCCATCTGCTTGTGTTTGTTTTGTTGTTGTGTTTTCTCTGTGTGTAATGCATCATATCGTTGTTAAA
>CM054163.1:34171514-34174014 GCA_028751875.1 Rapana venosa
TGGTGTAGGTGGGTGGTGGGTGGGGTGGGTGGGTGGGAGTTGTGTGGGTGTGTGTGGGGGGGTGGGTGTGGGTATTGTGTGTGTGTGGGATGGGGGGGTGGGGGGTTAGGGGGTTGTGTGTGGGGGAGGGTGGTGTGTGGTTGGGTGTGTGTGGGCGGGGGTGGGGGGGGGGGTGTTGGTGTGGTGTTGGTGATGGTGTATGGTGGCGGTGTGTGTGTGGACGTGTGTTGTGTGTGTGGGGGGGGTGGTGGTGGTGGTGTAGTGGTGGCGGTGTGTGTGTGTGGGAGGAGGTTGTTGTTGTTGGTGATTGTTGGGTGGTGGGGGGGGGTTGTTGTGATTGTTGGGGGGAGGGTTGTTGTGATTGTTGGGGGGGGGGGTTGTTGTGATTGTTGGGGGGGGGTTGTGATTTTTGGGGGGGGGGATGTTGTTGTTGTGATTGTTGGGGGTGGGTTGTTGTTGTTGTAATTGTTGGGGGGGGGGGGGGGGGGGGGGGGGGTTGTAATTGTTGGTGTTAATGCTTAGGTTTTGCGTCTGTTCACTCTAAGTTTGTGTGTGTGTGTGTGTGTGTGTGTGTGTGTGTGTGTGTGTTGTGTGTGTGGTGGGGTGTGTGTGTGTGTGTGTGTGTGTGTGTGTATGTTGTTTGGTGGTGGTGGTGGTGGTGGTGGTGGTGGTGGTTGTGGTGGTGGTGGTGGTAGTGGTGGTTGGTGGTGGTGGTGGTGGTGGTAGTGGTGGTGGTGGTGGTGGTGGTGGTGGTGGTAGTGTGGTGGTGGTGGTGGTTTTGGTCCCTCGATTTTACGTCTGGTCAGTGTGGTTGTGTGTGTGTGTGTCTGTCTGTCTATCTGTCTGTCTCTGTGTCTGTCTGTTGTTTTTATTGTTACTATTTTTGTTGGTTGGCTAGCTGGCTGGTTGGCTGGATGGTTGGTTGGTTGGCTCGTTGGCTGGTAGGCTTTACTTGAAGGGGAAAACGGTTAATCATTAACACGTTAGTGACAAATAAGAATGATGGGTTTTTCCCCCGTGGGTATGCCGGGGGCCTGTCAGTATAAACAGCACCCCCACCCCCTTCTGCAAAATTCTCTCCTAGGATTTCCTCTTTTCTATCCCTCTCTTCGTTTCTGCCCTGTTCCTTTTCGTCCTGTCAACCTCCTTCTTGTCTACTCTCTGCCTTCTCCTGCCTTTTTTTTCTCTCCAGAAATTGTCTGCCTTCTTGGTCCATTCTACTGATTGTCCCCCCCTGCCCAGAAAGACTTAAAAGATAGCAGTTCTCTCCCAAGCTGAAGTTGGATGCGCTGGGCCTGACTTGGTATATACGTTTGTCCGTCGTTTTCGACGATGACCTCCAAAACAGCAGAGGAGGCAGCTGCTGTTTCGGAAACTGGGCAGAAATTTGATTATAGTGGAGATGCCTTGGCCACAGCACACCCCCACTCTCTCGACCAAGCGGGCATAAGGACAGCAGTCAGCGTTGGAGATGTTCTCCAAAGGCCAACCAGCCCCCAGGGCTGCAGCACATAAGGACTGTGCGAGTCAAGCCTCCTAGTCAGAGAGTCACAGTCGATCACTAAAGACTAAGCTGTAAAGTGGAATTCCATGAGTGGGAAAGAAAGCCACTGGTCATACAGCCTCTCACTTTGCTGTTGCCCCCAGCGTCAATGGTTTAATCAAGAACTGGGATAAAGCCCAGGCGATGACTTGGCAAGGTGCTTAACGGCAGCGCAAACGCATTTTTCGCTCATATAACAGACAGCACTAGTTGACTGTCTGAGCGTTCGACGAAGAAGAAGAAGCTGAACCAACACATTTGCTTGGCTACAGGCTGGGGGACGGGATAGCCTAGTGGTTAGAACATTGCGCTCGCTATCTGACGACCCGGGTTCGATTCCCGTTCAAGGGGATATTTTCCCCCTGGAGTTAACATCAGTGCAGACTCCACTCTCCCCAAAAATCCTTCGGATGAGACTGTAAACCGAGGTCCCGTGTGCGAACGTACACAGAACATCTCGCGCACACGTTAAATCCTGTTCCTACTTTTCGTAAGAGTAGGCCATTGTGTGCCGGTGGGAACAGGTGAAAGAATTGACAAAACGGCATATGCACGGGGACTGGATGTAAAATAAAAGCACATCAGTGCTTATTCCATTTTCCTCGATTTAAAAGAATAAATCAATAAATAGATAAATAAATAAACAGTCTAGTAATTTTTTCGAGGCAGGCTGTTATGGAATTTGATATAGTACAGGGTGATGATGACGCAGAATATTGAGTGTGATATGTATCACAAATCATAAAACGACGATGACGATGTGCAATATTTCATATTATGTCTGGGCTAATAATTCAATGTCTATTACGTTTGCTGAAGTGATCTACACAGTAACATATGGAGAGGGGGGGGGATATTATTATTCTGTTTGTTATGAGTCAGTGTATTGATTAATACTGAGAAACGCATATATGTATGGACGGATACAGAAAAAAACCTTGTGTGCATACATGTATA
>CM054163.1:34176514-34199014 GCA_028751875.1 Rapana venosa
TGCAACATAATTGATACTTTGAGATGTGTACACAAATCACACTGTCCACATGCTACATGTATGTTTGTCCCTCGTGTTCGACAATGACCTCCAAAACAGCAGAGGAGGCAGCTGCTGTTTCGGAAACTGGGCAGAAATTTGATTATAGTGGAGATGCCTTGCCCATAGTACATCCCCACTCTCTCGGCCAAGTGGGCATAAGGACAGTCAGCGTTGGAGATGTTCTCCAAAAGGCCAACCAGCCCCCAGGGCTGCAGCACATAAGGACTGTGCAAGTCAAGCCTCCTAGTCAGAGAGTCCTAGTCGATCACTAAAGACTAAGCTGTAAAGTGGAATTCCATGAGTGGGAAAGAAAGCCACTGGTCATACAGCCTCTCACTTTGCTGTTGTTGCCCCCAGCGTCAATGGTTTCATCAAGAACTGTGATAAGGCCCAGGCGCTGACGGCAGACACATGCTACATACTGCACAGGAACTGAACATGTTGTATTGATGGAGATGTACATGTTTTATGAGAGAATATAACCTGCAATGCAAGGGACCCCCACCTCCCCCCCCCAAAAAAAAACAACAACAACAAAACAACAGTGGGAGTGAACCCATTTTTTCTCTCTTTTCTTTTTTTTCTTTTTGGTTTTTATTTTTCAACTATTCAATCAAAGGATAACATCATCACCATTGTTCTGCCCAACAATAATTGGATACAATGATGATCATGATCATGATCATGATGATGCTGAGACAATGGACAATAAAGATAATAATGTTGAGACATTGAACGATAATGATAATTAAATAATGTTGAGACATTGAACAATAATGATAATAATGTTTAGACAATGAACCATAATGATAATAATGTTTAGACAATGAACCATAATGATAATAATGTTGAGACAATGAATGATAATGATTAATGTTGAGACATTGAACGATAATAATGAATAATGTTGAGACAATGAACAATAATGATGATGAATAATGTTGAGACAATGAACAATAATGATAATGAGTAATGCTGAGACAATGAACACTAATGATAATGAATATTGTTGAGACAATGAACAATAACGATAATGATAATAATGCTGAGACAATGAACAATAATGATAATGAATAATGTTGAGACAATGAACAATAATGATAATGAATACTGTTGAGACCATGAAAAAAAGATAATGAATAAGATTGACACACTGAACAATAATGATAATGAATATGTTGAGACAATGAAAAACAATGATAATAAATGATGTTGACACAATGAACAATAATGGAAATGAATAATGTTGAGACAATGAGCAATAATGCTAATAAATAATGTTGCGACAATAAACAATAATGATAAGGAATAATGTTGAGACAATGAACAATAATGATAAGGAATAATGTTGAGACAATGAACAATAATGATAATGAATACTGTTGAGATAAGGAACAATAATGATAATAAATAATCTTGAGACAATTAACAATAATGATAATAATGCTGAGACAATGGACAATAATGATAATAAATTATGTTGAGACAAAATGAACAATAATGATAATGAATAATGTTACAACAATGAACAATAATGATAATAAATAATGTTGACATAATGAACAATAATGATAATAATGTTGAGACAATGAACACTTATAATAATAAATAATGCTGACACAATGGACAATAATGATAATAGATAATGGTGAGACAATGTACAATAATAATAATAATGAATAATGCTGAGACAATGAACAATAATGATAATGTATAATGCTGAGACAATGAACAATAATGATAATGAATAATGTTGAGACAATGAACAATAATGATAATGAATAATGCTGAGACAATGAACAATAATGATAATGTATAATGCTGAGACAATAATAATGAATAATGTTGAGACAACATGAACAATAATGACAATGAATAATGTTGACACAATGAACAATAACGATAATGAATAATGTTGAGACAATGACCAATAATAATAATGAATAATCCTGAGACAATGAACAATAACAATAATGAATAATGTTACAACAATGAACACTAACGATAATGAATAATGTTGAGACAATGACGCCATCAGGGGCAGACAATCCCCCAAAAACCATTTTCACCCCCACCCCCTCCACCCCCACCCCCACCCCAAATAACTGCCAATAACTGTCACCATGGCAACGATGTGAGAGGAAGAGAGTGACAGTGGGGAGGGGTGGGGAGGGGTGGTGGTATTGAGGAGGGGTATCGGGGGTGGGGGAGGGGGGGTAGATTTGCATAATTATGTATGCGAAAAGTTAAGAGCTGAATCAAGCAGAGGATTGCAGGAAGAAAGGAGAAGAGAGAGAGTTGGGAGACAGGTTGCAGTGTCGTGTGTGGTTGTGGTGTGGGGGATGAGTGTATATATATGTGGGAGGAAGGTTGTGTGTGTGGGAAGGGGGGGGGGGGTCGGAAGGGGGGTGAGTGTGTGTAAGAGAGAGAGAGTAGGGGGTGAGTATGTGAGAGGGAGAGGGAGTGTGTGTGTGTGTGAGAGAGAGAGTGGTGTGTGTGTGTGTGTATGTGTGTGTGTGTGTGTGTGTGTGTGTGTGTGTGTGTGTGTGTGTGTGTGTGTGTGTGTGTGTGTGTGTGTGTGTGTGTGTGTGTGTCAGTGAGTGAGAGAGAGAGTGTGTTGGGGGGTGGGGGGGTGCATGTTTGTGTGTGTGTGTGCGTGCGTGTGAGAGAGAGAGTGGGTGTATGTGTGTGAGTGAGAGAGAGAGAGTGTGTGTGTGTATATGTGTGCGTGTGTGTATACATGCATATATGCATTGTCATGTGTGCCTGTATGTTTGTGTGTAAGCATGCATGCATGTAAATGTGTATACATGCATATGTGTATGTATGGATGCATGTATGTGTTTATTCATGCACGTGTGTGTCTATGCATGTATGCATGGCTGTATACCATCACATTATGCAGATACAGTGTTCTAGCTATCGTCTCCTTCTTCTTCCTCTTCTTCTTCTTCTTTTATTTATTCTCCTTCTTCTTCTTCCTCCTCCTCCTCTTCTTCTTCTTCTTTGCAATTCTTCTTCTTCGCAATTCTTCTTGTTTTCAAATCTTCTTCTTCCTCTTCGCATTCTTCTTCTTCGCAATTTTCTTTTTCGCATTCTTCTTCTTCTTCTTCTTCTTCTTCTTCTTCTTCTTCTTTTCTTCTTTTACGCAATTCTTCTTCGCAATTCTTCTCTTCTTTCTCTTTTTCTTCTTCGCATTCTTTTTCGCAATTCTTCTTTCTTCTCCTTCTTCTTCCTTCCTCTTCTTCTTTTTCTTCTTCTCTTCTTCTTCGCGTTCTTCTTCGCATTTCTTTGCAATTCTTCTCCTTTGCAATTCATCTTCTTCTTCGCAAGTCTTCTTCTTCTATACATTTTCTTCTTCTTCTTCTTCTTCGCATTCTTCTCCTTTGCAATTCATCTTCTTCTTCTTCGCAATTCTTCTACTTCTTCGAAATTCTTCTACTTCTTCTTCTTCTTCTTCGCATTTCTTCTTTGCATTCTTCTTCTTCTTAATTCTTCTTCACAATTCTTCGTCTTCGCAATTCTTTCTGCTTCTTCTTTTCTTCGCAATTCTTCTTCTTCGCATTCTTCTTCTTATTCTTTTTCTTCTTGGCAATTCTTCGCAATTCTTTTTCTTCGCAATTCCTTTTCTTCTTCTTCGCAATTCTTCTTCACAATTCTTCTTCTTCTTTTTCTGTGCAATTTCTTCTTCTTCTTCTTCGCAATTCTTCTTTTTCGCAATTCTTCTTCTGATTATTATTCGCAATTCTTCTTCTTCTTTTTCTCCTTCATTCTCTTCTCTGCAATTCTTGTTCTTTTTTTCAAATTTTTCGCAATATTCATACCCCTTCTTCTCGTTTCTTCCCTTTTCAAACCTTTTTCTCTTACGTGCTATATGTTTTTGGTCCTTTTTTCCAACTCTTCTCTCATTTTATCTGTTCCATAATTCCTCACTTACCTTCCGCCCTACATTTCAATCTGTATTTCACAACAAAGCATCCATAACAACTTCTGGTAGACAATCTCCCAGTCTCTGGCATTTCGGAAGAAATAGGATTTGAGATTGTGTCTTTGTGGAGTCCACTTTTATTTGTTCATTTAAATGGTCAGGGAGAGACAGGAGAGAGGGCCGAGGGGAAGGGGAGAGAGAGGGAAGAGAGGGAGAGAAAGTGGGGGAGAGAAAGCCAGAGAGGTGGGGTATAGAGGGGGAGAGAGAGAGAGGGAGACAAAGAGAGGGTGAGGGAGGGAGAGAGAGAGGCAAAGACAGAGACAGACAGATACGGAGGCGACAAATAGACAGAAACATAAAGAGAGAGAGACAGACAGATAGACAGACAGAGAAAAGGACAGACAGAGACACCGAGAGGGAGAGAAAGAGACAGATAGAGGAGAGAAATAGACAGAGAGAGAGAGAGAAACAGAGACAGTGAGAGAGAGGGGGGGGGGGGGGGGGGCGAGCAGAGAGAGAGAGAGAGGGAGAGAGAGAGAGAGAGAGACAGACACACAGACAGACACACAGACAGACATACAGACAGACACACAGACAGATGCAAAGAGATAATTATATAGGGACACTACTCGTACGTACACGCACGCACACACACACACACACACACACACACACACACACACACACACACACACACACACACACACACACACACCGGAAGCAAAAAAACGGGGGTTAAAGACAGGCGCCATATGTCACCACCACAAGGGGAGAGAAGCCGCCTCTCTTCTTTCGGTCAGGGGAGACAATTACCACATCAGGGGCACACAACTCCCCCAACGCTCTCACCCTCACCACTAATAACCTTCTCCATGGCAACGCTGTGGGAAGAGAGTGGGGGTTAGGGAGGAGGGGGGTGGGAGAGGAAGGGAGGGAGGGAGGGAGCAGGTGGGGGGAGAGGAGAGGTGAGATGGGGGGGGTGGGGGGGTGATGGAGTTGCATCATTATGTCTGCCAAAAACGGAAGACAACATTAGAGAGTGGACTTGTACGCGCGCGCGCGCGCGCACACACACGCGCGCGCACACACACACGCGCGCACACACACACACACCACCACCACCACCACCTCCACACACACACACACACACACATGCATACATACATACATACATACATACATGCATACATACGTATGTACGTCGCACATACACACGCACAAACACATACATACATACACACACAAACACAACACAGGCACACAGACACACACATGCATTAATATATATACATATATATATATACATATATATATATATAATATATATATATATATATATATATATATTATATATACATATATATGTATGTATGTATGTATATATATATATATATAAGATTAAAGATAACAACAAGAACACACACACACATATATATGTATGTATGTATGTATGTATATGTATATATATATATATATATATATATTATATATATATATATATATATAAGATTAAAGATAACAACAAGAACACACACACACGCGTATGCACACATAAAATCGAAGATAACTACAAGAACAGAAATTTAAAGACTATGACAAGAAATCACACACACATACACACACACACACACTACACTCACACACAGAGTACACACACACACACTTCACTCTATACACACACACACAACACACACTCACACACACACACACACTACACTCACACATACACACACATACACACACACTCACACACATACACACTACACTCACACTCATACACACTACACTCACACATACACACACATACACACACATACTCACACACACACACACTACACTCACACATACACACACATACACACACACTCACACACATACACACACACATACACACTACACTCACACTCACACACACACACTTGAAGACAACAACAAGAAGAGCTCGCACGCACACACACACACACACACACACACACACACACACACACATACACACACACACACACACACACTTGAAGACCCCAACAACGACAACAACAAGAGCTCACATACACACATCAACTTAAAAACAACAAGAACATGCCTGCGCAAACACATGCAAAATATGAAACAACAACAAAAACATGTATCAAGTTCCCAGTACATAACTTGCAAAAATGATTGTCATGAAATTATTTCATAAATTAATTATAAAAACGTGTACATAAAGCTCACTTTCATGGGAAACTTGAAATATTAGGCTATCCAAAACATTTCCAACGTCATCTCGGAAGAGGGGGGGGGGGGAGGATAGCCTAATGGTCAGAGTTCGGTGCGTAGCGCTCGTGATTTGCTGACCCGGGTTCGAATCTCGTTCAAGAGGATTTTTCCTCTGGAATTAACATCAACGCCGACTCCACTCTCCTTAGAAGTCCTTCGGATGAGACTATAAACCGAGGCCCCGTGTGCGAACGCACGCAGAGCATCTTGCGTACACGTTAAAACACGTTCCGCTTTTCGGAAGAGTAGGTCATTGTGTGCCTATGGGAACGGATGACAAATTTGAAAAAAACTGCATACACACGGGGACTGGATGTTTATATAAAAAAAAGAAAGCACACGAGCGATTATTCCATTATCCTCGAAATAAAAGATAAAAAAATAAATCTATAAATTAAGCTTAAATTCTTGGAAGGCTAAAATATTCTCAGAATGTGACTTACTCCTGATCTCAACCCTATCTTGTGAACACATTCTTTTTCAATGTTCAGTTTAAAATTCAATTTACAAAGAATCTGGCATTGAAATTCAAATGGAACCAGGTTTACAAACTTTCGCGAAAATTATTGATTACTTGCTGTTGCTAGGATTATTTCCAAAGTCTTCTGTAAATAGTTTACGGTAGGGATTTTGTTTGTTGGTTTGTTTGTTTGCTTGCTTGTTTTTTTGTATGTATGCTTTTTAAAGCCAAATACATAAGGTGGATAGGCTTTAATTGAACAACAAAACACAAGAAGAAGAAAGAACAAGAACAAAAAAAAAACAAGAAAAAGAACAAAAAAAAAAACAAGAACAGAAGGAGGAGGAGAAGAAGAAAAGAAAAGTTAGTGAGTAGTAGATAGTAGGAGGGGGGGGGAGGAGGGCAGCGCAGCAGCGCACAGCAGCAGAAAAAACAACAAAAACAAAAACCAACAAGAAAAAGAAGAGCAAGAACAACAACAATAATACAACAACAACAAAAACAACAAAAAACAACAACAGCAAACATAAATAAAAAAGCAATAAAAAAGGAGAAAGCAAAAAAACGACGATCCCCCCATATTTATCACTACAAAGGGGAAAGGAAGCCACATTAAATAAAGGGAAGTTTTTTGACATCTCATTCATTGCCAGACAAAAAACGACCATCGTTTTCTTTAGCTCGATTTAGCGTCTGTCCCTGGGGTTTTTTTTCCGGGGTTTTTTTCTTTTTTTTTTGTTTTTAACAAAATATGACCAAACGTGAAAACAAAAATCGGGGGGATGGGGGTTTAGGGTGGTCTATGTGCAAAAGGGTTTCGTTTCCCCCGTTAAAGGGATATTTTCCCTGGATTTAAAAATCGTGCAGACCCCACTCCCCCCCAAAGTCTTTCGGAAGACTTAAACTGAGGCCCGTTGGGGAACGCACGGGGAAATTTTGCGCACACGTTAAACCCTGTTCCGCTTTTCTTTTAGAGTAGGCCATTGTGTCCCGGTGGGAACGGATGAAAAATTTAAAAAAACCGCATACCCCGGGGATGGAGTAAAAAAGACTTAAGTGTTTATTACATTATCCTCGTTTAAAAAAAAATAATAAATAAATAAAAAAAAACGGGACGAACATTTTAAACGTCGGTAGTGGTTAGAAGGGACGCGTTGCTCAGGGGGCGAGCACTCCCCCTTTCCCCCAGCAAAGGTTAAGCAGCATCGGCTGGTTTTACCACTTGGTGGGTGACCGTTTGCCGCCCCTTGGCTTCAGTACGTTCCCCCGGGTTCACCCAGCTAAAAATGGGTCCCCGCCCTTTTTAGGGTCGGGGAAGGTAAAGCACGGGGGTGGGGATGGGCGCCGCCCTCAATATGCTGGCCCCGGAGAAGTAGGTCTTGACGCCTCGCTCCCCAAAACACCACAGGTTAGGGGAACTTTATTTTTTTAAGACAATATGCGGAATATTTTGAACGGGGTGATATAAGAAGAGGATCCCGTGGGGTTTGGTCATATGGTCTGATTTTGAAAGTATGTATACAAGTAACAACGCTTAAAGGGGAAAAAAAGGAAAAGGTTTTCCCAAAAACCTATTAAGGCCGTAGGGGAGCGGGGCACACACAACACCACACAGAAAACCAATCCACCCCAAAACACACCCCCCTACACCCCCCCAAACCCAACACCACATTCCCCCCCCCACACACCAACACTCCACGCACCCACACCCATCCCCCACCCTCACACTCACCCCCCCCCACACACACACACACACACCACACTAACCATACACACACCCCCCCAAACCAAATACACCCACATACCCACCCAACCCCACCCACCCCCCAAAACCCATGCACCCCCAAAACCCCCTCCCACACACCTAAAACCCCCACACAAGACTTTCCCACCCCCCACCCCACCACCCAAACACACACTCACCCCCACCCCCACCCCCCACCCCCCCATCCATCTACCCCCCCAACACACAACACCACCCCCCCCCCCCCACACACACACACACACACACTGGGGAACAAGGGTTAAGACAAAAGGGAAAGAAGGCCTCTCCCTGAGTGTAAAGGGGGAGAAAATTTCTACGTCGGGAGCGGCAACCCCCTCCCTTAGCGTTGGGGTTTTTTTTTTTTCCCTGGGAGCTTATCACCGTCTCCTGGCAACAAGTGGGGGGGAGGAGGAGATTAAGATGGATTGGGTTTGGGGGGGGGGGGGGGGGGGGAGATTGGAGGGTGGAGGTGAATTTTATATTTTTTCATGCAAAATACGGGATTTGCGTGCAAGAAAAATTTTTATTTCCAGATAGTACATTGAATAAGCAAGCTTTTAATTTTTTTATAAAGCCATTATCAAAGAACAAATTTTTTGATGATTATACAAAATTTACAAATTATTGCAGCCTTTACAAAAATTTGAACCAGAAAAAAAGGGGAAAAAAATGAAAAAAAATACACTGCAAAATACAAATTACACAACATCACTACATCATACGCGCGGCGCCCCCATGTGTTTGTGTGTGTGAGTGGTGTGTCGTGCGTGCGTTTGTGGGGTTTGTATGTGCTTTTTGTGTGTGTATGTGTTTGTGTGTGTGAACTAACGATGGGAAAAAAAAAGCGGTAGTTGTTTCCATATTAACTATGTGATGCATATGTCTGTTTATTAAAATTTTATGAATTATATATAGAGAGAGAGAAAGACATATTAAAATAGACACCCACATCACAGACAAACAAACAACCCAACACACCCACCCACCCCCCCCCTGGGAAAACGTTTTGAATTGAATCTTTGAATCACCCCACCAAACACCTCTCACCCCCCACACACACACAAAAAACTCCCCCCCACCACCCAAAAATACCCCAAAACTCCCCCCCCCACCCACCCCCACACACACACAAAAAAGAGAAACCCCGCACCCCCCAAAAAAACCCTCACACAACACACACACATTACTCACACACCCAAAAACCAACCAAAACCCCCACCCATCCCCCCACCCCTTTTTCCACCCAAAAAAAAAAAACACACACACCACCCAAAATTCCCCAACTTCCCCTTAAAAAAACAAAAAAACACATTACAAATTTAACCAAAAAAAAAAACTTAACAAAAAAAATAATTCATACACTCACCCAAAACCCCACCCATCCAACACAAAAATTTTACTTTCACAATACACACAAAAATACCCCAAACTAAAAAAAAGACCCCCCCCAAAAACCATATCAAAAATACACAAAAACAAAAAACCCCAACCCAAATCTACCCCCCAAAACCCCCCCAACAACACAAACACACATCTACACACAAAACCCCCCCCAACCACAAAACCCCCCAAATAACCCCATCACAACCCCCCCAAAAAACAAATTTTGGGGAACGAAGGGTAGAAATGCCTTTTTCAACAAGGAAGAGAAGCCGTTCTCCGATGTCGATAAGGGACATTAAAGGAGGGACAGAAACAAAAAAAGGTGGGGGAAAAATTTTTTTTGAAAAAGTAGTTCCAGGCAAAAGTGGGAGAGAGAGGGGTGAGATTAATGAGATGGAGGTGGGGGGGGGGGGGAGGGGAGGGAAAAGAAAAGGGGGGGGGGGAAAGTAAGAGGAGAGATAGGGGTATGGGGATTGCCTGCAAAATTCATACAAAATACGGAAGGGTTTTCTTTGTGTGTGTGTGTGTGAATTATTCGCTGAGAGAATAGAAATGACGTAGATATTTCCCATCATTTACTATGTAATGTATATATGTAATTTAGATATACATTTGAGTTCACACACAATATTTAATATATATATATATATATATTTTATATATCTATTAATTTTATATATTATATAATAATATACCGCGCGCGCACACATACACACGCGCGCGCGCACGCACGCACGCAGAACACCTTGTGCACACGTTAAAACCAGTTCGCTATTCGGAAGAGTAGGCCACTGAGTACCGGTGGGAACGGATGACAAAACTGACAAAGCTGCATACACACAGGGATTGGATTAAAATAAAAAGGAAACTAGTGCTTATTCAATTATCCTCGAAATAAAATATTGTTTTAAAAAATATAAAAAATACACGCATAAAACCCATTTAAATATTTTGGTGATACATTTGCCCCAAAAGCATGGGATTCGAAGGTTGCATGTGTGTAAACGTAATGTATTCGCACAGGCACGGGCATGCATGCAAACGTGCGCGCAAGCATACACGCAGGAGCACTCATGCATTCACACATAGACTCATACATAGTCTTACATGCACAGAAACAGATTATTATAAGGTAGAGACAATTCTTCTTGTTCTTCGCAATTCTTCTTCTTGATCGCAATTCTTCTTCTTTGCAATTCTTCTTCTTCCTCGCAATTCTTCTTCTTTTTCGCAATTCTTCTTCTTTTTCTTCTTTCCTTCTTTTTCTTTGCAATTCTTTTTCTCGCAATTCTTTCTTCTTTTCTTCGCAATTCTTCTTCACAATTCCTTCTTCGCAATTCTTAATCTTTAAAAAATTTCCTTATTCTTCGGGAAAAATTCTTCTTTGCAATTCTTTCTTCTTCTTCTTCCAATTCTTCTTTCGCAATTCCTCTTCTTTTTTGCAATTCTTCTTCGCAATTTCTTCTTTTCTTCTTCTTCACAATTCTTTCTTTGCAATTCTTCTTCGCATTTTCTTCTTCTTCTTTCTTCTTTCTTTCTTCTTCGTTCCTCTTCTTTTTTCGCAATTCTTCTTCTTCTTCTCTTCTTCTTCTTCTTCTTCTTCTTCTTCTTCCTCCCTTTTTCTTCTTTCTTCTTGCAGTTCTTCTTCGCAATTCTTTTTTCTTCGCAATTCTTCCTTCGCAAATTCTTCTTTCTTCCTTTCTTCTTTTTCTTTGCAATTCTTCTTTTCTTCTTCGCCAGTTTTTCTTCTTCGCAAGTCTTCTTTCTTCTTCTTCCCTTTGCAATTTCTTTCCTTCTCCCTTCGCAAATTTTTTCTTTTTTCGCAATTCCCTTTTCTCTCATTTTGTTCGTTCTTTTTTTCTTTTTCTTTTTCTTTCCTCCATATTCTTTTCCCTTTTTCTTCTCTTCCCTTTTTCTTTCTTTTCTTCTTTTTCTTTCTCTTCTTTCCCCTTTTTCTTCTTTTTCCTTTCTTCCTTCTTCTTCTTTTTCCTCCCCTCCCCTTCCTTCTCCTTCTTTTCTTCTTCTTCCTCTTCTTCTTTCTTCCCTCACAGTTTTCTTCTTCAAAACCTTTTCCTCTCTTCTTCTTTTGTTCTCCTTTTTATGTTAAGCTTTTCTCCCCCCATTTTTTCCTTTTCAAATTCTTCACATTTTTTCTCTCTTATTTTCCCTAACAAGGGATTTTCTTTTCTAACTCTCTACTCCCTCTTCCTTCCTTCTATATCTTTTGACGTCCCCCTAAAATGAATCGCGTTGCACCAGTGGTCAATGTTTTAGTTATTAAACGTTTTGTTTATCTTTTAAAAAAGGGCTATCCTATACAAAAAAAATGATTTAAATCGAAATTTTCCATGAAATTATTCCATTGAAATGATAAACGCAGGAAGTCACAAAATGAGAAATGGTCCAATAAGACTAATAAGTGGGGCAGAAAGAGAGCTTTTGGGGGTTTTCAAATGCTTTTTAAAGCAAAAGGAACACAATTACGCTTGGATACTTTTCTACAAGGAAAAAGAATGGCTGTAGTTTTATTAACAATCAAATCTCAAAATCCAACCTGACCCCACTCCTAAAATGGTCTACGGAAAAGTGGGTAGGTGCAAAGCGACTCATTTCGTGGTGAGTGTCATGTTTATGTTCACTAGAAACATTTCTCTAAAAGTTTTTGTGGGCAAACGCTTGAATCTGACATTTCGGAAAAAAATAGATTTAGATTGTGGTTTTTTGTGAATAAACATGGTTTTTTATTTATTCTTTTTAAGAGAAAAAGTCAACGAAGAAAGTAGGGAGGGAGAGAGGGGGGGGAGGTCAAGTCAAGTCAAGGTCAAAATATCTTTGTTGAGGGTTAAAAGATTAGTTTTATACAGGGGGTTTTTCATCCTGCCTCTAAAAAAAACTGACATATAAAGCATTAAAATACAAAGTTGATACATGTTAAAATAAAAATATATAAGATTTTTAAAATATAAATTCAGCCTTACAAAACAAATAAAGCAAATCAAGACAGTATAACATAAGTCCCAAACATACGAAGGTAAAGGAGGAGAGAGAGAGGGGGGGGGGGTGGAAGGAGGGAGGGAGGTAAGAGGGAGTGAGAGAGTTGTGGTGCGTGTTATGAGTGTATGCTGTGGAGGGGGGGGGGTTTATGGTTTATCAGGGAGACAACAGTGGGACATAGACCCAGAGACAGAATACAAACAACAATCAAACACCAAAACACACACCACACACACACCACACACCACACACACTCACAAAACCCCACACACAAAACACTTCACCCCACACACACACACACACACACACACACACACACACACACACGACCCCCAAAAAAGACAAAGACATGCAAAAAATGGAAAGAAATGGCTTCCACCAAAACAACAACAACAAACAAATGCCTGCTATATGTCATGGAACAAGGGAAAAGCCGCCTCTCTTCTTTCAATCAGGGAGACAATACCACGTTAGGAGCAACACACACACCCCACACACAAGCAAACAACATACCATACACAAAACACCACATAAAAACACAACATAACACACACTCAACACACAAAACACAGCCACAGTTACAACACAATGACACACACTCACAATAACCCAAACAACTTACACATCACAATACACACCACAATACACACACAACACACAACCCCCATCACAACATACACACCACATAACCACACTCACACCACACCACCACACACCACACACCACACACACACACACACACACACGCATAATTATCCCCCCGCTAATATCCCTTTCCATGGCACGCTTCGGAAGAGAGAAAGTTGGGGGGGGTGGGGTTGGAGGGGGGAAAAAGGAGGGTTGGGGGTGGTGGTGAATTTAAAATCATTATGCCGCAAAAAAAGAGTGTTATTTTCTTTGTTGAAGCCAAGCTGGTTTTAAAAAAAGATATGAAACCCGTTTTGAAGTATGCGAATAAAAAAAGCGTTTCGAAGTTATCTATGCGAGATAAAATGCGTTTTGAAGATGGGGAGATAAAATGTTTTTGAAGATACGAGAAAAAAATGTGTTTTGGGAAAACGGAGATAAAATGGTTTTTGAAGTATGCGAATAAAATGCGTTTGAAATGCGAGATAAAATGTGGGTTTTTAAGTATGCGAGATTAAAATGGTTTTTTGAAGTAATGCAGATAAAATTTTTGAGTATTCGAGATAAAATGCGTTTTAAGTATGCGAGATAAAGTGTTTTAAAGCGAGTAAAATAGTGTTTCGAAGAAACCCAGATAAAATGCGTTTTAAATGCGAATAAAATGCGTTTTGAAAGTATCGAGATAAAATGCGTTTTGAAAATAGCGAGAAAAATGCGTTTTGAAGTATCCCAGTAAAATGCGCTTAAGGTAGCGAGATAAAAGTTTTTAAAAGGGATTCGAGATAAAGTGTTTTCGAAGAATGCGAATAAAATCGTTTCGAAGTATGCCGAATAAAATGCGTTTCCCAGGTATTCGAGTAAAAGAGATAGAGACATTTTCGAAGTACCGTTGCGAGGATTATTAAGGGTATGCTAAAAAATGCTGTATGAGCATGTATGTATAAATTAAAGCAGATTCAATTCAGATTCAAATTTTTTACCATTAAGCAATAGACTTTTTGACACAAAATGTGGGAGCAAAGAATTTGAAACATGTATAAAAACGCATGCAGGTCAATATCCACATCTAACACACATATCTTGGAAGCACACGTACACACGCACGCACGCACGTGCACACAACCCCATGCTTCACCCCACACACACGCACACATCACACACACACCACACACCCCTACACAACACACACACACACACACACACGCACGCACACACCACACAAAACACCACACACACACCCCACACACACACACACACACACAGTTATCACAAAATCCCCGAAATAAAGAAAAAAAAAACAAAAAACCCCAAACACACCTCACCCCACCCACACACACAAACAACACCCTCCATCCACCCACCCACCCTATATACACATACACAACCCCTTAACAAACACTCAAAACACACACCACACACGCACACATAACACCACTCACCAAACACAAAACATACACACACACACACCTATCCAAACCCTCCACCCCCAACCCCACATACACATAACAAAACACCCTACACTACACACAAACCACACTCACACACACAGACACACACACACAAACACACACAACACACCACACACACACACACACACACACACACACACTAAACAAATACAAACACACACACGGGACACCAAACCATCCATCCACCCCATACTACCCCATACAACATTACACACACACACAACATCACAACACACAAACCAACAAACACACACAACACACACACACACACACACACAACACACACACACACACACAACACAAACAACAAACCCTCACCTCACACACAAACAAGCAAACAAACAAAAAACGCCACTCTCACTTGTTTTCAATTCTATCTCCTCACCTGTAGAATCAGAGATTATATAAAAGATTTTAAACAGAATAAACAAACAAATACAAAAAAACCCAAGATGAAAAATACGATTTTTTGGGGTGAAAACTTTTGAATCTTAGGAAGATAAATTAAACCTGACATGAAAAATGCGCACTAGTTGCGATATGACGTTTTTCAGTTTCAGAATCGAATTTTAACAGATTAAGAAGGCTTTGTTATATTAAATATATAAAAATATAATAATATATATTATATATATATAAATATATATATATAATATTATATATATATATAATATATATATGTGTGTAACATAATATGTTGTTACATATATAAATTATATGTGTCTGTGTGTATAACAAACAGTAATACAAATACAGGAAGGATGTAAAAAGATAGAGAGGAAAAAAAAGAGAGAGAGAGAGAAAAGGAGAGAGAGAGAGATAGAGAGAGAGAGAGAGAGAGAGAAAAGAGAGAGAGTGAGTGAGTGAGTGAGTGAGTTCAACTGATGGCTTCATTTAAATTTATTATTGACTGACTGATGACTGATTGAATTGTTGATTGATTGATCGATTGATTGAATTTAATGATTGAAAAAAGAGATAAAAGAGAGAGAGTGGGGTGTGTGTGGTCGAGAGAGCAAATTTATTGATTGAACCCAAAACAAACAGGAGGGGGAAAAGGGGAATAAAGAAAAAAAAAACAAAAAAACAAAAGAAAAAAAAAAGAAAGAAAAAAGAACAAGGAAGGAAAGGAAAAAGGAAGGAAGGGAAGAAAGAAGGAAGGAAGGAAGGGAAAGGGAAAAAAGAAAAGGGAAGGGGAAAAAAAAAAAAAAAAAAAAAAGGAAGGAAAGAAAAAAGAAAGAAAGAAAAAAAGAAAACCAAAAAAAAGGAAAGGAAGGAAGGAAGGAAGAAAGAAGAAAAGAAAAAAAAAAGAAAGAAACGTTAAACAGACAAGAGTCAGACAAACAGACAGACAGAAGGGGAAAAAAAGAGCAAAGTCATCTCTCCATCCGCCTTTCCACAAAAGGGAAAAGCAACTCGTCTCGCTTATTTCAATCAAGGGGAGACAATTACCTCCACATCAGGGGCAGACAATTTCCCCCAAATCATGTTCACCCTCGTGGCTAATAATCGTCTCTATGGCAACGGAGATAAGAGGGGTTGGGGAGGGTGGGGAGTGAGGGTGGGGATGAAGGGAGAGAGTGTAGACAAGGAGAGGTGAGGGGGGTGGATGATGATGATGTCCCCTCCTCCTCTCTCCCGTACCCCCACTCCTTTCCCGCCACATCCACCACCCCCCCCCCCCCAAAAAAAAAACCCAAAAAAAACCCGATGAATATGTGTGGACATTTCTTCTTTATACAGTTAACTTTCTATTCTGTTCTTTTATTTCGAGGATATATTATGGACTTAGCACTCGTGTGCTTTTTGTTTTACATCCTGTCCCCGTGTGTATGGAGGTTTTTTTCAATTCTTTCATCCGTTCCACACCGGCACGCAATGGCCTACTGTTCCAAAAAGCGGAACAGGTTTTTAACGTGCGCGCAAGATGTTCTGCGTGCGTTGGCACACGAGATCTCGATTTATAGTCTCATCCCAAGGATCATAATAACTTCATTATTAGAGAGCTGTTTAGAGATACTGTAGTGAATTTTTTTTTCATGTCTGCGTCTCTTTGGGCAAGTTGAACCTGGTGGAGGAGCCCATCCCTCTGCAGGTACAGGATGCATGCTGGGTATATTACAGGGCAGGTGCAAGCCACCACTGATTTAAGGGGATTTTTTTTACCCAGAGTGTAACATCAGTGTCAGCTTCAACTCCCCACCTCCCCCAAAGTCCTTTCTTCACCTATCCCGTAGTCCTGTAGACCGTAGGGGCTCCACTGAAGATTTTGGAACCAGCTTCCTCCACTTACTCTGATTTCCGTGGCAAATCGTTCCACTCAAGGCCAGTCCACTTTCTGGAAAAAGCAAGATAATGGACCAGGAAGGTTCACCAAAAAAAGACAAGAAGGAGGTGACAAGAAGAAAAAGGAAGAAGAGAGAAACAAAGAGAGGGATAGAAAAGAGGGAATTCCTGGCACAGAATTTCCAGAAAGTGGGGATGCTGTTTATACTGACAGGCCCCCCGGCATCCCCACGGGAGAAATCTGATTTCTGAAACTATATGCGTATAATATGCGTGGATCGGTGGTCTAGAGGTAACGCGCCTGCCTAGAAAACGAAAAGTCCGGGTCGGAAGTGTGCGGTGGTTCGTATCCCGTTTGGGCCCGAAACTTTTCCCCCATCCATTAGACCATGAGTGGTGGTCTGGAAGCTAGTCTTTCGGATGAGACAATAAACCAAGGTCCTGTGTGTTACAAAAATTATTTAGCACACGTAAAAGAACCCCGATTTTAAGAAGGCATTTGACAGGGTGTGGCATGCGGCTTTGTGGGCAACCATGAACTTGTACAGCATCAATGCAAACCTGATCAGAGTCATCAAACAGCTGTACAGCGAGGCCACCAGTGCAGTGTACTACAACAACAACATTGGAGAATGGTTTCGAACAACAGTTGGAGTAAGGCAGGGCTGTCTACTCTCACCCACCCTTTTCAACATCTTCCTTGAGAGAATCATGGCTGATGCACTGGAACATCATGAAGGATCAGTCAGCATTGGTGGCAGAACGATCACAAACCTCCGCTTCGCAGATGACATTGATGGAATAGCAGGATCAGAAAAAGAGCTTGCCAGCCTTACAGAACACTTGGATAAGGCCTCCAAAACATACGGCATGGAAATCAGTGCAGAGAAGACCAAACTGATGACTAATAACACCAACGGCATTAGCACTGATATCAGGGTTAATGACCAGAAGCTGGAAACAGTTCAAAGCTTCAAGTACCTGGGAGCCATTGTATCAGACCAGGGATCCAAGCCAGAAGTAGTATGCAGGACTGCACAGACAATAACAGCTTTGTCAAAACTAAACACCATCTGGAGAGATAAGAATATCTCACTTATCTCCAAGATCAGACTAATGCGCTCCCTTGTCATATCCATATTTCTGTATGCCTGTGAATCATGGACCCTGACTGCAGATTTGGAGAGGAGAGTACAGGCAGTGGAGATGAGATGCTTTCGGAGACTCCTTGGCATCTCCTACAAAGACCACATAAGCAACGAAAGTGTGCATAACAGAATCCAGCAAACCATTGGACCCTATGAGAACCTTCTAAACGATCGTGAAAAAGCGTAAACTTAAGTGGTATGGGCATGTCACAAGATCCCAAGGAATTACAAAGACAGTTTTGCAAGGCACTGTCCAAGGAGGAAGAAGAAGAGGCAGACCAAGGAAGAGCTGGGAGGATAACATCAGTGAATGGACAGGCCTAGAACTCAACAAAACCCTGAGAAAGGCAGAACAGAGAGAAGAATGGAGGGAACTGGTTGCTGAGTCTTTGAGGGTGCCCCCACGGTCGTCAGACTACGGGACAGATAGATAGATAGATAGATAGAAAAGAACCCCACGGCAACAAGAGAGTTGTCCCTGGCAAAATTCTGTAGAAAAAAAGCGCCACTCTGATAGGGAAACAAAATACAGTTACAGACAGGGAAATTTCAAAAAATGGGTGGCGCTGCTCTTGTGGCGACTCACTCTGCCTGGAGAGAGAGAGAGAGAGAGAGAGAGAGAGAGAGAGAGAGAGAGAGAGAGAGAGAGAGAGAGAGAGAGAGAGCAGCCCGAATATCACGCAGAGAAATCTGCTGTGACTTAAAAAGTGGTATACATTTTTTAAAAATTAAATAAATACAAAATGGGAACCAAAGGCACTGGCAGGTCTGCACTAGGAAGCTGGCACGGCTCGATTATAAAAATGCCACGTCCACTCACACCAGACACTGTTTGTGCCGAAAGATTCGAACCCACGCCTTTTGGACCAAGGAGAGGGCAGTCAAACATTCTATCCACTCGGCAATCGCATCCATTTATTTCAAACCTAAGATTCCTCCCCTTCTGTTTCATATCACAACTAACCCACCCTTCACTAACCTATGTCCTATCACCCTGCTAAAGTATACGACCTCTGTGTGTGTGTGTGTGTGTGTGTGTGTGTGGTGTGTGTGTGTGTGTGTGTGTGTGTGTGTGTGTGTGTGTGTGTGTGTGTGTGTGTGTGTGTGTTCGTGTGTGTGTGTGTCTGTGTGTGTGTGTGTGTCTGTGTATGTGTGTGTGCTTTTGAAAAACATTTGACTATTGAAATTTTATGTCATAGACTTTTGTTCTGCAGCGCACGATGTTTGTAATAATATATCTGTTTGTTTAAACTATTGATTATTTATCATTGATTGCATGACTGTGTAAGATTAGGTTGAATGCAAGCGCTTTGATTTGTCTTTGCAAGATATAGCGCTATATAAGTTCCATTTATTATTATTATTATCCATAATGTGAATTTATTTTATTATTCTTTAATTTTTTTTGTTTGCTTATTCTTTTATTTCGAGGATAACGGAATAAGCACTCATGTGCTTTTTTTTCATCCAGTTTCAAGCAGTTTTGTCAATTTTGTCACCCGTTCCCACCGGCACACAATGGCCTACTCTTCCGATAGCGGAACGGGTTTTAACGTGTGCGCAAGATGGTCTGCGTGCGTTGGCACACGGGGCCTCGGTTTATAGTCTCATCCAAAAGACTTGAGAGCGGTAGTGGGAGAAACACACGCTTTGGCCAGTGGTATGTGCCCAAAAGCCAGATGTTCGCAAGTCATGTGAGATGATGGTTCGAGCGCATGCATACATGCATGCATGCGTGCTCACGCCTCTGCGTAAACACACGCACATGCACTCAGGCAGATGCGTGTATTGATTGGATACAGATGCAGCCGAACATGCGTGGATGTTCACGTGGAGAGTGTGTGTGGTGGTGGTGTAGGGGGTGTGGGAGGGGGGGGGGGGGGGGGGGGGGGGGGGGGGGGGGGGGGGGAGGGGGGGCAGTGTGTGTGTCTGTGTGTGTGTGAGAGAGATTGTTTGTGTCTGTGTGCGTCACAGTGTGTGTATGTGCGTGTCACAGTGTGTGTGTGTGTGAGTGTGTGTGTGTGTGTGTGTGTGTGTGTGTGTGTGTTCGATTTTACGTCTGTTCACTCTCAGTGATATTAGGGGGTGTGTGTGTGTATGTGTTGTTTGTGTGTGACAGTGTGAGTGTGTGTGTTATGTGTGTGTGTTTGTGTGTGTGTGTGTGTTCTCCTCTCTCTCTTCTCTCTCTCTCTCTCTCTCTCTCTCATCTCTCTCTCTCTCTCTCTCCTCTCTCTCTCTCTCTCTCTCTCTCTGAAAAAGTATGTGAATGCTTATCATTCTGTAACCCATGGAAAACAAAGATTCATTCAAAGGCTCTCTCTCTCTCTAACTCACACGGGGAGTAGATGTTAAAAAAAAGCACATTTAGTGCTTAATCCATTATCCTCGATATAAAAGAATAAATAAATAAATAACTCTCTCTCTCTCTCTCTCTCTCTCTCTCGCTCGCTCTCTCTCTCTCTCTGCTCACTCACTCTCTCTCTCTCTCTCTCTCTCTCTCTCATCTTCATCTCTCTCTCTCTCTATCTCCTCTCTCTCTCTCTCCTCTCTCTCTCCCTCGCTCTCTCCTCAGAGCGTACCTAGCTTGGCAACCAGCAAGACGTTTTACCCCACATCTCTCACAAAGAAATCCGCAGTCACTCCTCTGTCTGTGTGTTGTGTGTTGTCTGTGTGTGGAGTGTGGTGTGGTGTGTATGTATGTGAAACCATCATGCCTATAGCAGAACTACCCTCCACTCCTGGGTACCAGTTGAATTTTCTGTTTTGCGAAAATACAGACAGATTCTTCCAGATCGACGGTAAAGGTGATCGAACTGTTGTTGGTATTCTCCGTCTGTCAGCCAACACCTCTGTGCACCCGTACCCCCCTGTGACTGAAGAAGATAGCTGCAGTAGCAGTGTGATTTACAGACAAAAGTGTGTTTCACAAGTAAGAAGGGACAGAAAGAGAGCTGAGGCGTGCAAAAACAGGACCTGAGATGAAGGCAAGTGATCCATCCCCTTCAGGTAAATTTTTGCCGACCCCTCCCAGTTTAATTTTTTTCATTTTTTTCATTTTCATACCACTTTTAAGTTCTGGCAGATTTTTTCTATATGAAATTCGGGCTGCGCTCCCCGGGGAGAGAGTGTTACCACAAGAGCAGCGCCATCCGTTATTTTTGTTTCTTTTCCTGTCTGCAACTGTTTTTCCCTATCAGAGTGGCTTTTTTCTGTAGAATTTTGTCTGGGACAACTCTCTTGCCGTGGGTTCTTTTATGAGTGCTGAATAATTATGTGTAACACACGGGACCTCGGTTTATTGTCTCTTCCGAAAGACTATATATCATAATGCTGACCAACAGGTAGAGGAAGTTTTACTAATGACAGTTTCTCATACATTCCCTGCACCTCATCAGCACCTGTATCTTCAAAATGACGTGATGATGTTTGACACACGGACATCTGGACTGGCCAAAGACTGTCCTACTACAGGGAACAGTACAAGGATGGAGAGGAAGAGGCAGACAGAGAAAACGATGGGAAGACAACATCAGAGAGTGGACTGGCCTTGAGTGGAACGATTTGCTGTTGAAATCAGAGCAAGTGGAGGAAGCTGGCTGAAAAATCTTCAGTGGTGCCCTCACAGAACTACGGGATAGGTGAAGGTGAAGGAAATTGATATGTTGCAAAGTGATGTGGATTATTATCAGACCATGAACGTGTCGTGCAAGTTTTGAACAAGATGAGGAGAGTGAAGTGGAAGAACGTAATGTTAACTGTTGCAGAATTTGTGGGTTAGTGAATGATAGTGATGCTGAATGTATTACAATCTGATCTGGGATAACATCACCTTCACCTATCCCGTAGTCCCTTGTACAGTGGGGGCACTAATGAAGATTTTGCAACCAGCTTCCTCCACTCCCTGTGGTCCCTTCTGCTTTCTATAGCAAATTGTTCCACTCAAGGCCAGTCCACTCTCTGATGTTGTCTTCCCATCGTTTTCTCTGTCTGCCTCTTCCTCTCCCTCCTTGTACTGTTCCCTGTAGGACAGTCTTGGACAGTCCAGATGTTCGTGTGATGTGTCCGTACCACTTCAGTTTGCAAGAGGTTTTTTGTTTGTTTTTCTACTAAAGTCAGGAGTTCTTCTTCGATCTTTTAAG
>CM054163.1:34206514-34211514 GCA_028751875.1 Rapana venosa
TGTTTGTTTATTTCAGTTTTGTTTTTTGCCACTGCCGTTCTAGTTTGTCGCGTTTGCGCTTTGCCACCAAGATATCATGGATGTACCATGGGGCGAAAGGCCTATCAGGCAGAATATGGTCAGTGGGAGGTGCATGCTCATCAAGCAGTTGGGTGAGAATAGCGTTATAGTGTTTAGAAGTGTCAGTGGTCTTCAGGGGTGTGTGATAGGCGTTCAGCAGCTTGGGATGAGAAAGTTTGAATGTCAATAGCCTTGAGGTTACGACGGATGATGCACTTCTTCTTTTTGATAGGTTTTGCAATGTTAAGGAAGAAAAGAATGGCAGAATGATCAGAAAGCAGTTGGTCAGTGACGGAGATAGAGGTGACAAGATCTTGTGAAACATCAGTGATGAGCCAATCTAAGATATGACCTGATCTGTGTGTTGCTTCATTCACCAGCTGGGAAAGAGAGTGATTTGACAAAGAAAGAGAAAGACGCTTGACATCAGGAGAAGACTGGTTGTCGAAGTGAAAATTAAAGTCACCAAGAATGATAAGCTTCTTGGGAGAGAGGCTGTAGTGATCGAGGAGAGATTGAAATTCTTGATGGAAAACTGAAGATGTCAGTTTGTTCTTACGGCTGGGAGGTGGGCGGTAAAGGCAGGAGAAAGTAATAGAATGACCGGGTGAGGTGAGGTTGAGTTCACAGACTTCAAAAGATTCAGGTGAGATAGGTAAAGAGTGGCAGAAAGAAAGAGCTGGATGCAGTGTGTCTTTGTAAACTATGGCAATGCCACCTCCACGGGAAGGTCGGGGGAAAGAAAGAGACTATAAACCGAGGTCCCGTTTGCGAACGCACGCAGAACATCTTGTGCACATGTTGAATCCTGTTCCGCTTTTCGTAAGAGTAGGCCATTGTGTGCCGGTGGGAACAGATGACAAATTTACAAAACCGCATGCAGACGGGGACTGGATGTAAAAAAGAGCACATAAGTGCTTATTCCATTATCCTCGATATAAAAGAATAAAATAAAATAAATTTAAAAAACACATCCACTTTCACACACACACACAACACACACACACACACACACACACACACAAAACACACACACACACACACACACACACCCCAACTGACTGTTTTGGAAAACTGTCAGTATTATCCTAGTTTATGCATTCATCCTAAGCTTTTCAGACCTTCCTCGCATAAATTTGGGAGAAACTGTCTCGCTATCACTTTTTTTTTGTGTCGGGCCCTGTATGACTTCTTCTTCTTCTTTTTCCCTTCTTTGTCTTCTTCTGCTGCTTCTTCTTCTTCTTCTTTGTCTTCTTCTTCTTCTTCTTCTTTCTTGTCTTCTTTTTCTTCTTCTCCTTCTTCATCATCATCTTCTTCTTCTTCATCATCATCATCTTCTTCTTCTCCTTCTTCTTCTTCTGCTTCGCAATTCTTCTTCTTCTTCTTCTTCTTCTTCTCCTCCTCCTCCTCCTCCTCCTCCTCCTCCGTCTTCTTCTTCTTCTTCTTCTTCTTTGTCTTCTTCTTTGTCTTCTTCTGCTGCTTCTTCTTCTTCTTCTTTGTCTTCTTCTTCTTCTTTGTCTTCTTCTTCTTCATCATCATCTTCTTCTGCTGCTGCTGCTGCTGCTGCTTCTTCTTCTTCTTCTTCCTCCTCCTCCTCCGTCTTCTTTCTTCGCATTCTTCGCATTCTTCGAATTCTTCGCATTCTTCGAATTCTTCGAATTCTTCTCCGCATTCTTCTTCACAATTCTTTTTCGCAGTTATTCTTCTTCTTTGTATTCTTCTTCTTCTTCGCAATTCTTCTTCTTTGCATTCTTCTTTTTCGCAATTCTTCTTCTTCATCTTCTTCTTTGCATTCTTTTTCTTTGCAATTTACCTTCCTCGCAATTCTTCTTCGCAATTCTTCTTCCCATTCTTCCCATTCTTCGTTTTCTTCGAATTCCTCTTCTTCGCATTCTCCTCCTCCTCCTCCTCCTCCTCCTCCTCCTCACTGGTTTCATGCCTATTCCCAACAAGCTGATTTAGACAGTGTTATGAACCTATTCAGGCCATGAAGACGGGATAGCTCAGTGGTCAGTACACTCGCTTTCCCCCAAGCTAAACTTAACCAGCATCGAGCGTGGCTACCACTTGGATGGGTGACCTTTTGCGCGCCTTGGCTTCAGTACAGTCCCCCAGCTCACCCAGCTGTAAATGAGCACCTGCCCTCTTTAGGGTCAGGGAAGGTAAAGCAGCGAGGGAGAGGAGATGGGCGCCGCTGCCCTCAATAATATGCTGGCCCCTAAAGAAGTTGATGTCTCTGATGCCTCAATCCTCTACGACTACATAGGTTTTGGTAGTCCTTCGGATGAGACTATAAACCGAGGCCCCGTGTGCGAACGCATGCAGAACATCTTGCGCACGTGTTAAATCCTGTTCCGCTTTTCGAAAGAGTAGGCCATTGTGTGCCGGTGGGAACAGATGACAAAATTTACAAAACCGCATACACACGGGGACTGGGTGCAAAAAAAAGCATACGAGTGCTTATTCCATTATCCTCGAAAAAAACCAAACCAACTGTCATCTCATATGAGCGCTTTGATTTGTTGCTTTATAAGATTGAGCGCTATATAAATTCCATATATTATTATTATTATTACTATCATTATTTTTATTGTTGTTGTTATTGTTATTATTATTTATTATTATTATTATTATTATGGGAACACCTTTGCCGTTGTACAACTATCTTGATGGTCATTTCTTTCTGGATTGCAGAGTCCTCAGTCAGATGGCATTGAGTTCAAGACACCTGTGTATCACAACAAGGATTCCTTCTTTTCTGATGGCGTTCGACAGATCGGTGAGTGTGTGTGTGGTGTAGTTTAGTGTAGTGTGGTGTGGTGCGGTGTGGTGTGGTGTGGTGTGGTGTGGTGTGGTGTGGTGTGGTGTGGTGTGGTGTGTTTGTGGTGGGGTGGTGTGGTGTGGAGTGGGGTGGGGTATGGTATGGTGTGGTGTGGTGGGGTGGTGTGGTGCGAAGGGGTGTGGTGTGGTGTGGTGTGGTGTAGTGTAGTGTACTGCAAAACATTACACTACACTACAGTGTCGTACAGTGAAATGTAATGTTTTGTAGTGTAGTGTAGTGGGGTGTGGTATGGTGTTTTGTAGTGTAGTGTAGTGTAATGTAGTGTAGTGTTGTGTAGTAGAGTGTAAGTGTGGTGTGGTGGGATGTGGATGTAAATGTGGTGTGGTGTGGTGTGGTATGGTATGGTGTGGTGTGGTGTGGTATGGTGTGGTATGGGTGGGTGTGGTGTTGGTGGAGTGGGGTGTGGTGGGGTGGGGTGTTGTTGGGGTGGGGTGGTGTGTGGTATGGTGTGGTGTAGTGTGGTGTGTGTTTTGTAGTGTGGTGTGGTGTAGTGTAGTGTAAGTGTGGTGTGGTGTGGTGGGGTGTTTTGTAGTGTGGTGTGGTGTAGTGTGGTGTGGTGCAGTGTGGTGTGGTGTGGTGCAGTGTGGTGTGGTGTAGTGTAAGTGTGGTGTGGTGTAGTGTGGTGTGGTGCAGTGTGGTATGGTGTAGTGTGGTGTGGTGTGGTGTAGTGTAGTGTGATGAGGTGTGGTGTGGTGTAGTGTTTTGTAGTGTAGTGTGATGTGGTGTGGTGTAGTGTGGTGTGGTGTGGTGTAGTGTGGTGTGGTGTGGTGTGGTGTGGTGTAGTGTTTTGTAGTGTGGTGTGGTGTGGTGTAGTGTAGTGTAGTGTAGTGTAGTGTGGTGTGGTGTGGTGTAGTGTAGTGTAGTGTGGTGTGGTGTGGTGTAGTGTAGTGTAGTGTAGTGTAGTGTAGTGTGGTGTGGTGTAGTGTAGTGTAGTGTAGTGTAGTGTGGTGTGGTGTAGTGTAGTGTAGTGTGGTGTGGTGTAGTGTAGTGTAGTGTGGTGTGGTGTAGTGTAGTGTAGTGTGGTGTGGTGTAGTGTAGTGTAGTGTGGTGTGGTGTAGTATGGTGTAGTGTAGTGTAGTGTAGTGTGGTGTGGTGTGGTGTATGTAGTGTAGTGTGGTGTGGTGTGGTGTAGTGTAGTGAGTGTAGTGTGGTGTGTGTGGTGTGTGTAGTGTTTTGTAGTGTGGTGTGGTGTGTGTAGTGTAGTGTAGTGTAGTGTAGTGTGGTGTGGTGTAGTGTAGTGTAGTGTGTGTAGTGTAGGTGTTATGGGTGGTGTAGTGTAGTTATGTGTGTGGTGTAGTGTAGTGTGGTGTGGTGTGGTGTAGTGTAGTGTGTGGGTGTAGTATGGGTAGTGTGTGTGTGTGTGTAGTGTGTGTGGTGGTGGGTGTTGTGTGGTGTAGTGTGGTAGTGTAGTGTGTGTGTGTGGGTGTGGGTGTGGTGTAGTGTGGTCTACTGTGTTTGTGTTCTACTGTGGTGTAGTGTGGTGGGTTGTGTGGTGTGGTGTGGTGTAGTGTGGTGTGTAGTGTGTGTGGTAGTGTGGGTGGGTAGTGTGGTCTACTGTGGTTAGTGTGGTGTATGTTGATGTGTGGTGTGGTGTAGTGTGGTGTGGTAGTGTGTGTGTTGTGTGTGTGTGTTGTGGTGTATGTGGTGTGGTGTAGTGTGGTGTGGTGTGGTGTGGTGTAGTGTGGTGTGGTGTAGTGTGGTGTGGTGTAGTGTGGTGTGGTGTAGTGTGGTGTAGTGTGGTGTAGTGTGTGTGGTGTGGTGTGGTGTAGTGTGGTGTGGTGTGGTGTGGTGTAGTGTGGTCTACTGTGGTGTAGTGTGGTGTGTGTTGGTGTGGTGTAGTGTGGTGTGGTTGGTGTGGTGTAGTGTGTGGTGGTGGTGTAGTGTGGTGTGGTGTAGTGTGGTGTGGTGTGGTGTGGTGTATTGTGGTCTACTGTGGTGTAGTGTGGTGTGGTGTGGTGTAGAATGGTGCAGTGTGGTATGGTGTAGCTTGGTGTGATGTGGTGGGTGGGGTGGAGTGTCATGTTGTGTAATGTGTACTTCTTCATTGTTTTGTAGTGTAGTGTATTATAGTGAACTACTAATGATGATGATGATAATA
>CM054163.1:34221514-34231514 GCA_028751875.1 Rapana venosa
TATCGCTTAGTATGGTTTTGTTATGATTCCTTTTTGTTTCTTCAATTAGTTTTGTCGTGTGATACTTTGTATGGACTATTATATTTCCTTAAATGTGAGTGATCATTATTTTTTGGGTGTGTTTTTTTCTGTTACTTTTATTGGCATATTGTTTGGCATATTTTCACAAATTTAACAATGCTTATCTTTATAATTGTGTACTGTTGTTATTGTTGTTATTGGAGGTGTTGTTGTTTATTCATTGTTGTTGCTGTTTTATCTGCCATGTTACGATATATAATCAATGACCGTCAATACAATTTTTTTCCATTCATGCTGTGGATTTTTTGTTGGTTTCCTCCTTTTTTTCGGGGGGGGGGGGGGATTGTATTTTTGTTTCTTCGCATATTTTCTGTTTAAATCTTTGTCTTGTTTGCCCATGATTTGCTCTTTAGTTTGTGTACATGAAACATTCCAGACGAAAGTATGCTTCATTTTTAATTTCTATTTTTTCTGAAAAGGACATGATTTATTTCGAATATCATCACTGTATATGTATGTGTGTACAGATAGATAGATAGATAGATAGATAGATAGATAGATAGATAGATAGATAGATAGATAGATAGATAGATAGATAGATAGATAGATAGATAGATAGATAGATAGATAGATGGAGAGATAGATAGATAGATAGATAGATAGATAGATAGATAGATAGATAGATAGATAGATAGATAGATAGATAGATAGATAGATAGATAGATAGATAGATAGATAGATATTACTATCATTATTATTAATGGGTAAAACGAGAGAGAGCTCGAGCTCTTAACTCTGAACTCTGAACTGGTTTAATCGTTCTTCAGCCTTAGGCCACAATATAACCAAATGGGGGAAAAGAGTATAGTACTGTAGAAACATGTTAACAAATTCAAAACATACAATAATCCAAAACTCAGGAATACAGCAATAAACTTGAAACATTGAAAACCACAATGACTAAATATCCTTCGGATGGGACTATAAACCGAGGCCCCGTGTTCGAACGCACGCAGAACATCTTGCGCATACGTTAAATCCTGTTCCGCTTTTCGAAAGAGTAGGCCATTGTGTGCCGGTGGAAACAGATGACAAAATTGACAAAACCGCATACACACGGGGACTAGGTGTAAAAAAGCACATGAGTACTTATTCTATTATCCTCGATATAAAAGAATAAATAGATAAATCAAGACACATTGAAAAGAAACTAGCATCGTGCAGTATCAAGATGTGATTATTAACCCTGGCAGTGAATTCTACTACCAAAGCCTGAATTCAAGTGGTCATCCATCTGTTAAATGAATCGGGTCCACATAGGCTATACCCAGATTGTTCTATTCCCTACTGTTACTAATAATGATGTGCCTCTGTTCGCTCCCTGTTGTCATCATATATGTTCCTTTTCTCCAAAATATTGTAAGCCTTTAAGTTATGTTTACGCAAGATCTGGTACACAAATGTTTTGGGATTAAAGATTAAGCATAAAATTGTTGAACAATACCAGTAACCTGATACCATTGTTGCGAAAGCTAAGTAATCTACACAAAATTCTAAAAAAAAGGAATAATAAAGAAACTTGCATACATTTCTATAAAAAAAAAAAGTAATATGAACCGAAATTTCAGACGCTACCAGACTATGCGACATTTCTACACAAGATAATATGCATGCTTTAACACAATACTCTTTTTTTTTTTAAATTAAAGGATAAAGGTGTTCCCATTACCTATGTGGACGTAGGGGAGCGAGGCATCAGATACTTCAGCTTCTCTAGGGCCAGCATATTGAGGGCAGCGCCCATCTCCTCTCCCTCACTGCTTTACCTTCCCTGACCCTAAAGAGGGCAGGTACCCATTTACAGCTGGGAGGACTGTACTGAAGCCAAGGCGCGCAAACGGTCACCTATCCAAGTGGTAACCACGCTCGATGCTGCTTAACCTTGGCTGGGAGAAAGCCAGTGCTCCGACCACTGAGCTGACCCGTCCCTCTTAACCATGAAAAAACCCAGAAAATGAAACTATGCTGAGTAGTGTGGGATTCACATTACTGTCAAACACAAAAGTAACTATAAGTTACATAGATAATTAAACGAATAACATACAAGAACGACAATAACATCGCCAAAATGGATTTGAAACTAAATACCAACTAATATCAACTAATCTTTTTCTTGGCGATGGTGTCCATATTTAGGTGGTTGGGTGGAAAAGATTAACCGGCGCAAATACAATCCAGGTAAGTGTATAGTTGGGAACGGAAAATGTGTACACCTTCTGGGTCACAGGGGATCACAGTGTTTAATCTTTGTACTGGGCTAAAGATGGTTTCGCTGCCTAAACTGCTAAGGTGAGTGCACCATGGCTATATATATTTTTATTTCTGAAAGGGATAGCTACTTTTCTTGGTTTGTGTGTGAAAACTCTTCCCTCATTTTTGTTCAACACTTCCTTGACTATTTCCTCCTCAACCTCCTTTATGGTCTGGTAAAGTCTTGGGGTTTAAATTTTGGCACACATATGGCTTGGGTGTGTGTGTGTGTGTCAAGTCAAGTCAAAGTCAAGTCAAAATGATCTTTATTGAGGGTAAAAGATTACGTTTATACGACTTAATTCATCCTACCCTCACAACAACAAAAAGTGAAAATAAACAAAATTGACATATAAAAGCAATCAAAATACAATGCTCAGACATGTTGAAGACAAAATCTATGGAGATTTTTTTAAATACAAATCCAGACTAACAAAACATGATAAAGCAAATCAAGACAGTATAAGTTCAAGTTATACAGATAAATGAAGAAAATTTAAAACAAACAAACAAAAACAAAACAAACAAAAAACACACACACAAAACCCAAACAAACACACAAACAAACAAAAACCAACAAAAAAGCCAAAACAAACAAAAACAAGACTCACAAGACAAGATAAAACAAAACCAAGACATTATAATAATAATAATAATATATGGAATTTATATAGCGCTGAATCTTGTAAAAAACAAACAAATCGAAGCGCTTGCACTCAATCATTTACAGGCATGCAACTCTACTTAAACATAATGAGAAATCCATGCGCGCGCACTACGCACGCACACGCACGCACACACATACATACACACACACACACACACACACACACACACACACACACACACAACGGAACAACACTTCGACGGTGAAAGATGCTGTTGAAAATTAGGGACAGATATGTGGGGGGAAAGTCTCAGGTAGGAAATAAGTGTGTTTTGAGGCTGGATTTGAAGGAATCAAGTGAAGGCTTTTGACGAAGTGAAAGAGGGAGGTCGTTCCAGGTGGATGGACCAGAAACAGAGAAGGAGCGACGGCCAACAGTGGTTTGTTTGAATCTGGGTGTTCGAAAGCACAAAGTATCTGCGGCTGAACGAAGGGAACGGGATGGAGTGTACAGGTGAAGACAGTTACAGAGATAAGAGGGTGCAGATTTGTGGAGACATTTGAAACAGAGGGTATTGATTTTATACTGCAGTCTTTGTGAGACAGGCAACCAGTGAAGAGATCGCAGAAGAGGAGTGATGTGTTCAGATTTTTTCTTTCTTAGGACCAGTCGAGCTGCAGAGTTTTGTATGCGTTGAAGAGAGTGGATAGATGATGCTGGTAGGCCAGCCAAAAGAGAATTACAGTAGTCTAAACGTGAAAGAATAAGAGATGTGACAAGCTTGGAAGTTGCATCAGTGGACAGATACTTGCGAATCGCGCTTACGCGCCGTAATTGATAGTAGCAAGACTGGCAGGTCTGGGTGATGAATTTTTTCATAGAGAGTGTGTTGTCAAGAACTACTCCTAAATACTTCACAGAGTTGGACAAAGGAACTGACGTATTGCCGAATTCTATTGAAGTTTTTGTGATAGAGGAAAGTTTATGTTGGGTCCCTATGAGCATGGCTTCGGTTTTATCGGCATTAAGTTGTAACTTGTTCTGAGTCATCCAGTTTTGAATGTCTTGAAGGCAGTAGGACATATTTGTCAAGAGGGAAGGCAAGTTTTCAACAGTATCGCTGCACTGAAGTTGAGTATCATCGGCATAGAAATGATGATCAATAGGGTGGTTGTTTATTATATGTGACATTATGACATAAGCTCAAGTCATACAACAAAATTTTAATGAAGAAAATACAAATAACAACAAGGTAGCCTGAAGTAAGATAACCTCGAGTATAAGAGTGGACTTACAATTTGTCCATCAGATATTTTTTCAAGAGTTTCTTGAACGTTGTTTCGAAGGAGCTGATTTTAAAGAGATAGGTAGATTATTCCACACTGTTCTTCCTGAATAAGCAAGGCTTGACTTATAGAGATTGTTATGGGGCGTGGGCATCTATGAGTAGGCTTGTTTTTATTAACGGCAAAAAATTTTCACAATTTTCTTTGGTATTTTTCCGTTTAATATATTGTACATAGATAGACACTTGTTCAAATGCAGACTGGCTTTGAGTGGAAGAATATCTAATTCTTTGTAGTTGTTGGTGGTCAATGTATTAGGATTCAGTCGGATTAGTTTGATAGCTCTTTTATGTAGGCAGCTTATATGCTTTAGGTTTGTTTCACTAGCACTATCCCATAAGGTTGAAACATAATTTATAAGAGATAGAATATGTGCGTGATTGTAGGTTTAGAAAATGTTTGATTTTGCTAAGTTGATATAGTCTTACTGAGATTCGTTTTCCTAAAGTGGCTATGTGTTCTGACCAAGATAAATCATTGTCAATTACTACACCTAGTACTTTGTGTGAAACAACTTCTTCAATTTTTCGTCCTTGGATAAATATTGGGGCGAATGGAAAACGCAATTTCTGTACTTTTTTGCCGAATCGTTATGAACATACATTTTGTTTTGCTTGAATTAAGAGACATATGGTTGAGTTCTGTCCATTCAATAAGTTTATCGATATCTGCCTGCATATCATTCACAAGCTGGTTAGGATCACTGTTGCTACATTGAATTGATGTATCATCAGCAAACATTTCACATGAACCATGAATATGCAGAGGTAGGTCAATAATATAAATAGAGAAAAGAAGTGGTCCTAGTATTGATCCCTGTGGTATATCATATATCACAGATAATAAGGTTGATCTCGTGGGCCCGATTTCAACAAGCTGTTGACGATTACTGAAAAATGATTCTAAAAGGATAATACTTGGTCGGAAATAATTATTCTGTAGCATTTTAATTTTTTAATGAGGAGAGAGTGGCTTATAACGTCAAAAGCTTTAGCAAAGTCTAAAAAAAAGGACTCCGTAATTTCACTATTATTGATATTCAGAAGTCATCGCTTGGTCAGTTGTATTAGGGCAGTATGACAAGAATAGTTTCCACGAAATCCTGACTGGTTTTCATTAATTAGATCATGGGTTTTAAAATGACACTGCAAGTGAAATTGTACATGTTTTTCAAATGGTTTAGATAGGACTGATAGTATGGATATTGGTCTGTAGTAAGACGGATTGGTTCGGTCTCCTGATTTGTGTAAAGGTATTACTTTGGCATGTTTAAACTTCAATGGGAAATCATTCTTGTCAATATACAAGTTAAAGATATACCTAAGAGTATCAGTTATACCATATGCGCTGATTGTTAGTATTTTACTATCTATACTATACTACTCTGTGTGTGTGTGTGTGTTGCGTACGTGCGTGCATGCGTGCGTGCGTGCGTGTGTGCGCGTGTGTGTGTGTGTGACTTGAAAAATACATTACAAGTAATTGTTAAACTATGAAAATGTCAGAAAATTGAGGTATTTGTCAGAATCTTATTCATAATACGCAACCAAGATAAGTGGAGGAATTCAGGAAACTGTTCTTAAGTACCGCACCCCAGTGAGTCCCTCTTAATACGTAGGGAAACGGAGAAGACCCAAAAAAAACCACTCCAGCGCGCTTTTCTTGAAGATCCAGTTTGATAATATTTCACCAAAAAGATTTAGGCTTATTTTTTCTGCTTTTACAAAACAGTCAGAAAGCATACAATTATTAACCAGATTGAAAGAAGTAATTGGGAAGGATTGATTGTTAGTTGTGTGGATCTATTATGTTGTTAAAACACACCATAAGTTACAGGCTTGTTGTTGCTATGATTCCAAAATGCTGTTTGTTTGAAGAATAAGAACAAGAAAAAGGAGGAGGAGGATGATTGTAATTGCAAGATATAGCGCTCTATAAATTCCATATATTATTATTATTATATGATAAATGGAATTTATATAGGGCTATATCTTGTAAAACCAAATCAAAACGCTTACATTCAACATATTCTTACACAATATTTTCAATGTTTATTCTCATTTCTGAATAAATAATTTTTATAACTATTTAAGCCAAAACATCTGCCACAAAGTCATTATCAAGATTCAAGATTTAATTGGCCTTTGACCCCTCATGGGGCATGGAGTATTTCAGTAAACACAATTAGCTGTAACATAAACAATTTTCTTTAACAAAATAGGTTTACAACACTAAATTTGACCGAAACAGAAATATCATCATCATCATTAACCATTACACCCAAGGGTGTGTAGGGCAACAACACAGCGCTTCTGCTCCTGTCTATCCTGGGCCAACCTAGTCACTGATCCCCAAGAGTGCTGCATGGCCTTCATCTCACTTTCTACAGAAACAGAAATACAGTCAACCTTTTTTCTCTCAATGTCATTCAACTTTACTCTTGACTATAACTTTGCTAAGTTTTAATAAAGTCAGAAGAGGACAAATTACAAAATGTGTACATGGATCTTGAATACAGGTATTTCCTGAGGTAGGACATTCTTCCGAAGCTCAGAAAACTTTAGACATTTCGTTTTAAAGTGAAACTCATCTCCTATCGTTTTCATGTCACATTGTTTACAAGGTCGACTTTTGCATTGAATTACGCTCCCTTGTCCTGTTTCAATTGACAATGAATCTGTTTTCGGTTTATATCTACCCATTAAACAGGCCACAAACTATCTTTTTCATCCTTGCAGTTCAGACGGTTCGTTCAAACCTGTCCGTTTTAACCTATCAGTGTGAAAAGGACGAACTTCTACACGAAAGGTGTGAAAAGTATACAAAGTAGAAAGGTCGCTGTGTGCCCCAAAGGCTTCAGTCACATTCACAAGGCAGGCACAAAGTGACCTGTAACTTTAAACTGAGCGCTGATTGGCTGGAGGATACGAGCTGGCCGTTAGTGAAAGAACGGGATCTATTTAAAACTGTGGGGTTAAACCTGATGGCACAAGCTGCTTAAGACGTGCGGTTTTCAGTGACAGACCATCGTTTTGGGTCTGTTTCAGCCTGGCTTTAGGGTCCAGGAGGTTAGTTTAAGTGCTGCTGCATTATCTACAGATCAGTTATCCTGTCTGCAAAGATGTTTAAACATGGGCAGGAATTCTTCTCTCGTTTGATTTTTACACCGTCAGATGTGTCTTGGGAAAAATAATGGCATGTCCTTTCCAGCTCCTCTCGTGGGCCGTACAGCTTGGTTTGCAGGGTTATCTCCGCCAGCCACACAATCTTCCTCAGGTCGCTGTATAGCGTGCACCTCTGAAGGATGTGCTCTTTGCCAGTCTGGTTTTCTTTACCACAGGAGAGAAGGAACGAGTTTCAGCTTTGTGGGCATGTGGTGATTTAGCCTGTTGTGTGCCCAGTGTGGAGTCTTAGAAATGAAAATTGATCTGTTACTTAAACCCCCTTTTTTTAAATTGTGATATGAGACGAGAATTTGTTTTTTAATGAAAATGAGTGCAAAGTATGACTTACAACTTTGACATCAATCTACAAGGTTTTAAGGGGTGAAGCTATTACCATTGTTTCTATGATATCATCAAAGATAAGCATCTTTATCACACAAACTCTCCTTTGCATTATGGACTGTTTTGATAAAATCAATCAATTTCCCCAGTACTTAGTGAGTAATATAGGTAAGAAGGTGTTTCCCATGACCTATACGGTTGTTGAGAAGCGAAATGTCAGAGACCTCGGCTTCTTTAAGGGCCAGCATCTTGAGGCCAACGTAATATAGGACACTGATATAGGACACTGATATAGGACACTGATATAGGACACTGATATAGGACACTGATATAGGACACTGATATAGGACACTACTATAGGACAAGCAAAAAAGCAATTATTGGATATAAATTACGTTGCCGAAACGAAAAGTTGAATAAAGCCGCGGGTTTTTTGTTTAGATTTCAAATTTTTCAAACTTGTATTTTTCAGAAGAAAATTCGCATTCTTTTATAATTAGGCTGGTATGAACTCAGCCCTGACACAATTTTTGTGGTCAGATTAGCAACAAAATTTTAACAGGTCGCCATTTTCTTTTCTTTGTAAATGATGGGATTTCTTTTGTGTACTCCCTTTCATTTCTTTTTTCCTTTTTTATTTTCCTGTAAGTATAGATTCTGTTTATCTTAATTTTACTTTAGGAATTTTTTTTGGTTTACGTAGATAAGGGGGTTGTGGATTTTTTTTATATCTTTCTGTTCGGGGCTTTTTTGTTTGTTTATTTTATCTGTCCCCTCACCCTTTCAGTTTGTTTTGGGTTTTGTTTTGCTTTTGGGGGGGATTTTTTTTTGGGGGGGGGGGGAACTTAATTTTTTTCTAAAAGAACTTCATACCCTTTCGTAATTTCCTCACGTCAATTTATTCAGACTTTGAAAACTGCTGACATCAAAAACTGAACATAAACATTAGAACAATAAACTCCCTTAGATTAAAGGTAAAGGTGTCCCATAACCTATGTGGTCGTAGGGGAGCGAGGCGTCACAGACCTCAACTTAAGGGGCCAGCATATTGAGGGCGGCGCCCATCTCCTCTCCCTCGCTGCTTTACCTTCCCTGACCCTAAAGAGGGCAGGTACCCATTGACAGCTGGGTGAACTGGGGAACTGTACTGAAGCCAAGGCGCGCAAACGGTCACCCATCCAACTGGTAACCACGCCCGACGCTGCTTAACTTGGCTGGGGGAAAGCGAGTGCTCCGACCACTGAGCTATCCCGTCCCGAATAGTTGTACACACACAAAATGTCCCTGCATGTACGGGTTTGGTTGGGTGGTTGTTTTTTTCGTACCTCAGCCAGAGCCCTGCGACTCGCCAGTGGTGAGATTGTTTTGAGCATGCGACCAGCTTTAGGTAGGCGTATTCCATCTTCGGGAATGAGACTATAAACCGCGAGGCCCCCGTGTGCGAACGCACGCACATCTTGCGCACACGTTAAATTCCTGTTCCGCTTTTTACATAAGAGTAGGCCGTTGTGTGCCGGTGGGAACGGATGACAGAATTGACACAACCGCATACACACGGGGACTGGATGTAAAAAAAAAAGTGCTTATTCCGTTATCCTCGATGTAAAAGAATAAAATGAAATAAAATAAATAAATAAATGTCCACACACGACATATTTGTTTGAGGGGGTTTTTTTGTTTCTTTTAAAATATTGTCATCATTTCCTACCGACATGAAACCTAATGGCCTACTCTTATGAAACGCAGATCGGGGTGTTTTTTTAACATGTGCGGAAAATGTTCTACATGCAAATCACACACGTAACCTCAGTTTATAATAGTCTCATCTAGTGAATTTTTCACGAGAGTGGAGTCGGCACTGATGTTAACTCCAGGGGAAAATATCCTCTTGAACGAGATTCGAACCCGGGTCAGCAGATCACGAGAGCATCACTCTAACCACCAGGCTATCCCGTCCTAAGGGAAAAATTCTCTCGTTTGGGTGGAGCCTGGAATGTGGGCCCATTAGATAATAATAATAATAATAATAATAATGATGATGATGATGATGATGATGATGATAATATGGAATTTATATAGCGCTGAATCTTGTACAACAAACAAATCGAAGCGCTTGCACTCAAATCATTTACACGCATGCAACTTTCCTCAAGTAACATAAGAGATTTCACACTTAGGTGGTGATGAAGGGGATGAAGGATGCTGTTGA
>CM054163.1:34236514-34239014 GCA_028751875.1 Rapana venosa
AAAAAAAAGCACACGAGTGCTTATTCCATTATCCTCGAAGAATAAAGAATAAAATGAATAAAACAAAACTAACAATAAAACGGACATATTGACTCTCAGAGAGACAGAGATAGTAGACAACAAATAGACTTTAAACAGACACACAAACACAATTTTTTTTAAACATGAATAAGAGATAAAGACAAAGAAAGACGGAGCAAAAAAAAGAGAAACAGAAAGGACAGGTGATAGAGGAGAGTGGGGAGGAGAGAGAGAGGAGAGAGAAGAGAGAGAGAGAGAAGAGAGAGAGAGAGAGAGATTGAGAGAGAGAGAGAAACAATCACCCGAAAGACAGACAGACAGACAAGACAGAGCGAAGAGAACAATCACCCAAAAAGACACACCAGAGAGAGAAGAGAGAAAATCACACCAAAAAGACAGACATAAGAGAAAGAGAGAGAAAAATCACACCAAAAAGACACACAGACAGAGAGAAGAAGACAATCACCCCAAAGACAGACAGACAGAGAGAAGAGAGAGACAATCACCCAAAAAAGAACCAGAGAGAGAGGAGAAGACAGAAAATCACCCAAAAAACAGACAGAGAGAGAGAGAAGATGAGAGAAAATCACCAAAAAGACACAGAGAGAGAGAAGAGAGAGAAAATCGGACCCAAAAAGGACAGACGACAGAAGAAATGAGAATACAGGAAAAATCAACCAAAAAGACAGACAGCACATAGAGAAGAGAGAAAATCACACCAAAAAGAGCAGACAGAACAGAGAGATGAGAGAGAAAATCACACCAAAAAGACAGACAGACAGAGAGAAGACCAGAAAATCACCCAAAAGACAGCAGACAGAGAAGAAAGAGAGAGAAAAATCACCCAAAAAGACACCAGACAGAGAAGAGAGAAAATCACACCAAAAAAGACACATAGAGAGAAGAAGAGAAAATCACCCAAAAATGACTAGAGAGAGAGAGAGAGAGAAGACAGAAAATCACCCGAAAAGACAGACAGACAGATCAGACAGAGAGAGAGAAGAGAGAAAATCACCAAAAAGACAGACACACAGAGAGAAGAGAGAGAAAATCACCAAAAAGAGAAGAGAAAGAAAAGAGTAGTAGAACAAGAATGGAAAGCAAAAAAGAAATAGAAAGAGAGAATGGAAAAGAAGAAAAAAGTAAAAAACGAATCAAGAAAGGGGAGAGAGGCAGAGTAACGCTGCCACTAGGGGTACATGACCTACTGTAAATTAGATAGGTGAGAAAGATGGGACCACATGAGGGGGACCCCCCTAGACAGAGAGAAACAGAAAATCACCCCAAAAAGACAAGAGACAGAGCGAAAGAGAAAATCACCCACAAAACCCACAGAGAGAGAGAGAAGAGAGAAAATCACCCACAAAGAACAGACAGAGAGAATATAGAAGAATCACCCAAAAAGACAGAGAGACAGAGAGAAGAGAGAAAATCACCCAAGATAGACAGACAGACAAGAGAAAAAGAAATCCCCACAAAAAACACACAGAGAGAAGAGAGAGAAAATCACCCAAAAAGACAAAACAGACAGAGAGAGAGGGGGGGGGAGAAAAAAGTCACTCGAAAAGACAGACAGATAGAAAAGAAGAGAAAAAAAATTATATCACCCAACCAAAAGACAGAAAGAGGAAGGGAGAAAAAAAACCCAAAAGACAGACAGACAGACAGAGAGTGAGAGAGAGAGAGAGAGAGAGAGAGAGAGAGAGAGAGAGGAAGAGAGAGAGAAGAGATCACCCTACAAGACAGAGAGAGAGAGAAAGAGGGGGAGGGGAGAAAAAAATCACCTAAAAAGACAGACAGACAGACAATGAGAAATAGACAAACAAAACACGCCTGTCAGTATTGTAATTTTTCTTCATGGGTTGATGATTAAAGTGTTTTTGACTTGACTTAACATCACTTGACTTGACTTGACTACACAGACACGAGACAACCAGACAGACAGACAGACAGACCGACAGACAAACAGACAGACCGATAAGGAAGAAGGAAGGTGGCAGGATGGTTAAGACGTTCGCCTGCCAACAAGTCAACCGTGAGGTTCTGGGTTCCATTCCCAGCCTCGCCCTTTCTTCCCAGTTTGATTTTTAAAAAATATCGAACTGAATGTCAAAGTCCTTCGGATGAGACTATAAACCGAGGCCGCCGTGTTCGAAACCATGCAAACATCTTGCGCACAACTTTAAATCCTGTTCCCTTTTGGGAAAGAGTAGCCATTGGGTTTGGGGAAACATACAAACTGACAAAACCGCAACACAGGGACTGAGAAAAAAAAAAAGCCCCAAATTGCTTTTTCCCATTACCCCTCGATAAAAAAGAATAAATAAAAAAGAAAAAACAACGCAACACAAAAGACATACGACCAGACAGACAAACGACACGAAATGAAAACGCACAAAAACACGCAACGAAAAGACACAAGACTACCAACGGACAACTGAGGGACAAACGACAGACCAAAAAACAGGCCGACAGACGA
>CM054163.1:34244014-34257133 GCA_028751875.1 Rapana venosa
GTGTATGTATTTGTGTGTGGTTTGTGTGTTGTGGAAGTGTGTGTTTGTGTGTGGTGTTGTGTGTGTGTGTGTGTTCGTGTGTGTTTGTAGTGTGTTTGTGGTGTGTTGTGTGCAATTGTGTGTGTTTAGTGTGTGTGTTGTGATGTGTGTGTTCGTGTGTGTGTCTGTTGTGTGTGCGAATGCACGTACATGTGTGTGTTATGTGTGTGTGCGTGTGTGTGTATGCGTGCGTGCGTGCGTGAAAGTGGTTTGGTGAATGGTTGGTGCTTATTCGTACACATAATTGCAAAAGTGTAAATGTAATAGCAGACCCGTTTATGTGCTTGCAGAAAAATATGTGTGTGTGAGTGTATGTGTGTGCGTTTGCGTGTATGTGTCAGTGCGTGCGTGCGTATGTGTGTGTGTGTGTGTGCTCGTGTGCGAATTTGTGTTGGTGTGTGTATGTGTGTGTGTGTGTGTGTGTGGTGTGTGTGTGTGTGTGTGTGTGTGTTGTGTGTGTGTGTGTGTGTGTGTGTGTGTACGTCTGTCTGTCTGTCTGTGTAAGTATCTGTGTGTGTATGTGTGTGAATGTGCGTGTCCGTGTACATATTACGCGTGTAAATCTGTAAACAAATTAAAGCTATATGCTTGGTTTTTGGTACAATGCGAATAAATATGTAAAGCACACAGAGCAAATCATTATTCGCTGATAAAATGTATATTATATATATATATATATATATGTATATACTACAGGCAATGGGTACATGTGTATGCTTATATTGTTTATTCACAACTTCTGTGCATTGAGAGAATCTTCCTTGTTTCTAAATGAAGAAATTTTTTGAGGTTTTAAGAAAGGTTGTAAAACAATTTCAGTAAAAGAAACTTGAATTAAACAAACAAATATATACGTAATGACCCCGTGCTTCTCTCTATCTCTTTCTCTGTCTGAATCTCTGTCTCTCTCTGTCTCTGTCTCTGTCTCTCTCTCTCTCTCTCTCTCTCTCTCTCTCTATATATATATATATATAATATATATATATATATATATACACACAACAAACAGACAGACATACACACATGCACATACACCATCCAATCCACACACCCACCCAATACATCCACACACACACACACACACACACACACACACACACTAATCGCACGCACACCAACGCTACCACCCATCCCTTCTCACCTTCCGCCCCCCCCCCCCCACCCACCCCCCACCCCCACCCATCCACCAAAACACCCAAAGTTTCTTAAAAATAAAAAGGTGAAAAAAGAATGTCGGTGTACGGGATGCTCCATACAGGCTGACCCCCCACCCCTCCCACCCCCCACCTCTCCCCACACCCCTCCCACCCCCACCCTCACGCCACACCCCAACACCCACCCACCCCCCACCCTCACGCCAGACTCCACCCCTATCCCCCCCCCCCAAACACACCCCCTCCCCACCCACCCACACCCAACACCCCACCACCAACAACACACCCAAAGCTTCTAAAAACAAAAAAAAATAATATAAAAAGTGAATAAAAAATAATCATAATAATGATGATGATAATAATAAAAATAATAATGGTAATAAGAATAATAATGATGCTGATAATAATAATTATTATTATTATAAAGATAATAATAATCATCATCATAATGCTAATAATAATAATAATAATAATAATAATAATAATCGTGATAATAATATAACAATCATAATAATATTTTTTAAATGATAAAAAAAAATACTGATAACAACAATAATGATGCTAATAACAACAACAACAACAATAATAATAATAAATAATCATAATAACAATAATAACAATAATAATGATAATAATATAACAATCGTAATAATGATTATTTTTTTTTAAAAATAATGATAAAAATAATAACAACGATGATAATAATAACAACAACAAGAATAATAATAATAATAATAATAACAATAATAATAATAATAATAATAATAATAATAATAACAATGATAATAATAACAATAATAATAATAATAACAACAACAACAACAAGAATAATAATAACAATAACAATAATAATCATAATAACCATAATAATAACAATAACAACAACAACAACAATAATACTACTAAGGATACTAATGCGGGTATATGCGGGATGCTCCTTCCCGCAGGCTCACCCGAACCCCAGCAGCAACTTCACGGCCAAGGTGTTGCGCACGTTACACATCCCCAACATCATGGAGCAGGACGTGCCCAACACGCCGCTGGACTTCTACACCTGTCAGTTCAAAGCCTCCAAGCTGAACAGGTCAGATAGATATGGGGGAGAGAGAGGGAGGGAGGGAGAGAGATAGGGGAGAGAGATGGGAGGGAGAGAGACAGACAGACAGACAGACAGACAGACAGACAGAGAGAGACTGGACTTTTACACCTGCCAGTTCAAAGCCTCCAAGCTGAACAGGTCAGAGATATAGTGGGGGTGGAGAGAGGGGGGGGGGAGAGGAGAAATAATGGGGAGAGGGAGGGAAGAGAGAGGGGAGGGATAGGGAGGAGGGGAGAGAGGGGAGGGAGGGGGGGGGAGAGAGAGGGAGTGAGAGAGGGATGGAGGGGGAGGGGGAGGGGAGAGAGATGGGGGGAGAGGGAGAGAGAAAGGGAGAGGGAGGGGAGAGATGGGAAGAGGGAGGGAGAAAGAGGGGGGTAGGGAGAAAAATGGGGGGGAGAGGAAGAGAGATGGGGGAGGGAGGGACTGACTCTACACCTGCCAGTTCAAACCCTCCAAGCTGAACAGGTAGAGATATAGGGGGGGGGGGGTGACAGGGAGTGGAGAGGGAGAAATATGAGGGAGAAAGAAGGAGAGAGAGTCAGCCTGGACTTTCTCACCTGCCAGTTTTAAACCCTCCAAGCTGAACAGGTCAGAGACAAGGGGGGGGGGGGGGATGGGAGAGAAGGGGGAGGGAGAGACAGACAGCAGAGACAAAAACAGAGAGAGAGAAAAGAGAGAGTCACCTGGACTTTACACCTGCCAGTTCAAAACTTCACAAATCACAGGTCAGAGGGTATACGAGGGGGGGGGGGGGGAGTGGAGAGAGGGAGAGAATTGGAGAGATGGGGAAGGGGGGGAGAGATGGGTAGAGGAGGGAGAGAGATGGGGAAGGAGGAAAGATGGGGGAAGATGGGGAGAGATATGGGAGAGGGAGGGAGAGAGATGGGGTAAGGGAGGGAGAAAGAGAGATGGGGGAGAGGGAGGAGAGAGATGGGGGAGAGGGATGGGAGAGGGGGGAGAGAGATGGGGGAGAGGAGGGGAGAGGGAGGGAGAGAGATGGGGAGAGGGCTGGATCTTTTCACCTGCCAGTTCAAGACCTCCAAGCTCACAGGTCAGAGATATATGGGGGGATGGGAGAGAGGGAGAGAGAGGGGGAGGCAGAGAAGATAGAGGAGAGGGAGAAGAGGGGGGAGAGATGGGGGGGCAGAGAAGATAGAGGAGAGAGGAGGAAAAAGGGAGGAAGATGGGGGGGCAGAGAAGATAGAGAGAGGGGAAGAGAGGGGAGGAGAGAGGGGGAGCAGAAAAATTTAAGAAGAGGAGGGGGAGGAGGAGGGGGGGGCAGAGAAAAAGAGAGAGAAGAGGGAAGAGGGGGGGAGGCAGAGAAATGAGAAGGGAGAGAGAGGGGGGGGGGGGGAGAAAAAAAAAAAGGGGGAGAAAGATAAAGAGGGGGAGGGGGGGAGGCAAGAAATAGAGAAGGGAGAGAGAGGGGGGGGCGAAAATTGAGAAGAGGAAAGAGGGAGAGAGAGGGGGAGCGAGAGAGAGAGAGGGGGGGGAGAGAGGGGGAGGAAAAAAAAAAATTAGCCCCAGAAAAGAGTTGGGGGGGCAAAAAGGGTGAGAGGGGGGAATGGGGGGGCGAAAGGTAGAGAGAGGGAGGAAAAGGGGGAGGCAGAAAGTAAGAGAGGGGGGAGAGAGGGGGAGGCAGAAAGTAAGAGAGGGGGGGAGAGAGGGGAGGAGAGGGAGACCAAGAGAGAGGGACAACAGAGAGGCAAACAACGGACGGGGAGGAAAGGAGAGGTGTCGGTGGGGGGGAGAGAAAGAGAGAGAAAGAAAACGGGAGAAAAGAGAAGAAGAAGGGGGAAGGGAAAGAGACAAGAGAAGAGAGAGGAGAAATTTTCTCTTTTTAATAGTAATACAGTTTGGTATTTATTGAAATTAAGAAATCGGGCAACCAATAAAATCAACCCTCTTTCCCCCCTCCCCTCCCCCCTCCTCCTCCCTCTCCTCTCTCTCTCCCACCATCTCCTACCACCACCTCCCACACCACCACCCTCACCACCACAGCCACCCACAACCACCACCTCACCACACACCACACCAAAACCCAACCACCAAACCCCCAACCCCCAACCACCCCACCACCTTCAACAAACCCCACCACCCCCCCTCACCCCCACCCCCCCCCCACCCCCACCCGTAAACCCCCACCCCCAACCTACCACCCCCCCTCACCCCCATCATTTTTATTATTATATTTATTTTTTGGGTACAGATTCCTGGGGATGAGGATCAGAGAACTTCTTTTCCCCAACGCGCCACACCACACGTTTTTTACGTTATTTTTCTTTTTTGTTGTTGTTTGTGGGGTTACAGATTCCTGGGCATGAGGGCAAAAATCCCCACCCCCACAACCCCCCCCCACAACCCACCCTCACCCTCACCCCCACAAAAACCCCCAAACCCCCCACCCTCACCCTACCACCCCCCTCAACCCCCAACATTATTTTTATCATATTGTTCTTGTTTGTTTATGGGGAAGATCCCCAGGGGCGGATAGCCGTACCGACACTCGCTTTTCCCCCCCGCCAAGGTTAAGCAGCGTCGAGCGTGGGGTTTCCAGTTTTGGGTGGGTGACCGTTTCGCTGCGCCTTTGGGTTTAGGGCAGTTCACCCCTGTTAAATGGCTACCGCCCTCTTTTGGGGCAGGAAGGAACAGCGAGGGGGAGAGATGGGCGCCACCGCCCTCAATATGCTGGCCCAGAGAATTGAGGGCTCTGACCCTCGCCCCCTACGACCTTATGGTTTTTGGGGCACCTTTTTATCTATCTGTCCCGTAGTCTGACACCGGGGGGGACCCCAAAGACTCAAAAACCCCGTTCCCTCCATTCCCTCTCTGTTCTGCCTTTCCAGGTTTTTCTGATTCTAGGCCTGTCCATTTTTGCTGATTTATCCTCCCAGCCTTTTTCCCTTGGGCGCCCCCTTCTTCTTTCCCCCCTTGGACAGTGCCGTAAAAAATGTCTTTTTCAAGTCCCCTTTTGGGCTTGTGACATCCCCATAACCCTTTAAATTAGCTTTTTTTACGATCGTCAGAAGGGTTTTCATGGGGCCAATGGGTTGGCTGGATTTTTTACCCCCTTTCGCTGGTTTTTGGTCTTTGTAGGGATGCCAAGGGGTCCGAAAAGCATCTCACCCACCGCACTCACCTTTACCTTTAAACCCATTCCCTCTCCCCACCGCCACCACAACCCCCCCACCACAACCCCCCCCCACCCCTACCCCCCAAACCCCCCCCACCCCCATCACCTTATTTTTCTTTGTTCTTGTTTGTTGTTTGTGGGGTTACGATTCTGGGCACTGAGAACAGGGGAAAACCCCCCACCCCCACAACCCCCCTCACCACAACCCCCCCCCCCCTCACCACCACACACCCTCACCCCTCACCCCCCACCCAACCACCCACCCTCAAACCCCCAACACCATCATTATTTATCATTTTGTTCTTGTTTTTTTTTTGTTGGGGGGTTGCAGATTCCTGGGCACTGAGGATCAGGAGAACTCCACCACCACCACAACCCCCCTCACCACAACCCACCCTCACCCTCACCACCACACACCCTCACCCCTCACCCTCACCCTACCACCCACACCCCCACCCTCAACATCATTATTTATCATTATTGTTCTTGTTTGTTGTTGTTGTGGGGGTTGCAGATTCCTGGGCACTGAGGATCAGGAGAACTCCACCACCACCACAACCCCCCTCACCACAACCCACCCTCACCCTCACCACCACACACCCTCACCCCTCACCCTCACCCTACCACCCACCCTCACCCCCATCACCATCATTATTTATCATTATTGTTCTTGTTTATTGTTATTGGGGGTTACAGATTCCTGGGCACTGAGGATCAGGAGAACTTTTTCCCTCCGACACACCCCCATCACCATCGTTATTTATCGTTATTGTTCTTGTTTGTTGTTTGTTGGTGGATCGGTGGTCTAGAGGTAACGCGCCTGTCTAGAATGCGAAAAGACCGGGTCGGGTGTGTGTGCGGTTCGTACCCCGTTTGGGCCCGAAATTTTTCCCCATCCATTAGACCATGAGTGGTGGTCTGGGCGCTAGTCTTTCGGATGAGACGATAAACCGAGGTCCCGTGTGTTACACAAAATTTTCAGCGCACGTAAAAGAACCCACGGCAACAAGGGAGTTGTCCCTGGCAAAATTCTTAGAAAAAAGCCACTCTGATAGGGAAACAAATACAGTTGCAGACCAAAAGAAAAAAAAAAAAAAAAAGGGTGGCGCTGCTCTTGTGGCGACGCGCTCTCCCCGGGGAGAGCAGCCCGACTTTCACGCAGAGAAATCTCGTGACTTAAAGTGGTATAAAATAAAATAAAAAATAAAATAAAACAGATTCCTGGGCACTGATGATCAGGAGAACTTTTTCTCGCCCACACAGCCCCATCACCATCATCGTTATTTATCGTTATTGTTCTTGTTTGTTGTTGTTGTGGTTACAGATTCCTGGGCAGTGTGGATCAGAACTTCTTCCCGCCCACACACCCCCATCACCATCATTATTTATCATTATTGTTCTTTGTTGTTGGGGGATACAGATTCCTTGGCAGTGAGAATCAGAACTTCTTCCCGCCCACACAGCCCCATCACCATCATCGTTATTTATCATTATTGTTCTTGTTGTTTGTGGGGGATACAGATTCCTGGGCAGTGAGGATCAGAACTTCTTCCCTCCCACACAGCGCCATCACCATCATCATTATTTATCGTTATTGTTCTTGTTTGTTGTTTGTTGGTGGGGGTTACAGATTCCTGGGCAGTGAGAATCAGAACTTCTTCCCGCCCACACACCCCCATCACCATCATCATTATTTATCGTTATTGTTCTTGTTTGTTGTTTGTGGGGGATACAGATTCCTGGGCAGTGAGAATCAGAACTTCTTCCCGCCCACACAGCCCCATCACCATCATCGTTATTTATCATTATTGTTCTTGTTGTTGTTGGTGGGGGATACAGATTCCTGGGCAGTGAGGATCAGGAGAACTTTTTCCTGCCCACACACCCCCATCACCATCATCGTTATTTATCATTATTGTTCTTGTTGTTTGTGGGGGATACAGATTCCTGGGCAGTGAGGATCAGGAGAACTCCACCACCTCCACAACCCCCCTCACCACAACCCACCCTCACCCTCACCACCACACACCCTCACCCCTCACCCTCACCCTACCACCCACCCTCACCCCCATCACCATCGTTATTTATCGTTATTGTTCTTGTTTGTTGTTGTTTGTTGTTGGGGGATACAGATTCCTGGGCAGTGATGATCAGGAGAACTTCTTCCCGCCGACACAACGTCATCGCATCGTCCACCAGATTCTCTCCACTGCTGTCTACGGGAAGAGGAAGAAGGCGGAGATCGGCATCGAGCGTTTAGTGGAGGAGGAGGTGTACAGCGCGGCTTTTCCCCTGCACGACGTGAGTTGGGGAGAGTGGGGGTGGGGTTGGTGGGGGGTTGGGGGGGGTGTTGGGGGGAGGGGGTTGGGGGGGGGGGGTTGTGGTGGAGGGTGGAGGGCGGTTGGGTGGGGGGGTGGGGTTGGGTGGGGGTTGGAGGGCGGTTGGGTGGGTAGAGGGGGGGGCAGGTTTGGGGGGTTGTGGGTGGGGGGGGGGGGGGGGGGGGGTTGGGGGGGGTTGGGGGTTGTGGGGGGATGTTGGTGGGGGGGGGGGGGGTGTTGGTGTGGGGGGGTGTGGGGGGGGTGTGGGGGGGTGGAGGGATGGTGTGGGGAGGGTGGGGGGTTGGTGGGGGGGTTGGGGTTAGGTGTGGGTGGGTAGTGGGGTGGGGGGGAGGTGGGGGGTGGGTTTGGTGGGGAGGGGGGGTGGAGGGAGGGGGGGAGTTGGTGTGGGGGGGGGTAGTGGGGAGTGGGGGGTGAAGGGGGGGTGTTGGTGGGGGTTGGGGGGAGGGTGGGGGTTGGTGTGGTGGGTGTGGAGGGTGGAGGGATGGTGTAGGGAGGGGGGGTTGGTGTGGGTGGGTAGGGGGGTGGGGGGTGGTGGGGAAGGGGGCTGTGGGGGGTGGAGGGAGGGTGGGGGTTGGTGTGGGGGGTAGTGGGGTGGGGGGGATGTTGGTAAAGGTGGGTGGTGGGTGGAGGGAGGGTGGAGATGGTGTGTGGGGGGTGTGGAAGAGGAGATGTACAGCGCGGTTGTTGTTGTTATCATTACTGTTGTTGTTATTGTTGTTGTTTTGTTGTTATATATCATTATCGTCATTATCATTATTAGCATTGTTTGCATTATTTGTACTTCTATTATTATTATTATTATTAGCAGCAGCAGCAGGGGTAGTAGTAGTAGTAGTAGTAGTAGCAGTAGTAGTAGTAGCAGTAGTAGTAGTAGTAGTAGTAGTAGCAGTAGCAGTAGTAGTAGTAGTAGTAGTAGCAGTAGCAGTAGTAGTAGTAGTAGTAGTAGTAGCAGTAGTAGTAGTAGTAGTAGTAGTAGTAGTAGTAGTAGTAGTAGTAGTAGTAGTAGTAGCAGTACCACCACCACCTCATCCTCATCCTCATCCCCCTCATCACCACCACCACTACCACACAGGGCCCGCACGAAAAGCCGACGCATGCAGTGGTGCCGGAGGATTTGAACCCCCGACAAGTGCTGTACCAGTACTGGGCGCGCTGGGGATGCTGGTACAAGTACCAACCACTGGACCACATTCGAGACTACTTCGGCGAAAAGATCGGCATCTACTTCGCTTGGCTGGGTGAGAGAGAGAAAGAGAGGGAATGAATGAATCTGTATTTTCCAAGAGTTACAAAGTAGTGAGAGAGGGGATTGGGAGGGAGAGAGACAGGGAAGGGAGAGAAAGAGGGAGGGAGAGAAAGAGAGAGGGACAGAGACAGACAGACAGACGGACAGAGGGGAGGGACCACATTCGAGACCTACTTCGGCGAAAAGATCGGCATCTACTTTGCTTGGCTGGGTGAGAGAGAGAGGGGAGAGGGAGAGAGGAGAGTGGGAGAGAGAGAGACTGAGAGATAGAGACGGAGAGAGAGAGACAGATAGAGACGGAGCGATAGAGTCGGAGAGAGATAGAGACACAGAGAGAGAGAGACAGAGAGAGAGAGGGGGGGAGACAGAGAGGGAGATAGAGATAGTTACACATAGAGGGACAGAGAGAGAGAACAGAGAGAGAGAGGGGGGGGGGGGGGGGGGAAGGGACCACATTCCAGACTACTTCGGCGAAAAGATCGGCATCTATTGGCTGGGTGAGGAGAGAGAGGAGAGGGGAGAGGAGAGGGGGGTAGGGAGCGAGAGAGAAGGACACAGAGAGAGACAGAGAGCGAGAACGCAAACGCAATTTTATTTTACGAGGGTAATAGAATAAAAGTTACAAAGACTTTTTTTCATTCAGCCCTCAACATGAAAAAAAAGAAGAAAAAGGAAAAAAAAAAGGGAAAAAAAAGAAAGAAAAAAAACAGACAGAGAGAAGGAGAGAGAGATACAGAGACAAAGACACAGAAAGAGACAGAGAGAGGGAGAGAGAGAGAGAGACAGACAGACAGAGAGGGAGAGAGAGGGAGAGATACAAAGACAACAGAGAGGGGAGACAGACAGACAGAGGGGGAAGGGACCACATTCCAGACTACTTCGGCGAAAAGATCGGCATCTACTTTGCTTGGCTGGGTGAGAGAGAGAGAGGGGAGAGGAGAGGGGGTAGGGAGTTAGAGAGACAGAGAGAGGGAGACTGAGAGGAGAGAAAGACGGAGACACAGAGAGAGAGAGACAGAGAGAGACTGAGAGATAGAGACGGAGAGAGAGAGACTGGGGGAGAGACAGAGAGAAAGAAGAGAACAGAGAGGGACAGAGAGAGAGAGACAGAGAGAGAGAGAGACGGAGAAATAGAGATAGAGGGGGGGGGGATGGATGGAGACTGACATTCGAGACTACTTCGGCGAAAAGATCGGCATCTATTTCGCTTGGTTGGGTGAGAGAGAGGGGGGGGAGAGGGAGGGAGAGGGGAGGGAGGGGAGGGAGGGGAGAGAGGGAGGGGGAAGGGGGGAGAGAGGGGTGGAGAGGAGAGAGAGAGGGGGGGGAGAGAGCGAGAGAGAAGGACAGATACAGAGACAGAGATAGAGAGACAGAGAGAGACGGAGCGATAGAGACGGAGAGAGAGATAGAGACAGAGAGAGAGACACAGAGAAAGAGACGGAGAGAGAGAGACGGAGAGATAGGGGGGGGGGGGGAGGACAGAGAGGGAGAGAGAGATAGAGATAGTTACAGACACATAGAGAGACAGAGAGAGAGACAGAGGGGAGGGATGGAGAGAGACAGACAGATAGAGAGAGAGAGAGGGGGGGACCACATTCGAGACTACTTCGGCGAAAAGATCGGCATCTACTTTGCTTGCTGGCGTGAGAGAGGGGAGAGGGGGGGAGAGGGGGGAGGAAAGGGGAGGAGGGGGGGGGGGGGGAGGGAAGGAGAGAGAGGGGGAGGGGATGGGGGAGAGAGAGAAAGAGAGGGAATGAATGAGTGAATGAATGAATCTGTATTTTCCAAGAGTTGCAAAGTAGAGAGAGAGGGGGGGGGGGATGGAGGAGAGAGAGGGAGGAGAGAGAGAGAGACAGGGAAGGTAGAGAAAGAGGGAGGGAGAGAGACGAGAGGGGAGTGAGAGACAGAGAGGGGAGGGAGGGAGACAGACAGACAGACAGACAGAGAGGGGGAGGGAGGGAGGACAGACAGACAGACAGAGAGGGGGAGGGAGGGAGACAGACAGACAGACAGACAGAGAGGGGGAGGGACTACAGTCAAGACTACTTCTGCGAAAATATTGGCATCTACTTCGCTTGGCTGGGTGAGAAAGAGAGAGAGGGGAAAGAGAGAAAGGAGAGGGAGAGGGAGGCAGGGAGAGGGGGGAGAGAGAGAAGAAAAAAAGAGAGAGAGTGTGTGCGTGTGTGTGTGTGTGTGCTTGTGTTGTGTATATTTGTGTGCGTGTGTGCTTGTGTATGTTTGTGTGTGTGTGTTTATGTGCTAGTGTATGTGTTTTGTGTTTGTGTGTCAAGTCAAGTCAAGTCAAAATTATCTTTATTGAGGGTAAAAGATTAAGTTTACACAACTTTTTTTCATCCTGCCCTCACACAAAAAATCCAGAAATTTTACATATAAAAGCATTCAAAACAACGTTAATATATGTTGAAAAGAATTTTTTTAAAATATATGAGGATGTTTTGTTAATATAAATCCAGACTCACAAAACATGATAAAACAAATGTGTTTATGTTTGTGTGTGTATGTTGCGTGTGTGGTGAGTGTGTTTGTGTGTGTCTATCTCTGTGTGTGTTTGTGTGTGTTTGTGTGTGTATGTGTGTGTGGTGAGTGTGTTTGTGTGTGTCTATCTCTGTGTGTGTTTGTGTGTATGTTTGTGTATGTGTGTGTGGTGACTGTGTTTGTGTGTGTCTATCTCTGTGTGTTTGTGTGTTTGTATGTGTGTGTGGTGAGTGTGTTTGTGTATGTCTATCTCTGTGTGTGTTTGTGTGTGTACATGTGTGTGTGTGCACGCGCGCGTGCGTGCACGCAGGCTTGAATGCGAGTATGTTGATTTCACACACAAAAATACCAAAAACATTTGATTGTGTTCGTGATGGTGATGATGCTTATATGACTGACTTATTGATTGATTGATTGAGTGAGTGAGTGAGTGATTGGATGAGACTTTAAACCGAGGCCCCGTGTGCGAACGCATGCAGAACATCTTGCGCACACGTTAAATCCTGTTCCGCTTTTCGAAAGAGTAGGCCATTGTGTGCCGGTGGGAACAGGTGACAAAAATTTACAAAACCGCATGCACACGGGGACTGGATGTAAAAAAAGGCACATGAGTGTTTATTCCATTATCCTCGATATGAAAGAATAAATAATTAATAAATTGACTGATTGATTGATGACTGATTGATTTATTGACCAACAGGGTTCTACACAGCCTGGCTTCTTCCAGCGTCGGTGGTCGGGGTGCTAGTCTTTCTCTATGGAGTCTTCACAATGAGTGACAACGTTCCTGCGTGAGTCTTTTTGTTTTTGGTTTTTACTTTTGTTGTTGTAGTAGTAGTAGCAGCAGCAGCAGCAGCAGTAGTAGTAGTAGTAGTAGTAGTAGTAGTAGTAGTAGTAGTAGTAGTAGTAGTAGTAGTAGTAGTAGTAGTAGTAGTAGTAGTAAGTAGTAGGAGTAGTAGTAGTAGGAGGAGGAGGAGGAGGAGGAGGAGTAGCAGTAGGAGTAGTAGTAGTAGCAGCAGTAGTAGTAGTAGTAGTAGGAGGAGGAGGAGCAGTAGTAGTAGTAGTAGTAGTAGTAGTAGTAGTAGTAGTAGTAGTAGTAGTAGTAGTAGTAGGAGGAGGAGGAGGAGGAGTAGTAGTAGTAGTAGTAGTAGTAGTAGTAGTAGTAGTAGTAGTAGTAGTAGTAGTAGTAGTAGTAGTAGTAGTAGTAGTAGGAGGAGGAGGAGGAGGAGGAGGAGCAAAAGCAGCAGCTGCATTACCAGTAATAAATGATTGCGATGATGATGACAACGACAACAATGATGATGATGATGACGATGATAACGACGAGGACAACGACGACGACGACAATGATGGTAATAACGATGATGATAATGATGATGACGACAACAATGATGATAATGATGATGACGACAATGATGATGATGATGATGACGATGATAATGATGATGACGACGACAACAATGATGATGATGATGACGACGACAATGATGATAATGATGATGACGACGACAATGATGATAATGATGATGACGACGACAATGACGACAATGATGATGACGACATGACGACGACAATAACGACATGACAACGATCACGATCATGACCACAACGAC
>CM054163.1:34257633-34265133 GCA_028751875.1 Rapana venosa
GTCGTTTCTGCTCTGAAACCTGCCTGCTTTCTCTGAGCTGCGTGAGGCTTCAGTCCGAGCTATTTAAACTTAAATTCAGTGGTACATTTCAGCAGAATTTTGTCCAAGTATGCATTTGATTTCCGTTGTGAATACTGCAAATTTTTGTTCTGAGTTCAAAATTGGGAAATTCACAAATGGGCAACAAAGAATTTGTCTAAGGTCAAGAACAAGAGGACTTACAAAAACAACATCCGACATCTATTTGGGATGTTTTTTCTCAATGTTTCTAGCACGGATTCTCGACAATATTATAATTCCTCATGAACACGGGTTGGGCGTAGGTAGAACATAATTAGGCTTGTGAATGCATTGCGATTTTTTGCGTGAAATAACTTTTTCGTTATGATATACAATTGCATGCATGTGATGGCATTCAGTATAAAGTATCGGAGTAACCTAATATTCGGAAATGGATGAGAAGGTTTATTTCATTTATACGATCTTGTTCTAGTTTTCAAGCCTGAACATGTGTGTGTGTGTGTGTGAGTGTGTGTGAGGTGTGGGTGTGTGTGTGTGTGTGTGTGTGTATGTGTTATGTGTGTGCTGTGTGTGTGAGAGAGCGAGAGAGAGAGAGAGAGAGAGAGAGTGTGTGTTGAGGTTGTGTGTGTGTGTGTGTGTGTGTGTGTGTGTGTGTGTGTGTGTGTGTGTGTTTGGAGCCTACGTTAATTGCGTGTATGCAGCGTGCATGTGTGTCTGTTTATGAGATATTTTGTAGAACTGTGCGATAGTTTGATGAAGCTAAGTTTACCTTTCCTTCACAACTGACTTCTTGTAGTTTTGAAGACCAGAAAATCAACTGACCAGTTACAAACACTGTCGACTTGTCAAACTGGTTGGATCAGACAGTGAGAGCTGCAAGCACGCAGAGTGCCGTTGTTGCTTTTTGTAGTATCTGTCCACACACTCTGACAACAAAAGATAAGTATGTCTCTTAGTGTTGCAATGGATCAAATAATGTGCTACAGGTGGAATCATACTTGTCCAGATAAAGTTTAAAACATTCAATATTTTAAATCATCTTAGGATAAGCATCAAGGTTACGTCTTCCAGAATAAATCATATTCTTTAATATAATTGCAATAGTTTTCCTTTCCCTCCCGTGTACCCAAGAAAACAAGACATAAATAAATGATACAGCCAGCAAACAAATTAACAAACTAGCAAACAAAGAAAAAACAAAACTGTTGCAATAAAGCGGAATGCAAAAGTATAGCTGTTTTAAGAAGCGTTATGAACAATGGAATAGGAACTGGACAAGAAATGTAAGTAATATAATATTTTCTTTATCATAATTTTAATGTTCAATTAAGAAATATCTGACAACGACTTTTTACGACACCCCAACACACACACACACACCACCTACAACACACCACACACACACGCACCCCCCTCCCCCCCACATACACACACTCACACGCACACCACACACACCTACACTCAACACACACACCACTCACACACCACACCACACACACACACCCACACACACACACACACACACACACACACACACACACACACCGCACACACTCACACCACACTCACACCACACACACACCACCACCACACGCGCACCACAAAACAACACACACACGCCACCCCCCCCTCCCCCACCCCCCCCCCCCCTCCCCCACCCCCCCCCCCCCCCCCCCCCCCCCCCCCCCCCCCCCACACCACACACACAACTACTCACCGCCCACACCCACATACACTCACACACACACACTCTCCACACACACCCACACACCACTCACACACACACACACACACACACACGCACCACACATACACACACACACACACACACACAACACACCACGCACGCACACACACTTAAACACACACAAACACACACACACACACACACACACACACACAAACCACACCACACACACACGCACACACATACACGCACACCACCCTTCCATGAACACAACATCACTGTAGTCTGCTTAAAAACAAAAACTGAACGGTTTCTTCTGGCCAATTCAACACAGCCACCTTCCCTGTCCATTAGTTCAGTCAGAGGAACAAGGCCGTGCTTGCAGGTCGATTTTACCTGTACACTGTCCGACGTCGGTCACACACGTTTATTCTGACAAAATGAGGACAGCGAGAGGAGCAATGCTTTCCGATACCAGCCCGTCGCACATACTGCACATAACAGACAGACAGACAGAGAGAGAGACAAGAGAGAGAGAGAAGAGAGATGAAGGAGAGGACGAGGAGAGGAGAGAGAGAGAGAGAGAACTCTGAACTCTGAAATGCGGATTCATGTACTTCGGCCATGGGCCACAATACAAAACAAAAATTAAGGAGGGGTGGGTGGTGGTGGTGGGAGACACTCATATCATAGTAACGGTTAACGTGATACAGGTACACATAGTTGTGTACAATAAGCAGCTATTATTTATCATAATTGAGTCAGTTGTCTTCTCCATCATCTCATTCATAATGGCTGATATAATGAAAATAACAAGAGAATTTATATACATATGCAATGACACTCGCGCGGCACGTGCGCGCACACGCACGCACACACACACAACACACACACACACACTGGCACAAACGACGCACTCAGCATGGAGCATTTACACCCACACAAACAAACACTCAGACAACACTCGCGCACACCACACGCACGCACACACCCAAACATACACACACCCCACACACACACGCACACACACCATACTCACACATGCACGCACACACATATAATCTTTGAGCATTGCTCGATACCTTACTTCGGATATCACACGTGAAAAACATTGTTGCATTTCCTCATATACCGTGTCCTTAAATGATAACTTTTTCTTTTCTTTTTTCTTTATACTCTGATAACGCACATTAAACAATAGGCTTTTAAACAAATAAGGCATCTTTCTAACAGCAACACACCAAGATATCTTGCCAATTTATAAACAAAACACATTCAGTGAAAAGAAATTACATACAATCAAATGCTTTTTTCTCTAGGTTATTGAATGGGAAATTTACGGACGTTTATGCATTACTTATCAGTTCGTGACCTGTCGCAATCGGTGGCTCGGGGTTCTAGAAAGTCCTTCAGGAATTGGTCGTAAATGGGAATATGTAGGACAAACAAAAAAGAAAATGCTGCTCATCTTCCTTGCACTCCTACAAAATGGACAAGCTTTCTTTCTGCATTAAATACTGAACCGTTGTGCATTTGCATTCAATGGGAGTGCATTAAAATCTTAATTGCGATATAGCAACCTAAAACAATACGTATCATCATTGCAAATAAATTTCTCTTTACGAAGATATTTTTAAAGGACCGATAACATTCATACCTTCACGATCTCTTATGGTGCCTGTCCATTCTCGCATGGAAAAAGTCAATGATCTTTGTTTAACTAATTCAAAAAAAACATTTTAACTATTCCGTACTCCTTGCTGTAACCAAACAAAATTAAATCCTGTCTCACATAAATTTTTTATTTTGGACAACCAGCAATATTTTCCATTTCTGTTCCATTTTCAAACAACAACTAGCATTTGGTCTGCTTAATATGCAATCTTTCAGTACTCATATGCAGTAATTTGAAACCAATCTCTTAGAACAGGAGACAAAAGAATTCCATATAGAGGTATGTCCCCAATTCGCCCTATAAACAATTCAATTTGGGTTATTGACTGGGAATAGGAACTATTTGCATGCCATCATATGACTTTTTCTACTGATCTAATTTTGATTAGCCCCATATATTTGGGACGGCGATAGCTCAGTGGTCGGTGCACTCGCTTTCCCCAGCCAAGTTAAGCAGCGTTCGAGCGTGATTACTGGTTGGATGGGTGACCGTTTGCGCGCCTTGGCTTCAGTCACAGTTCCCCCAGTTCACCCTGCTGTAAATGGGGGTACCTGCCTCTTTAGGGTCAGGGAAGGTAAAGCGCGGGGCATCTGGGATGAGGAGATTGGGCGCCGCCCTCATATGCTGCTAGAGAAGTGAGGTTCTGACGCCTCGCCTCCCCTTCGACCTTATAGGTTATGGGACTCCTTTACCTTTACCCTTTCCATATTTTGATGAATTGAGCAAATCGGCTGCTTTTTGCATCAAAAATCTTAAAGAAAAGTATTAGGCAAGTCATTTTCTTTATCCTTTTGTAAGCTCTGTTTAAATTGTACAATGCTTTTTTACCCATAGTTACTACGTGCTTAGTCCTCTCATCAGACTAACCATTGTTGTAAACTGAAACCCTAATAACAGTAACTATGACTACCTCTAGCTTTTTTATCATTGAAAACCATTGATCATGTCGCCTTTAAATATCTTCCCTTTCTGAATTACCATTACTTTTGTTTTGGTTCAGTGTTTACATTTCGTTTCATTTCAATACAACAATTGTATAATATATTAAGCTGATTTTGCAGACCCCTGCAGTTGTTGACAATAGGACTACATCGTCAGCAAAAAGTAGGATAAACAATTCCTTTTGACTGGCAAAGTTGGATACCAGTTTCCCCCTTAGCTCTATTGGTCGTTAGCTAACTGATTTATATAGACAGAGGAATAATAGGGGGACAGTACACAACCTTGTTCTGACCCCAACCTTGAGGCATTCAAAGAATTCTGTCCAGTTCACGATTTCCGCACACATGAAAGCAAACCGAAGAAGTACAGATAGATTTACAGATGCTAAACTTTCCGTTTACACCCTTGGTTTATCATACCAATTTAGAAGTTTATCCTGATAGACAGAATCGAATGCTTTTTTGAAAATTACAAAAGCAACGTATAACTTCTTACCTTTCTTCGCATTACTTTTTTGCACAATTGCATATTAAATTATAGATTAGATCAATCGTGGAGACCTACGGAAACCTGCCCTGACTTCAGAAATCATTTTCATTAATCTTCCAACAGATGTATAACCTTGCATTTAACACTGTGGAGTAACACTTTGGATATTATACTCAGTAAAGATTACTCTCTGTAATTGGTATGATTTTTTTCAGGATTCTTTTTTTATATATGGTATGATTATAGCTTTAGACCGTTCGATGGATATTCACTGAGGTAAAGCAGCATAAAGTTTTACCAGGACCTAAGACACTTTTACCCCATTTTTTAAACATTTCACCTGACACCCTCATCCATCCACTTGCTTTTCTTAACTTGAGTCTTGCAATTGCATGAACTACTCTTCTTCCTAAGATATTCTTTGTTCAAAAAAATGCTCTACATCATTCAAAACAATCAACACATTGATATAGCTTTCAAAGTTCTGGTTATGCAAAAAAACTTCTTTAAAATAGTTAAACCCATCATCATTGCTAAGGTTGTTGTAAATTATTTCCCGAATGCCATAACCACATCCTTTTAATTCTTCCAAAAATGACCAAGAATTTTTAAGTTTTCGCTAAAAGAAAATTTGTTTTTTTTTCCTGTAGCTTTGTTTTTTTGCTGTTAATACTGTTTATATTTTTCTTTTTTTCCACGTAAATCAACTGTCTCCTTCATTTCTGGTAACTCTAAAGCGGATTTAATTTTGATCTACTTTCTTTTTTTGCGATTTCCACAACCTAGTCGAACCATTCAGACTTTTTGGTCTTGTGCATGGGGTACTATTTAGACCTGCAAGTGCCTGATCTTGTTAAGCATTTATAAAGATTTCCAGAGCAGTAGTTTCTATATTGTTTTCCAAAGCATTTGTGGCGGACTGTAAGATTCTCTTTGAATGTCTTTGCTATTTAGTGTATTTACAAACTTTCATTTTTTTGGCTTCCTCTCACACTACTTTCTGGGCAGATAGTTTTGGTCGATTTCTGTTGTAGAGTTCTTTCTTGTACTGCTGCTATTAGTTCCATCTCCATACAATGGCAGATGGTCAGATTCTGTTACGTTTTAAACAGTAAAGATAGAATTCTGGCGAACTAATTAACCCGAGATGCAATGAAATAGTCTATCAACACGAACCTGTAGGTGCTATAATGTATAGCTATCATCAAAGCATGGATCACAGAGACCATTTATATGACCAGTCAAACATGATTCAGATCTTCGATCAAGCAGATTACAAAACATTTGTGTAGCATATCGTGTGAAATTCTGGGAAATTTGTCCACTAGGATAAGAGAGAGAGGAGATGAGAGAGAGAGATGAGAGAGAGAGAGAGAGAGATGATTTAGTGAGAGGTGAGGATGAAGCGAGAGGAGATGAAGAGGAGAGATGAGACCGACAGGGAGAGAGATGAGAGAGAGATGAGAGAGAGCGACATAGCCCAGACAATGGAATTTGTTGGCATTCAACCCCCCCCCCCCCTATTGTCTTGTATTAAGGTGTACCTGTGAAATACGGCTAGTCTATGAAACAAAACTATGTTGAACAGACCAGTGATATTTAGACAACTCCATTTCAATTAATTCTTGTAAGGTTAAATTCCAGGTACTCATAATTAATCTGTTAAAAGCCAAACAGTTACCAATTATGATAGAATAAAAAATACATATTGCAGCATAGTAGCCAGTATTTAAGCAATGAGAACAAAAGCACACGCACGCACGCACACCCGATACACACACACCACACGCGCGCGCGCGCGCGCGCGCGCGCCGCACGCACGCACGCCCGACGCACGCACGCACGCAGCCCCAAAAAAACCCAACCACCACATACATACACACATGACGCACGCACCCCACCACCAGACACACACACACACACACACACACACACAACACAGCACGCACGCACGCAAGCAACGCACGCACCGCACGCACTAGTCACAGGACCTTGCCGGAAGTTGATTACAGACGTATATAAATACTAAAACTCCTAGACCATCAAGTCGACAGTTGCATTGCATGTTCAGGGACTGTTACCAGACAGGTTCAAATATTAGAAAATCTGTCCCAGGCACTGAAAGGGATGTGAGATGGGTTGTTATTCTAAATTCTGTTATTTCGAGGACCATGGAATAAGCATCATGTGGTTTTTTTACATCCAATCCCGTGGCTCATCTTGTTTTGCAGTTATGTAAGTTTTGTCATACGGTTCCCACCGGCCACACAATGGCCCTATTCTCTTCCGAAAGCGGAACGGGGTTTAACGGTGTGCGCAAAAGATGTTCTGCAAGCGTTCGCACTCGGACCTCTTTCTATAGTCTTATTCAAAGGAGTTTTAAGGGCAGTGGAGTCTGCCTTATGTTAACTGAAAGGGGGAAAAACTTTTGGGGGTAAGTGAGTGAAGCAAAGCCAAAATACTGGCACCTGAAAAATTTCTGATGTGGGAAGTGGGTGAGGCAAAGCCAGTACAGGCACCTGAAAAAGGATCTGAATGTGGGAAGTGGGTGAGCAAAGCAGTACAGGCACTGAAAAGGATTGAAGGTTGGAAGGGGGTGAGGCATGAGGAAAATATGATAATTGAAACAATTTGAGATAGAAAATATGTATTTGTGAATGCATTTTTCGATATGTTCATGTAACCC
>CM054163.1:34270133-34316834 GCA_028751875.1 Rapana venosa
TACGAAGAAATAGAGAAAAGGGAAAGTATATATGTCCATTTAAACGTAAATGCAATTATGATGTTTTACAATTAAATGGAAAAAAAATGTTGTGGCTGCATACTGGATAAAAAAGTGGTTGCAATGAACTCCACTCACAAGCGATTACGTGGCCAGATGTCGATTGTTGTAACACAGGGAAAATAATTTCTTGCAGGTCACTTGATACCAGGGTATTGGTCATGAGTCTCACCGGTGTGGATACGTTGGATGGGGTGAAATCACCGTCTGTGTTTTCCATTGCTGCATTGCTGTTAGAAAACCTAGAGTCGAAGATGCTGCTTAGTCTGTTGTCTTCCCTGATGCCACGGTGACTGTAAACACACAACACACACACAAACACACACCACGCACACACACACACACACACACACACACAACACACACAAACACACATTATATATATTATATATATATATATATTATATATATAATAAATATCTTAATATATATTATATATATATATATATAAAATAAACTATGGAATTTATTATAGCGCTGAATCTTGTAAAAAGGACAAACAAGTCAGAGCGCTTGCACTCAGTCATTTACAGGCATTGCAACTCTCCTTTTAAACAAAATTGATAAACAGATTTCACAACCTTGCGCGCGCACGTCATGCACGCATGTGCACACCGCACACACAACCACACAACACACACACACACACACACAAACAACCACACACACACCACACAACACACCACAAACACACTCCGGATACAACACTTAGAAGTGGTGAAAAGCTGTTGAAAATTAGGGACAGATATTTTGGGGGGAAGTCTCAGGTAGGACAATAAGTTGTTGTTTTTTGAGGCTTGGATATGAAGGTATCAAGTGAAGGTCTTTTGTCGAAGTGAAGAGGGAGGTCATTCCAGGTGGATGGACAGAACAGAGAAGGAGCGACGGCCATCAGTGGTTTGTTTTGAATCTGGGGTTCGAAAGCACAAAGTATCTGCAGCTAGAAACGAGGGCACGAGATGGAGTGTACAGATGAAGGGACCGTTACAGTAGATAAGAGGGTTGCAGATGTTGTGGGAGACATTTGAAACAGCGGGTTTGATTTATACTCAGTCTATTTGTGAGACAGGCAGCAGTGAGAGATCGCAGAAGAGGAGTGATGTGTTCAGATTTTTCTTTCTTAGGACCAGTCGAGCTGCAGAGTTTTGTATGCGTGAAGAGATGTTGGATAGATGATGCTGGTATGTCAGCAAAGAGAATTTAAGTAGTCCTAAAACGTGAAGATATGAGAGATGTGACAATTTGGGAAGTTGCCTCAGTGGACAGTTATTGCAGAATCGCGGCTTATGCGCCGTAATTGATAGTCAGCAAGACTGGAGGTATGGGTGATGGAATTTTTTATAGTCAAGGAGTGATTTTCTTTGCTTTTTGTTTTATAGTGATAGTTCTTCAGTGTGTTTCAAGAAATTACTCCTAAATACTTCACAGTAGTTGGACAAAGGAATGAGTATTGCCGATTTCTATTGATGTTTTTTTTTTGCGAAGAGAAAAAGTTTATGTTGGGTCCCTATGAGCATGGCTTTCGGTTTTTACGGCCATTAGTAGTCACTTGTTCTGAGACATCCAGTTTTGACTGTCTGAAAAGGCCCAGTAGGTAGGACTTATTTGTCAGGAGGGAAGGCCAGTTTTCAACAGTATCACTGCACTGAAGCTGAGTATTCATGGCATAGAAATGTATGAGCAATATGGTGGATGTTTATTATTATGTGAGAGTGGAGCAGTTGTAGAGAGTAAAGAGAACAGGGCCCAGGACTGATCCTGCGGACTCCCACATTCCACTTTTGACGGTTTGTGATTGAATTTTGATTACAATAACTTTCTTGATCCTGTTGTGAGTATGAAGTAAAACCAGGTTGAGGGCTGTGCCGTTTAATACCAAAGTTTTTTTGGGGGGCGAGAAAAAAAGAATTGGTGATCTAGGGTATAAAAGGCTGCGGATAAGTCAAGAAGGCGAGGAGGGGATCATTGGAAATAAAGGTGATTGAGCTTTTTGGGAAAAACGACTTTTTTAGTATTTTAGAGACAAAGGGTAATTTGAAAAGGCCCTATAATTTTTCAGAATTTTGGGGAAATCGGGTCTTGTTTTTTTTCAGTAGAGGGTTTACTATTGCTGTTTTTTAAAAGTTGATGGAAAATTTCCTGACACAAAAGATGGTTTTTCTATTTTGTGATAATAGGTACAAGTTGTGGGAAAGGGATTGTGAGAAAAAAGGAGCGGGTTTTTGGGATCCCAAAGGTTTGATGATTTTAAAAGTCTTTTTCCCTTTAGGAAATTGTCATGGGTTTCTTTTTCGCTTGGGGGATGGAAGGAAAAAAGAGGAGTGCCAGTGAATGGGGATCAGGAGGCGCAGGTGGGAATAGAGTCTGATCCAGTCTGGAGAGTTATTTTCGAACTTTGTCTGAGAAGAAGGCTGAAAATTGGATGGAAAGTTCAGACAGGGCTATGGGTGTTAGGCAGAGGAGTTGTTTTTGAGATCCAAGGAGATTAGAGGTGGAGGGAAAAAAGTGATTTTATGGATGTTAGCACAGGAACTTGGGAAAGAGTAGTAGTATGTCTTTTTGCTGAATGGATTAAGATTATAATATTATATATTTATATATATATATATATATATATATATATATAATATAGATTATATATATATATATATAAAGAGAGGATAGAGAGAGAGATAGATAGATAGATAGATAGTTAGATAGATAGATAGATAGATAGATAGATAGATAGATAGATATTAGAACATCTTGCGCACACGTTAAAATCCTGTTCCGCTTTTCGTAAGGGTAGGCCATTGCGTGTCGGTGGGAACAGATGACAATTCACAAAAGCGCATACACACGGGCACGGATGTAAAAAAGCACATAAGTGCTTATTCCATTTCCTCGATATTAAAGAATTTAAAAAATAAAAATGTAAAAATAAAAAATCTAGATATATATAGATATATATCGTATATTATAGAGAGAGAGATAGATAGTATATATATGGTGTTGTTATGTGGCGCGTGTGTGTGTGTTTGTATGTTGGTTTTTGTGTGCTATGTTGTTGTCTTTATGTATGTATGTATGTATGCCTCACCTGTTTCTCCCTATCACCTCTTTCCTATCTGTTCTACAAACCCTTGTGGTCTCATTCGCATTGTCTCTGTCCGTCTTCCGTTTATCTGTCTGCTCCTATCTGTCTGTCTTTTGTCTGTCTGCCTGTTTGTCTGTTGTCTGTCTGTCCTGTCTCTCTCTCTCTTCTCTCTTCTTCTCTCTCTCTCTCTGTGTTGTGAGACTTGTATAAAGTATTGGGTTATTATTATTTAGATGTTTTTTTTTTATGTTTTATCCTAACGGGCGGGGACTGGATGTAAAATAAGCTCATATTTGGTGCTTATTCATTATCCTCGGGAAATAAAAAATAAAAAATTACAAAAAATAAAAAATAAAAAAAAAAAAAAAAAAAAAAGAAAAAGAATTTTCATTGTCATGTCATTTTCTATCTCTCTCTCTCTCTCTCTCTCTTTTCTATCTCTCTCTCTCTTCCTCTCTCTCTCTCTCCCTCTCTCTCTCTTCCTTTGGTTTGATGAGTTTTTGATATTGTTGTTTGAGGTGACAAAGATTATACTTTCAGGAAGCTATGATAGGGGTTATGAACCAGTTGAATCACACTGTGCAGCACATTGATTAAAACTAAAGTAAATATGGAAGAATCAAACATTATAGTATTCCCTGAAGGTGGATTTCTTGCAAGTAGAGAAAGATGACTATATGGTAACATTCAGATGTCTGTATTTAATGTTTACAATTATCTTGGAATTTATTTCTCAACAAAATTAAGTTTCAAGAACGCATGCCAAGATCTCGTCAATAGAGCAAAAAGAGCGGTCATGGTTATTAAGCGTATGTTATGTCAGTTTGATAGTCAGTCAATGGATATCCCTTTTATGCTATTTGATGGCCAAATACAACCAATTGTGCAATATGGTGCCGAGATATGGGGGTTTGAGGCCGGAGATGAAATAGAAAAACTACATCTGTTTGCTATGAAGAAGAAGTTTGGCTTATAGACGAAAGACGCCAAATGATTTTTTGTATGGGGAGTTGGGAAGATACTCAGATTATAGTGCATGTGTGAATGCATGAGTTACTGGCTAAAGGTGCTGCAATGAAAAACCATAGGTTACCTGCACAAGCTTATAAAGTTTATACTAGCTCTGGAATCAGCGTGCTAAAAAGGGACATGGGTAACTCACAAATGTAATGTCTGTCTGTTATGGTTCTATTATGTTTGGGGAAAACCAGGGTGATGGATGTGTAAAATCCTTTGTAATGTATTTCAGGCAACGCCTCATAGATTGCAGGTGGCAAGGACTGGGACGTAATGTGCAGACGAGTGAAAGGTTTTCATTGTATAGACTGTTTAAGGCTGATTACCTTGAACAGTCTTATTTCTCGTATAATATGTGTAGCTTTCTTAAAAATGCTTTGATGAAATTTCGACTTGCGATGTTAGACATTTCTTGTACATTCTCAAAGATATAAGTCAAGCCAAAACAAATCAGGGAATAAGTTTTGTTGCCTTTGCCAGTCATCGATAGAGGACGAAATTCATTTCATGTTTGGTTGTCCAGCACTAAGTGACCTGAGAAATAGACTGCTTCCTTATCACATTAGACCATCAACCTTTAGATTAGCTTTACTTCTCTCAGCAAGGAACGAAAGTAATTTAGTACTGCACTTGCATAATCATTAACAAGACTTAGCCCATAGCCATGTTCATATTATTTGTAGCGGTACGTACAAATATTGTGAGTGAGATTATGGGGTTATTCATTGTACACAGAGGCGGAGCAGGATATTTTTTTTCTAACAAAAGCCATTGTGGCATGTTCAGTTTACCCCTTAAATGGGGCTATGGCCTTGACGAATATTTTAGTTGCTCTCTCTCTCTTCTCTTTCTCTTCTCTTCTCTTCTTCTCTCTCTCTTCTTCTCTCTCTTCTCTCTCTCTCTGAGTGTTGACCGTTTTAGTTTGTTAGGCAGTTTAGTTTATTAGGGGTAAAAAGTCTTGATAATTGTCAATGAAATGGATAGGACATCTTTAAAAATTTTATGACAAAAATTTGATTTGGAGTTTCTGATTGTTTGTGGCACACTTTCGCTATAGAAACACTGTGATTCAGATCTTCTTTGTCCATTATGTAGGGGTATGTCGATAACGAAGTTCATTTTTGTTTTATGTTGTCTATGTTAAATGATCTTTGAATCAGTTGATACCGCAAAAATATGTGAGCTGTCCTTCCATGTTTGGCTATGATATACTTATGTCATTACAAACGAACCGCATGAATAAACCACTAGAAATTTTTTGTATAAAGTTTTAAATTTAGAAATACAGTCTGTATTGAGGGTATTATTCTTCTGTTCAAAATGTTTCAGATGCAACATGATTCGGATTGTTGATTATATTCACACAATCCTTTCATGAGGGGGCCAAGGCCTATAATGAATAAAAAACTTCCGCATTCGCATTCGCATTCTCTCTCTCTTCTCTCTCTCTCTCTCGGGGGGGGGGGGCTGTTTCGGAATTTTTTCAATGGCGAATCCTGTTCAGATGCTCCTCTGAAAATGCCAGGAAAAAAACAGACTCTGTTTCTTTTAAAATGTGGAGATTTTTGGCGTAGTGTAGTTAAGTGATGTGTGCAGTGATGGTGGTTTCTGATACTTGAAAAGGTCGTGGGAAGAAGGAATTTAACATTTCATTAATTACTATGATTTAAAGAAGGACTGAATTGGGATGAAAATCAAATCTGCACCAGAAATTAGACCCCTGTATCATCGGCCTACGTTTGTTGCACGTGCAGTTCGATGTCAACTAGGCAGGCCTGCTTACAAACAGGAGTGGACAGCCACTCTGTAACAATCTTGTTCTCAAGAGTTTTTCCCCTTCTGAACTTTTGCTACAACTGATTTTGTTGCCTGTGTATGGGCACAGGTATTGGTAAGTGGAAGAAAAACCAAGCCTTGGAGAAAGTATTGTAAGAGGGAGATACCCAAGTTATTTGATACAGGTGTTGTAGTGTGGAAAAAGAAATGTCTCAGCATGAATTTGTACACCAGCAAAGGTTTAATCAAATGTGGACTTGGCGTTTTCACAGATTCAACCGGGAATCCTCAGTGAACCATATTGGCATAAAAAGTAGTATTGATGAAAAATTCCAAAACCCTGGGGATACCAGAAATCTAAGCTTCTTTGAAGAAATTTCATACATTGAAGGAATTACATATACAACAGAAAAAAAGACATTCAAGAAATACGGGAGGAAAGAGAGTCATTGTGACAGACTTGAAGCTGTAGAGAGACAAGTGGAATCCACAAGAACAAGCTATCCAAAGATGTAATGTGAAGTTCATAAATGTGCAAGAACTTGATGTTGAAACTGAATACATGACTGCAAAGATGTTATTGATATTCCAATGATATGCCCCTCACATGATTGGCAACATGAAGACTTATCAAGAGCATATAGAATTGGAAGACACGCTCTTGGAGAGGTGAACCAAGGCATCATCGTCCACTTCTGAGTTGGTCAGACAAGATGGCCATATTGGGAGATCGGGAGCTTCGGAGATGACCTAAGAGAGAGTGGCATCAAAAGTATCCTCTGACTACTGTACACCAGCGAGAAAAACTGTAGACTGCATTTGGGGTCAGGGACATATTGCCTTCTTCGCTGGTAAGTGCATGTCAGAGATAAGCAGCCATCTCCACCATTTTCCATTTGATGGAAGAAAACACTTCAGCAACCCTCCTATACCAAAGAGAACAATGGCCCCGGGGTCGAGATGGCAGACAACCAGAGGTCACTGGGGGAAAACAGATGCAGTTTCGCTTGAAACAGCAGCAAATGATTGAAAAGTGGAAGACACAAAAAGGCAGGTTTTATTCACGCACAGGAAGAGTTTTAGGCAAGAACAATCATCCCAGGTCATGTCTGGGGCGGGCCACCAATTCCCAAGGAAGGATTTCACCCACAGGCCACACTCCTGAGTGTCCAGGCAGTAAACAGAGGTCAGCCTGCTAGATTCCACTACAGTGGCAGAGGGACAATGTGCAAAAGAGTGCAGAAAACCTGCTGACCAGCAAAAAAGGGAAATGGGAAGAGGGAAGGTGGTATTCCAGTCAGCCCCAGGGACCATACTCCTACAGTGATGCAGCGAAACAAAGGGAATGACCCAGCCCAGCAAAAAAGAAATTGTCTTTGTGAATGATGGGAGCAGAATGATCTCCAGTACCTCCAGGTCAAAGCTGCAAATCTGATGTGTGCACCTACAAGGCAACAGGCAAAAACAGGAAGCACCGTGCAGGAACTGTAATAGAATGTGATGCCAGTGACCATGAAAGGGACAAGTGAGATTAACAGAAGGCCTGGTGGGGACACTTCATCTTTTATGTGAAGATGTGGAATATGACAAGACAGAGGAAGGACAAAGGACTGCAGTAGACCAACTGAAGACAGTGACAGGGACAATCACTGATGTAGCAGTGTGAATGAAGAGAACAGTTACAAAGAGGAATCAAATACAGTAGAAGACAACCAAGAAGACACACATGTTAACTAATGAGAACAGTATTGGAATGTCTGTCAGAGAAGTGATGATGGGACACATTCGCAGAACAGCTTAAAGGGTCTGTTGCGGGGACTGACGAAGACATTATTCCTGACAATTAAAACAGACAGAGGATGGAATGGAATAAAACAAATCCTTGTAGAGAATCAACTGATGACAAGATAGTTGACGATTCATGTCGGGGGAAATAAAAAAAATAAAAAAAAAAAACCAAAACAGAAAGTACAGACAATACAGAACCAAGTGGAGTACATACTAGTGCCGTGTGTACTTAGTGAGGAGCCCATACACTAGCGTGATGTCCTAATGGGCTATGCAGCTATGCACTCACTGAAACAAGTAACAAAACACTGAACCAACTAACAGAAGACAGGAAAGACCATCTAGTCCACAAAACAGGGCTTTACGGGCACGACGAGACACAACTCAAAGTGTTCCTAGAAAAAGAGGTAGAAAAATACCAGAAGGTCTAGGTAGTCAGTCCAGTATCATGGACTCTTTCAGCAAACAATAACGTTGTAGTCGAAGATAAAGACCCAAGCACGCATTAGTGGCATGTAGATAAAGGGGATGTTGCCTCCAGTGGCACTAAATAGGGATTCGGCCAGGCACAGCTTGTGACAGTAATCAGTTAATCACAAGTTGCACTCTAAGAGATGGCAACACCCAATCATAATGTCAAAAAGTTGCATATACGTTTTCTTAAACTATATGTGCATGGATTTTGCCCAAAATGGAAAATAAAGAGTTTATAAATTTTCTTCTCGAATATGACAATATTTGTTTAACAGGAAACTTTTAGTGGGTTTGAATTTGAGTCTTCCCTTTTTGTCATGATTATTCTATTTTTACGTCTAAAGCCAAAAAGTTATCTATCAGGGGAAGATTACTCTGGTGGGGTAGGGGTAAGTGTCATGGTTAAAAAGAAATTTATTTCATGTGTGAAAAGTTCAAGGTTGAGACAGAAAAACACTGTGGTTATAAAACTACACAAGAATTTCTTGGGCACCATTAATGACACTTATGTTAATTGTTTGTTATTCTCCTTATGATTCTACATTTTTGGAAAACTAACACAAGTATTTATGGCTTAGAATTTTTGGAGCAATGTTTATTGATCTTCAGGAATGCTTATGATGACTTTGGATTACTATAATGGGCGCATTTCAATGCACGAACAGCTTGCGACAATTACAGTTTAGTGATGTTTATGATAACTTTCAGAATCTACTCATTATCATAGTGGAAAATTTCCAGTAATTTCACACGATAAGCACACAAATGTTTTGGTAATCAGTGATCGTGATCTGTAACCATGTTTGATGTGTCATATTAAATGGGTCTCTGTGACCCAGGCTTTGTTGTAGCTATACATTTTTTTATAGCACCTAAGGTCGGAGTGTGATAGACATTTCATTGCAATAAAATTTTTTTCTGGGTTTAATTAGTTCCGTCAGAATTCTATCTTGTGGTTGTAAACGTAACAGAATCTGACCATCTGCCAGTTGTATGGAGATGGAAGCTAATAGCAGCAAGTACAGAAAGAACACTACAACTGAAAACGACCAAACTATTGCCAGAAAGTAGAGTGGGATGAAGCAAGAAAATGAAGTTGTAAATAAATATATAAGCAAAAGGTGACATTCAAGAGAAACTTACAGTCGCCACAAATGCTTTGGAAAACATATAGAATATGCCTGGAAATCTTTGTTAATGCTTAAAAGAGGCAGGCACTTGCATGTCTAGAAAGTACACTTGCACAAGACCTAAATCTGAATGTTCGACAAGGAATGGAAATCAAGCAAAAAAAGAAAGTCGATCAAAATTAAATAGTTTAGACTTACACAGAAATGAAGGGACAGGTTGATTTAGTTGAAAAAAAGAAAGAGTATAAAACAGTATTAAAAGCAAAAAACAAAGTACAGGAAAAAGAAAACAGAACTTTTTGCAGAATACATTAAAAAATTCTTGTCATTTTTGGAAAGAAGTTAAAAGGATGGGTTATGGCATCGGGCAACTAATTTACAAAACCATTAGCAATGATGATTGGTGTAACTATTTTAAAGAAGTTTTTGGCAAATAACAGGAAAAATGTAGAAAGCTTATCAATGTGATGTTTTTGATTGATGTAGATCATTTTTTTGAACAAAGATATTCTGGAAGAAGAGGTAAGTTCAGCAATTGCAAGACTCATAAAGTTAAGAAAAAGCAAGTGGGGTGGATAGTAAGGTGGCAGGTGAAAATGTTAAAAAATGGGGTAAAGGAAAGTGTTTAGTGTTCTGGTAAACTTTTAATGCTGTCTTTTACCTCAGGTGGAATATCCATCGGAATGGTCAAAAGCTATAATCATACCAATTTATAAAAAAGGAGATCCTGAAAAACAGACAAATTACGGAGGAGTATTTTAATGAAGTATAATATCAAAGTGTTACACACAGTTTTAAAATGCAAGGTTATACGCTGTTGGATGATAATGAAATGTTTTGGAGAGGCAGGCAGGGTTTTCTTGGGGTTACTCCACGATTGTTCAAATTCTTAATTTATCTTGCAATTGTTGCAAAAAATGTATGCTAAAGAAGGTAAGAATGTTTATACGTTGCTTTTGTAGATTTCAAAAAGCATTGATTCTGTCCATCAAGAAAACTTCTAAATTGTATGAAAAACCAGGGTTGTAAGACGGAAAGTTTTTAGCATCTTTGAAATTTATGTACTCTTGTTGCTTTCATGTGTGCGTGTAATAGTGAACGGTAGAATTCTTTGAATGCCCAGTTGGGGTCGACAAGGTTGTGTACTGTCCCCTACATTATTTTGTTATATAAATAAGTTAAGCTAAACTTATAGATGCTATGGGGAAACATGGTATCATACTTTGGCCAGGTCAAAAGGATTTGTTTTTCCTACTTTTTGCTGACGATGAGTCCTATTGTCAACGACTGAAGGTGGATCTGCAAATCAGCTTTAATTATATTAATACATTGTTGTAAATGAAATGGAAACTAAATGTAAACATGACAAAACAAAAGTAATGGTATTAGAAAGGGAGGATATTTAGGGTCGACAAGAACAATGGTTTTCAATGATTAAAACGCTAGATGGTGTCAATAGTTACTGTTTTTAGGGTTTAGTTTACAACTATGGTTAGTATGAAGAGGGACTAAAGCACTTGTAACTAAGGTAAAAAAGCAATTGTACCAATTAAACAGTGCTTTCCAAAAGTATAAGAAAATGATGCAAATACTTTCTTTAAGATTTTTGATGCAAAAATGAAAGCCTTGTCTTGCTTATTCATCAGAATGTGGGGCTATCAAAATTAGTCAGGTAGAAAAGAAAAAGTCATATGATGCATGCAAACGGTTCCTAGGTTGTCCCAGTCAAAACCCAAATAGAATGGTTTATGGCGATTTGGACATACCTCTTATATATGTGAATTCTTTTGTCTTGTTCAAAGATATTGGTTCAAATTACTGATATGAGTACTGAAAGATTGCCAATATAAGGCCATACCAAATGCTGTTTGAATGAAATGGACAGAAATGGAAAAAAAAAATTGCTGGGGTCCAAAAATAAGAGGAAAATTTATGTGGACAGGATTTATTTTGTTTGGTTACTCAATGACTAGGTGATGTTAAAATGTTTTTGAAATTATATAAACAAAGACTCATTGGACTTTTTCATTCAAGAATGGACAGGCACAATAAGAGATCGTGAAAGGTATGATGTTATCGGTCCTTTAAAATAATTTCGAAAAAGAGAAATATATTATTGCCAATGTTGATACGTTATTGATTTAGGGTTGCTTTTATCGCAAATTAATATTTAATGCCCCTCCCTTGAATGCAAATGACACGTTTCAGTAGTTTAATGCAGAAGAAAGCTTGTCATTTTGCCAGGACAGCAGCAGGGAAGATGAGCAGCATTTTCTTTTTTGTTTGTCCTACTATTCCCATTTACGGAAAATTCCTTGTGGGGAAGGACTTTCTTTAGAACCGCGATCCACGATTGCTACAGGTACAAAACATGATAATGAAATGCATAAATGTACAGATATTATTTTCCATTCATTTAACCTATGAAAAAAGCATTGATTGTATTGTAATTTCTTTTCAACATGAAATGGGTTTTTGTTTATAATATTGGCAAGATATTTGGTGTTGTTGCCTGTTTGAAAGATGTTATTTGTTTAAAAGCCTATTGTTTGATGTGCGTTACACGTTTAAAAAAAAGAAAAGGAAAGAAAAAGGTTATCATTTAAGGTCACGGTATATGAAGGAAATGCACAATGTTTTCCTGTGATACCGGAAGTAAGGTATCGAGTCTATGCTCATAGATTATATATGTGTGTGGTGCATGGGTGTGTATGGTGGTGTGTGGTATGTGTGTGTAGGGTGTGTGTATGTTGTGGGTGTGTGGTGCGTGTGTGTGTGCGCGAGTGTATGGTCTGGAGTGTTTGAATTGTGGGTGGGTGTAAATGGCGCATGCGTGTTTGCGTGGTTTGTGCGTGTGTGTGGTGTTATGATGTGTGTGTGTGCGCGCGTGCGTGTGCGCGCGTGCGCGCGAGTGCATGCATATGTATATAATTCTCTTGTTATTTTCATTATAACAGCCATTATGATGAGATGATGGAGATGACAACTGACTCAATTATGATAATAAGGCTGCTTATTGTACACAACTATTTGTACCTGTACACGTTAACAGTTACTATGATATGAGTGTCACCCCACCCCACCACCCACCCTCCTTATTTTTGTTGTTTGTATTGTGGCCCATGGCCGAAGTACATTAAAACATTTCAGAGTTCAGAGTTCAGAGTTCTCTCTCTCTCTCGGGGGACGATACAACTTGGCGTCGAGCGGCAGTGCCTGTGAGGTGTGGTGTTAAATTGTGTGTGCCGCAACGTCTCAGAGGAGTGCTTCAGACTGTTACTTGTGCTGCAATTCAATAAGACACTCTAGTGCACGAAAAGACCTCAAAATGGTGGACTTGGTGATGTGGAGGGCTGCAATTGGGGTGTTTGTTGCTAAATGTCAACGTGTGTCAGGCTGCTGTAAAAAACTGTCTTCAGGTGCACAGGTTAGCAACAACACGGACGCGGTGATACACCTGTCATCAGCAGATGTAGTTGTAGGCTTTGTATGCTGTGCCATGCTGATATCTATGATAGACAGTTTAATCAGGAACATCGATAGATTTGTGCCATCTGCTTGTACATGGTTTGAATCAAATGCACTTGCAAAAGGAACAACATGGCATGAGATGACAGAAATGTGTGACAGTGACAACGGGCCGGCCTGTCAGCCGGGATTGCACGTGCCCGTGATTCTTGTGGCCTTTTGTGTGCAGCACGCCGCCTTCTCCCTACGTAGGCTGTTGCTTAGCGGCGACGTAGAAACTAACCCAGGGCCCAATACTGATGGAAAGATAAACGGAAAAGAGGGAACAGACACAAAAGCGACCACATCAGCTGATGTAAGTGATCTGATGAACACTGTAATGCTGAACATACAGCAACAGTTTGCAGAACAAACTAGTGTCATTAGGCATGATTTAGGTGAAATCAAGAATGAACTTCGAGAAGTAAAACAACAGTGTGAAGAAATTAACCAGAGATGTGACAGACTAGAGAAGGATCAGAGAGAGTTGGCGGGGACAGTCACAGACATCAACTGAAGACATCCACCAGCTGTTTGAAAAAAGAAACGAAGATAGAGAAGATGTACAAAAACTGTCCGATACCATCAGTGACATGAAGACAGAAATTGAACAGTTAAAAGCAGACACGGACAGGCTGGAAAACTTCTCAAGAAGAGATAACTTGCGGCTGTTTGGCATTCCTCAACAAGATGACAGGGAGTCCAATGAAACCTGTGCTCAGTCAGTCATCGAGATGCTAAATAGTGTGGATGACCAGAAGTCTTGGACACTGGACGACATAATACGGGCACACAGAACAGTACAGGCACGAGATGGACAGCCCAGGCCTATGATCGCCAAGTTCAGCAGGTGGCGAGACAAAATGTCCATTCTAACGGACAAAGACCGGAGGCAGAAGCTGCATGACAGCGGTGTCAGGGTGGCCAACGACCTGACCAGGGCCCAGGCGCAGATGGTGGCTGCAGCACGCAGGGAGGGCAGGAGAGCCTACTTCCACAGAGGGCAGATGGTGATGGGACCCAGGCTTCCAGACCCCCGATCCTACGCAGAGGTGGTGGAGAGTGGGGGTGCGCAGCAGTCCTCCACCCCTGTCCCCCCCTCACAGTCCAGTCAACAAGGGGATTCCCCTTTCCTCACCGGCAGACGGGGCGTGACGTCAGAGGGTGGCACCACACCTGGCAGCCGACAGAAGAACAGGAACGGCAGGCCCCCTTCTCCTTCCTCCTCTCCCTCTGTGGTACGGGCAACACGGAACCAGCACGGGGGTGACGTCACCGGAGGCAGTGCGGGCGGGCGTTACCATGGCAACCCGGGGGTGACTCCACGAGGTGAACGTCACAGCTCAGCGACGGTTGGCGGGGATTCCCCTCGCTGTGACGTGGCGTGTCCTACTGCCAGTGAGGGGCGTGCAGCACGTGACGGGCCTCTGTCCTACCAGCAGACAGGGATGCGGGATTTCCTGCGTAACCCGCCGCGCAAGTCGTCTGCTCGCGGCAAAGCAGCCAGTGACAGCAAAGACAGTCGCAGGAGTCAGAGGTCTAGCAGCTTAAGAAAGAGCTAGGACAGGCCCGGCCATCCAAGTCAATGGACATTTTTAAATTATAATGTTGAAAACTTGTACAGCAAATTAAAAGATGTCTCCTTTATAAACTATGTAAATAAGTTCGATTTTGTGTGCCTCACTGAAACTTTTCTTGACTCTAATTTTGATTACAGTGGTGTTTTTCTAGATTATATAAAGTTTCATGTCCCAGCTCAAAAACTGTCCCATCATGGAAGGAATTCTGGAGGAGTGTTTCTATTAGTAAGAAAGTCTTTAGAAAAACACGTAAAAGAAATTGAAATAGAGTGTGACAACACGATTGCCATTAGAATAAACAAAAGTATTTTTAATGTAGATAAAGATGTTATTTTGATAGCGTGCTATATTGTGCCAGAAGGTGGTCCTCTTTACAATGAAAAACTAATTAAAGATGGTGTTGTATTATTAGAGGAAACATTATTGCAATATTTTCAAATAGATGACTTTCATTTCATGATTGTAGGAGACTTGAATGCCAGGACTGGTCAGGAACAAGCCGACCTTGAAGTGATGTCAAATTACTTGGATGATGTGGAGTATGATGATGTAAATGATGAACTTTGTGTGCGTGCCTCTAAGGATGAAACGATGAACAATTTTGGCAGGTCCTTGCTAGATTTATGTTTTATGTTTGACATGAGGATTCTGAATGGTTGTTGTGAGGGGGATAGGGAGGGGGATTATACCTTTGTGTCTCCTAATGGATGCAGCGTTATTGATTATTTTCTTGTACCTAGTCAATTGTTATCATGTTTTGATCTGTGTATTGGGGAGTGTGTTTATTCGTGGCACCTCCCCGTTGAAACAACATGGAAAGTAGATAATGACTGTGTTAGTATCGAAAGTAGAGAAGAAGAGCGTGTAGAAAAGATTATATGGGCAGAAGATTTTGTAGAGATATATAAACATGAATTAGATAGTGCAGAATTTCAAGAAAGCATAGAAACAGCCTCTCAGCTATTGAACACGGATGTGAATAGCAGTGTAGATCACTTTGTGAAGGCCTTATGTGGGGCTGCTGCATGCATGGTCAGAACAGTTAGAAAAGGTAGAAAAAAATGTAACGACTGGTTCGATGCTGAATGTGAGCAAAAGAAACAAGAAGTAAAGAGACTATTAAAACGATTTCAACGTTGTAAAACGAATGTAGATAAACCAGAAAAAAGACAAATGTACGCTACCGCACGTAAAGAATACATCAGTCTAAGAAAAACAAAAGAAAAAGACTTTGACGAAAAGAGATTAGAGAAACTTAAAGATTCGTCTAAGGACTCCAAAACGTTCTGGTCCATCATCATATCTGTTAGTCGTAAGTCACTAGTATATAATAACATCACTATTCAACAATGGTATGATCATTTTTTGAAGGTTTTTAATGACTTTAATTGTGCAGAAACACAAGATAATGTGGAAGTACTACAAGAAGATGAAAATATGTTTGAAGCATTGTTTAACAATCCTATAACTCAGAATGAGATTATTGATGCTATAAAACATTTAAAAACAGAAAAAGTGCTGGTCCTGATAAAATAATTGGAGAAATGCTGAAATATGCAAACTCAGCTGTAATTACTTTTCTTGTTCAGTTATTTAACCTGCTGTTTGAAAAGAGTGATTTCCCTTTGCAGTTGGCCGAATCAGTAATAATTCCGATACATAAAAAAGGAGATGTTAATAATGCTGATAACTATCGCGGAGTAGCTCTCACCAGTGTATTAAGTAAACTTTATACTTTCATTTTGAATAAGAGATTAACTCAGTGGGCAGATAACGAAGAAAAATTAATTGAAGAGCAAGCGGGATTTAGAGCGAAATACAGCACTGTAGATCATATATTTACTCTTTACTCTCTCATTCAAAAACATTTGCTGTCCAGTAAAAAATTATATGTTGCTTTTGTTGATTTTAGAAAGGCCTTTGATTCTGTGAATAGAAATATATTGTGGAATGTACTACGAAAAAACGGTGTAAATGGTAAATTATATATGGCCCTCAGAGCTATTTATAATTCAGTACTAGCGTGTGTGCGTGCAAGAAATGAATATTCAGATTTCTTTGAATGCCCCAAGGGAGTGAAGCAGGTTGTATTTTGAGCCCACAGATGTTTTCGTTCTTTATAAATGAGCTAGCTATTGAGTTATCAAGAAAAGGAAAACATGGCATTCAAATAATTCCTGCGCAATCGAGGTGTTCTTACTACTTTTTGCTGACGATATTATTCTTTTGTCTGAGACTGTTATCGGGTTTACAACATCAGTTAAATATCTTAAAAGAGAGGCAGGTAATTTTGATTTGTCAGTAAATATGGAAAAAACAAACATTATTGTTTTTAGAATGGGTGGTCATTTATCAGTTCGTGAAAAATGGTTTTATGGAAATGCTGAAGTAAAAATAGTTAATACGTATAAATATTTAGGGATGATGTTTTCAACAAAGCTAAGTCTAAATCTTGCATGGCAAGAATCTTGTAGGAAGGGGAAAAAAGGTGTAATAGAAATCCTAAAAACATTACGAAAGCTGAACTCAATAGACTGTTCCCTATTCCGGAAATTATTTGACTCACAGATAGAACCGATGCTTACCTACGCTTCAGAAATATGGGGCTTATATGTAAATACGCACATGGAAAAAGTTCACACATTTGTCATGAAACGTTTATTAAATGTGCCAATACATTCATCTAATACTGTACTATATGGAGAGACAGGAAGATATCCTTTATATATAAGAACCTTTGTGAAATGCATTAGATATTGGTTAAAACTATTGAAACTTCCACAAACACGTCTATGTAGACAGTCTTACGACATGTTAATTATACAGATGGAATTGGGTAAAGAGAACTGGGTATATCATGTTAAAAGAGTTTTGTCAGAGCATGGGTTTGGGATTGTATGGATGTCTCAGGAGGTGGGTAGTGAGCGCCAGTTTCTTTCGGAATTTAAAGATAGGCTTATTTGCTCTTTTAAACAAAACTGGCACTCAGATTTGGAAAGTAAAAATAAATATAGCTGGTTCTTTTCGTTCAAATCTGTATTTCAGACAGAAAAATATCTATCAATAGTTACTGATAAATGGCACAGGCTTAATTATGCTCGATTCAGGTTAAGAACACTGGGTTTTAATGCAAACAAAAGATGGTTCCAGACTGAGACAGCCATGCAATTACCATGTCCATTATGTGGTCATACTGTTGACGATGAAATTCATTTTTTGTTTCAATGTAAAGCATATGAAACTATACGAAAGAAACATAATTTCCTAAGTCTACAAGAAACAGAAAGTCCAGATATTATTTCTATTTTGTCGTCTGAAAACGAACATGTAATTAAATCTGTAGCTAAGTTTATTGCAGAAGCACAAAAATTAAGACAAAGCCATGTCAGCACCAACTATATAAACATGTAATGATATAGTCACCTTAAAGAGCAATGTATTCTCAAGTAAGCAGAGTTAAAAAGGCTGACATATAGCACTTGTAATTTGAATGGATGGTCGAATCGAATGTTGTTTTGCATTTCAGTTTGATTTTCCTTTTTCTTTTCTTTGTATAAACTAGGTGATTTGTAAATGTATATACGCCAATGTTATCATTATAATTAGTTTGCTATACGTGGATGGACCCGTTCTTTAAACTTAATTGTACGGATCACGTATTTCACTTTTTTATTTACTGTAAATGTATATATTCATTTATTTATTTATTTATACCACTTTAAGTCACGAGATTTCTCTGCGTGAAATTCGGGCTGCTCTCCCCGGGGAGAGCACGTCGCCACAAGAGCAGCGCCACCCCTTTTTTTTTCTTTTTTTTTTTGGTCTACAACTGTATTTCTTTCCCTATCAGAGTGGCTTTTTTCTAAGAATTTTGCCAGGGACAACTCTCTTGTTGCCGTGGGTTCTTTTTCGTGCGCTGCATAATTTTCTGTAACACACGGGACCTCGGTTTATCGTCTCATCCGAAAGACTAGCGCCCAGACCACCACTCATGGTCTAATGGATGGGGGAAAAGTTTCGGGCCCAGACGGGGTACGAACCCGGACTTTTCGCTTTCTAGACAGGCGCTTTACCTCTAGACCACCGATCCTCCACCGATCCTATACGCCAATGTTATCATTATAGTTAGTTTGCTATACGTGGATGGATCCTTTCTTTTTACCAAACCTAATTGTATTGATCACGTATTTCAATTTGTATTTACTGTTTCACAAACATATTTGTGTTACCCCCCTTGTCAAATGGCCTAGTTGGGCAATGACATCATCATCATCATCATCAGACCCGTGACCTTGGCGGTCGTGGGGGAGACATGAAAGACGATGCCGTGGTAAGCCTCCTCCATCCATCTCGGTCCTCGGCCCTGCGCAGTAGTGCCGAGTCATTCATCCTGGTCCATTCTCTGATGTTGTCCATCCATGACTTGTTCTGTCTTCCCCTCCTTCTGCCACCTTCGAGTGTTCCCTGCAGTACTGTTTTGGGCAGAGTGTTGTGGCGGGTGACGTGGCCGAACCATGTCAGCTTTTTCTTCTTGACGATGGTGAGAAGGGGTTCCTGTGGACCTGCCAGCCGTGTTTTTTGACTCTTGACAAATTCGTTGGTCTTTCGTTCTCTCCAGGATATGCCCAGTAGTTTTTCTATGGCATTTTGTTTCGAATGACTGGATTCGCTTTGCTGTTTCAGCAGTCAATGTCCAGGTTTCACTTCCGTACAGCAGGATCGACTGAATTAGGGCTTTGTAGAGCTTTAGTTTGATTGGGAAAACTGATCTCTTTACTTTTCCATATGGTGGTGAGTTTTGTCATGGAAGATGTTGCCATGGCTATTCTGACTTTGATTTCTGTCGTCGATCGCCCGTCCTTTGTGAGTGTAGCGCCGAGGTATTTAAAAGCGTCTACCTCCTCCAGTTGTTGGCCGTTCATGTAAATTTTAGCGGTGGCATTGCTCGTGCTGTTCACAAGTACTTTACTTTTCTCCGAGCTCACCTCCATCCCATATGCTCCAGCTCTGTTCTCAAGTCTGGTCGTAAGATCTTGCAGCTCTGTGTTACTTCCGCCCATGAGGTCAATGTCATCGGCAAACCGTAAGTTGTTGGGGGGTCTGCCGCCAATGGAGATGGTAGGGTGGAAGTCATGGAGGGTCTCTCTCATGATGTTTTCCAAGAACAGATTGAACAGGACTGGAGATAACAGGCATCCTTGTCGACCCCAACTGTGGTTTTGAAGTAGTCTCCGACCTGATTGTTCAGAAGGACTGCACTGCTTGCAGTGTTGTATAGTGCTTGAATGGTTTGCACTAGTCCTTCTTCAATGCCAAACATTCTGAGGACCTGCCACAGGCCTTCGTGCCATACTCTGTCAAAAGCCTTCTTGAAGTCGATGAAGTTGTGGAACAGGTCTCTCTGATGTTGAAGATGTTTTTCCATCATGATGTGGCAGTTAAAAATCTGTTCGATTGTGCTCCTGCCTGCCCTGAACCCAGCTTGTTCCTCTGCAAGGTGTTCTTCTGCCTCCTTCTTGAGTCGATTCAAAATAACTTTGAGCATGATCTTGCTGGCGTGGCTGATGAGGCTGATTGTTCTATAGTTTTGGCATTGGCGTAAATTCCCCTTCTTGGGCAGGGGTATGATGAGTGATTGTGTCCAGTCTGTTGGCCACTGTTTTGTCTCCCAAATCTTCTGACAGATAGCTGTAACATATGTGATGACTGTTTCGCCACCATGCTTGAGCAGCTCTGCTGGTATATTGTCTGCTCCTGGGGACTTTCCTACTGGTAAGCTGCGGATGGCTTCTTCCACTTCTTCCCTCAGTATAGGTAATGGCGAGGGTGCTCTTGATGTTGCTGCTTTCTCTTCTATTATGCTCTTGTCAGGTTGTATTGGGTAGTTGTACAGTTCTTGACAATATTCAGACCACCTGTTCAATGCAGCTGAGCTTTCTGTGAGGAGGTTTCCGGAGCTGTCTTCAATGACTGATGATTTGGTTTGAAGTGGTTTTGTGAGTTTCTTCAGGTGTCGTATGCCTTTTTACTGTTGCCCACTTTCATGTTTTTTTTCGATCTCATCACATTGATCACTGATCCACTTCTCTCTGGCCTTTAACATTGACTTCTTCACGAGATTGTTGGCCTCCCGGTATTCTTTAGGGTTGGAAGACCTGGTTGGTTTTCAGTGCTCTTCTTGTATCGCAGAGGTCCAAGATGTCATTGGTAGTCCATGGCTGGTGTTTATTCCTCTGACGACCGAGTACCTCCTCTGCTGTTTCTCGGACTGCCTCATTGAAGTTGTTGGTGAGGTCATTGATGTCATTGTCCAGGAGGGTTAATGCCGCAAAACGTCCGCCAAGCTTAGCTTGGAAGATCTCCTCGACATCTGGATCTTTTAGTTTTTCCACGTCAAATTTGATACGTGGGCAATGACAATAAACAATAAACTGTTAAAGCGTTAAAGCGTCTCTCTCTCTCTCTCTCTCTCTCTCTCTCTCTCTCTCTCTCTCTCTCTCTCTCTCTCCTCTCTCTCTCTCTCTCTCTCAGGCACAAACCCACAGGATTGATGGATTGGTGGCCTTGAGGTAACGCACCTGCCTAGAAAACAAAACTTTCGGGTTGGAAGTGAGCCGTGTTTTGATCCCCGTTTGGGCCTGAAACTTTCCCCCCATCCATTTGACCATGAGTGGTGGTCTGGGTGCTAGTCTTTTGAATGAGACGATATACCGAGGTCGCGTGTGTTACATATGATTATTTAGCGCACTTTAAAGAACCCACGGCACCAAGAGAGTTTTCGATGGCAAAATTCTGTAGAAAAAAGCCACTTTGATAGGGAAACAAATGCAGCTGCAGATAGGAAAAGAAAATATGGGTGGCGCTGCTCTTGTGGCGACGCACACTCCCTGGGAAGAGCAACCCAAATTTCACGCAGAGAAATCTACTGTGACTTAAAGTGGTATACAAGCCAATACAATACAATGCAATACAATACATTACAATACAATGCATATGTCATTGAGACACACACGAAAGTATGTAGGTATAGTCCTATGCCACGCTGTTCTCATACTGAACTATATAGATCTCTATCCCATTCCAATCTAGCACAGTGTTGACACAAATCTAAACAACAGTTCACAAAAGACTGACACCTCGAAGTGTTAACACCTGTGTGTGTGTGTGTGTGTGTGTGTGTGTGTGTGTGTGTGTGTGTGTGTGTGTGTGTGTGTGTGTGTGTGTGTGTGTGTGTGTGTGTGCGTGCGTGCGCGCGCGTGTGTGTGTGCGCGTGCGCGCGCGAAGTCCTAAAAAATAAATAAATGAACAGATAAATAAATAGATAAATAAAATAAATAACACTTCGCAAGGAGGGAGGGGGTGGAGAGAGAGAGAGAGAGAGAGAGAGAGAGAGAGAGAGAGAGAGAGAGAGAGAGAGAGCAAGAGAGCAGTTTTAATTGGTTTCAGCGTTTTACTGCCCTTTAGCCAAGTGAGATGTATTAGCAGTAAATAGTTTAAGAAAAGCAAAAAAGAGCAACAACAAAACACAAAACGAAAAGAACAACAACAAAATAAACTATCAACATGATTCACAACGAAACACAAAACAAAACGAAAAACAAACAAACAACAACAACAAAATAAACTATCAACATGATTAACATCCTAAAAGATTATGTCTAGCATATACATAAGGTAATAGGGGTCATGTGCTTTTTCTCATATGTGTTCACACGTACATTCCGGTAAGAGATATACTGTTGCATATTGCGAACAAAACGAATGTGACTATCCAGCAAACTGGTTTTGTGCAAATCTGCGGTCAACTTTAAATGCACCTTTAGAAATAAAGATTATTATCAGCATTTGTCTTATGCAAACCGCTTTCAAGTCAAGTCAAGTCAAAGTCAAAAAGACTTTAAATCATCCCTTGAAGAGCAATTACAATACTGACAGACACATTGAGACCTATAATAATCTCAAAAGACACAAGAAAGCTACATTTCATATTGGTATAAACATTCCAAGATAACTTCAAATTAAAATATCACAAACACGCACGCACGGCCACGCACACACACGCACGCACGCACGCGCTCACCAATGTAGGAATACAATGACATAAAAACCTTCGGTATTGTGTATGTCATTTCTTTTTTCTAACAGTAGCTGCCAAGGAGAGAGGCCGAACTTCAGAAAGGTCACGCACACACGCACACGCACACACACACATACACACACTCACACACACACACAGAGAACATCTTGCGCACATGTTAAATCCTGTTCCGCTTTTCGTAAGAGTAGACCATTGTGTGCCGGTGGGAACACAGATGACAAAATTTACAAACCGCATACACACGGGGACTAGATGTAAAAAGTACACAAGTGCTTATTCCATTATCCTCGATATAAAAGAATAAAATAAAATAAAATAAAATATTAAAAAACCACACACACACACACACACACACACACACACACACACACACACACACACACACACACACACCACACACACACACACACACACACACACACACAAGCGTGCTCACTGTACCAAAGACAAGGAAGTAACAGTTACTTGTGGTGAAGACAACATTGGCGTGCAAAAATCTAAATATGTGACAGGGACAGTGACTTACCGTAATTCTGACCCTGTACCCTACAGATAACTGCCCAGAGCCAGAGCCAGACCGCTGCTGCCCCTGTCCAGTCCATGGTCAGTGGACACAGGGCCACTTCCAAACACAGGACAGATCTATGTTAGAAGACCAAACTTTTTTGCTGTGGACCAAACAGCAGACAGACTTCTTGCTCTTTTAGCCTGCACAGTGTCTGGGCCACTTGAACTGTACATTCACTTTTCAACCGTGCACAAATTCTAAAGGAGGGCTTCAAGGAAGTGGCTTATGCTTCTATCTTTACAATCTTGTATATTTTATTTTCCCTTCTGATCTCTTGGTTGCGAAATTCGGGCTTTGAATGTGTGCATATCAATGCAAAAGTTGACTCGCCAAAACCAACTTCTGCAAGAGTTGTCTTTCTGTGTGGGACTATTACCAGATCTTGACAACTTTTACAAACATCTAAGAAAAGCAGATGTTTTACAAACATCTAAGAAAAGCCACAATATTGTTGCTGTTGTTCAAATCATGGCACCATGTTTACTGTGACAGATTTCGGGTTAATTTCAGCTTAAAAGACGTGGGTGGAAATTGCCTAGCCTGGGTAGGAAACACGCATACTTTGTGGGTATATGGGTGTGTACATGTGCACTTGCATGTCTGTGTACGTGATTGAATTTGTATGATTGTGTGTATGTGAGTGTGTGTGTGTGTGTGTGTGTGTTGTGGTGTGTGTGTGTGTGTGTGTGTGTGTGTGTGTGTGTGTAGGTGCTCAAGTGTGCATGGTGTATGTATGGGTCGGGAGGGTGGGATAGGGAAGGGGTTCTACTTCACAAGCCACATGTGTTCGAAGTGTTTTCCAAAAGCAAAATAGAAAACGTAATCATGTGGTTTCGTTTATGCATACACACAGTGCAAACATAATTCCTGAAAGAAACCTGAGAGTCGGGAGGGGGTGGGGAGATAGGAGGGGCAGACGTCATGTGGATGACATTAATACTGGCTTGGTTGCTTGTTTTGTTCGTGGTTGTTGAATGCACGTTTTGCTTGAGTACATACTGGGATATAAAATTGCAGGCTTAAAGCACAGGTATGAAAGAAAAGGGGAATGGAGGAAGATGAAAAAAGAAACAGAGGCACAGGTTTGTGTGTGTGTGTGTGTGTGTGTGTGTGTGTGTGTGTGGTGTGTGTGTGTGTGTGTGTGTGTGTGTGTGTGTGTGAGTGTCTATGCGTGCGTGCGTGTGTGTGTGTGAGAGAGAGAGAATGACAAAAGTTGTGAAACTCAACATATTTGTACCAAAGTAATACTATTCAAAATAGTCTATATTGAAGGCCAATCAGTGATATATTGACGATGTTATTTCAACTATTTCTTGCTGTTAACAGAGCTATTATTATGGTAGAATGAAAATTACGTATTAGTACAGATAGTTGTCATTATTATGACAGAATTTAAAGTACCGATTGGTACTATTTAGCATATCAACTTGATACTAAGTTGTATAAGTGACACAGAACAAAAGTCTTCACACACACACACAACACACACACACACACACACACACACACACACACACACACACACACACACACACACACACACACACACACACACACACACACAAGCACGCACGCACGCACGCACGCACACACGCTTGCGCCTGTACACACAGGTTACGTGAACACAAAATCTGATGAACCCTTTCCCGACTCTCAGCCTTCTGTGTTTGCAATACAACAGATCATATTTCTGCTGTTGGATTGGTACCCTCGAGTAAATCACAGCTTAGAAAACAAGAAGTCATAAGCTGGATTCTCATTTTAAACCTAACTTTTCCCCTTTTCACTGGACCTTGAGTATTGGTTTGGATACCGGTCTTTGGTTGAAAAATCGACAATAAACTAAGGTTTCATGTACAGCATACATTTAGAGCACGTAATAGAACCCTGGGAAACAATAGTTTTGTTCCTGCCGAGTTCTGTAGAAAAATAGGTACAACTTAATTCTCATCATAAAAATGATATTTGTCAAAGATTCGGGAAAATCAACTACAAGGTAAAACTTCGAAGGCAGCATTTGGGGAATACCTGAGTGAGGACCATGCCTGACTCGAGTTTGGGCTCCTGGTTGAGCACTCTTCAGAGGTCCGGGCAGTGACTGAAACTTCACTCATCCTCTGCGGTACCTAACAGCAAAACACCTTCCATAATTTAGAAGTGTCTATTGCAACCCTAAGAATAAATAGATATTCTTGTGGCTTACCACTACTGCCAGCACACACACACACACACACACACACACACACACACACACACACACACACACACACACACACACACACACACACACACCCTAAAGAATATTGGGTGTCCTGCTCTTGTTGCGATATCCTCTCTCCTGAGAGAGTAATCTTGGTTTTAGGATATATATATATATATATATATATATATATATATATATATATATATAATATATATATAATATGTGTGTGTGTGTGTGTGTGTGTGTGTGTGGTGTGTGTGTGTGTGTACTTTTTTCATCAACTAAGCATCTTGTTTAGTCAGAATCCACAGATTTTGTTGTTTCATATCAAAGAAATCCTTCACTGGGGAATGCATGGTATCTGGCAGGTTGTCTATAACTGTCTGCATCTTCATATGGAAGTCGTCTATTTCTATGGATACATTTTGCAGGTAAGGCAGCGTTCCAAGCAATCACCATCATCAAAAAATAGACTGATCAACATTGCACATTCGGAGAAGGAGTAGCTTGTCTTGGATTTTGTGATTTGTTGATTCACAGCTTTCTTTGGACACATAGCTTGCCAGTTTATCGGTTGTGTGGTTCATTGGGTGGTTTTGCATCCGGCAGTTTGGCGGCGGTGGTGGTGGTGTGGGAGGGAGGTTTTATGGTTTGGTCAGTTCTTCATCTCTTCGTGGGGTTTGTTTTTTTTAATCCTCTTTTTGTTTATCTTTGAAGTGTTTTGGATTGTCCGTATTTTTTTCTGTTTTTCTGGTGTTCTAGATTGTCTACGTTAGCTCTCAGAGGGGGGATTGGAGAAGAGAGGGAGGAGAAGAGAGAGAGGGTGGAGAAGAGACAGAGAGGGGTGGGTTGGAGAAGAGGGAGAGAGAGGATGGAGAAGAGAGAGAGAGAGGGGGGACGAAGAAGAGAGAGAGAGGATGAAGAAGACAGAGAGGGGGGTGAGGAAGAGAGAGAGGGTGGAGAAGAGAGAGAGAGAAAGGGTGGAGAAGAGAGAGATAGGGGTGTGGTGAAGAGAGAGAGAGGGGAATGGAGAAGAGAGAGAGAGAGGGTGGAGGAGAGAGAGAAGAGAGGGGTGGAGAAGAGAGAGAGAGAAGTGTGGAAAGAGAGAGATAGGTTGTGGTGAAGAGAGAGAGAGGAATGGAGAAGAAGAGAGAGGAGGTGGAGAAGAAGGAGAGAGAAGGGATGGAGAAGAGAGAGAAGAGGGTGGAAAGAGAACATAGAGTGGAGAGGAGAGAGAGAGGGTGGAGAAGAGAGAGAAAAGAGTGGACGGGTAAGAGAGAGAGAGGGGGAAATGAGAGAGAGAGAGATGGATCGGAGAAGAGAGAGAGGCTGGAGAAGAGAAAGTGAGAGAGAGAGAAGATGAGAGAGAGAGAGAGAGAGAGAAGAGAAGAGAGAGAGAAAAGGGTGGAGAAAGAGAGAAGAGAGAGAGGTGTGAAGAGAGAGAGAAGAGAGTAAGGCTGGAGAAGAGAGAGAGAGGGTGGAGAAAAGAGGCAGTAGTGGGGTGAGAGAGAGAGAGGGGTGGGGAGAAGAGAGAGAGGATGGAGAAGAGAGAGAAATGGGTAGATAAGTAAGAAGAGATAGGGTGGAGAAGAGAGAGAGAAAGGATGAGAATCGAGAGCGAAAGGGTGTAGAAAAGAGAGAGATGCAGACGAGAGAGAAGAGAGGGGAGGGTGGAAGAAGAGACAGAAAAGGGGTGGTGAAGAATGAGAGAACGGGGGAGTGAGAAGAAGAAGAAATGGGTTGAAAAGAGAAAAGTGGTGGAGAAGAGATAGAGAGAAAGGTCGGAGAAGAGAGAGAGATAGGGTGGAGAGAGAGAAGAGAGGATGGGAAGAGAGAAGAGAGAAGGTTTGGAGAAAGAGAGAGAGAATAGGTGTGAAAAGAAAGAGAGGATGGAGAAGAAGAGAGGGGGGATTGGAGAAGAGAGAGGGAGGGTAGAGAAGAGAGAGATAGATGGTGGAGAAGAGAGAGAAAGGGAGGGGTGGAGAAGAGAGAGAGATGGTGGAGACGACAGAGAGAGAGAAGGTGGAGAAGTGAGAGAGGGGTGGGGTGGAGAAGAGAGAGAGATGGTGGAGAAAAGAGAGAGAGGGGGGTGGAGAAGAGAGATAGGGTGGAGAAGAGAGAGAGGGGAGGGGGGGTGTGGAGAAGAGAGAGAGATAGAGAGAGAGAGAGGGTGGAGAAGAGAGAGATGGTGGTGAAGAGAGATAAAGGGTGGAGAAGAGAGAGAGAAGGGGGGTGGAGAAGAGAGAGGGGGTGGAGAAGAGAGAGAGGAAGGAGAAGAGAGAGAGGGGGGTGAGGGGTGGAGAAGAGAGAGACGGTGGATAAGAGAGAGATGATGGAGAAGAAGAGTGAGAGGGGAATGGAGAATAGAGATAGAGAGTGGATGGAGAAGAGAGAGAGAGAGGGTGGAAAATAGAGATAGGGAGAGGGTGGAGAAGAGAGAGAGAGAGGGTGAAGAAGAGAGAGAGAGAGGGGGGGATGGAGATGAGAGAGAGACAGAGAGGGTGGTGAAGAGAGGAGTTGGCGTGGAGAAGAGAGAGAGAGAGGGTTGAGAAGGGAGAGAGAATGGATAAGAGAGAGAGAGAGGGTGTAGAAGAGAGAGAGTGTGTGGAGAAGAGAGAGAGAGAGGCTGGAGAAAAAAGAGAGGGGGGATTGGAGAAGAGAAAGAGGGAGGAGAAGAGAGGAGAGAGGGTGGTTAAGAGAGTGAGAAGAAGGAGAGAGGGTGGAGAAGAGAGAGAGAGAGAGAGGGTGGAGAAAAAAGAGAGAGAAAGTGGGGTGAGGAAGATGAGAGAGAGAGATAGGGTGGAGAAGAGAGAGAGAGGGTTAATAAGAGAGAGAGAGAGGGGTGAGGAGAAGAGAGGAGAGAGGGTGGTTAGAGAGTGAGAGAAGGATGAGAGGGTGGAGAGAGAGAGAGAGAGGTGGAGAAGAGAGAGAGAGGGGTGGAGAAGAGACAGTGAGAGAGAGGGAGGAGAAAGAGAGAGAGAGAGGGAGGAGGAGGAGAGAGAGGAGAGAGAGAGAGAGAGAGAGTGCAGACGGAGAGAGAGACTTAGAGGGGTGGAGAAGGGACAGAGAGAGAGAGGTGGTAAAGAATGATGAGGGGGGGGGGGGCTGGAGAAGAGAGAGAGGGAGAGGGTGGAAAAGAGAAAGAGTGGGTGGAGAAGAGATAGAGAGGGGGTGGAGAAGGAGAGAGAGTAGGGTGGAGAAAGAGAGAGGAGGGGGCTGGGAAGGAGGAGAGTTGGTTTAGAAGAGAGAGAGTGAGGGTCGAGAAGAGGAGAGAGAGAGAGGAGAGGGGGGGAAAAGGGAGAGAAATACAAGTTTACAACCGATTTAATCTACATCATAAATTATGTGATGATAGAGGATTTTACGCAAAAGATGTTTGTTGTAACCAGCTTCGGCAATTCATTTTTTTCTGTATTTCTTGACAGCCCTGTAAAAAATTGATGGAATTACTGAAAAGTTTCGTAGGGTTTTTTGTTTTGTTTAAGTGGTGACGCCCCCACCATGACACTTGGCTACCCAACTGACTTTTTTCCTGAGGAAAAAATAAAGGTTTGCCACAAACTTCTTTGTCAATACTAACGAGCTGTTTTGCACTTACGCATTCAAGGTGTCTGCGCTTTCTGGCTGTTAAGATTACACGGTGGAAACTGAAACGCTTTTGTGTTTTAAAAACCCATCCTGGGATTGAACACAATCATTTAGGTATAGTATATTGTTTTCAAAAAGGTATGGAGAAATTCAAAAAGCAAACGAAAAGTCGGTGGGTCTGTCATTGTGTCGCTGCTGGTCGAGCATTGGGAAAAGCCTACCTCAACCCTCAGCCCAAAAAGAGAGGCTGGATTGTAGGGTTTGGGTAGCCGGCTCACAGCTGATAGAAATGGGAAATGCAGAATGACTTGTAAACAACAGGGCTGTCAAACTTCATGAAATGTTAAGTACATCTGATGAAATGTATACAAATCTGATGAAATGTTGTACAATTTCTGACATGTTCTAAATTTGATGAAATGTTCTACAATTCTGATAAATGTTGTACAATCTGCCACAAGAAAAATAAAAAAATAAATCAAGCTTGACCAGCCTTTGTTCAGGGTTTGTTCATGAATGACTGTTTAGTGTGGTATGTGCTGCAAGAGAGTAGGATGTACACTCTTCTGCCTATCTCTCTCTCCCTTTCCTCTCTCTCTCTCTCTCCCTCCCTCTCATCCTCTCTTCCCCTTTCTCTCTCTCCCTCCCTCTCTTTCCTCTCTTCTCCCTCCTCCTTCTCTCATCTCTCTCCCTCTCCTCTCTCCCTACCCATCATCTCTATCCTTCTCTTCTAGCCCTTTTCTTCTCTCCACCCCTTCTCTCTCTCCACTCTATGTGCACAAGATTTCGGCTAACATCACATAGTTGTCTCTGTCTCTGTCATGTTGTCTGTCTGTCTGGTCTGTCTGATCTGTCTGTTGTCATGTCTGTCTGTCTGTCTGTCTGTCTGTCTGTTGTCTGTCTTGTCTGTCTGTCTGTCTGTCTGTCTGTCTGTCTGTCTGTCTGTCTGTCTGTCTGTCTGTCTGTCTGTCTGATCTGTCTGTCTGTCTGTCTCTGCTCTCTCTCTCTCTCTCTCTACTCTCTCTCTCTCTCTCTCTCTAGTTCTCTTCTCTTTCTCCGTCTCTCTCGTCTCTCTCGTTCTCTTTTTGAGTATTGCACAAGATGGCTGAGGATGCACACCAATAGAAATATGTCTCTCTTTCTGCACCCTCTACTCTCCCACCCCCTTTTCTCCCTTCACATTCCTTGCATTGTGAGTACTTAATCAGTCTTACGCAAGACAACTCTGACAGTAGTTAGATGTTTTCCAAATGACCCCGTCCGAAATAAATCATTCATGCACATAATACTTAAATTTTATTTCCAAAATGCATGTTATGTGGTTGTGAATATTAATTGCATCTCGCACAAAATTCCTCTGTCTGTTGTCTGTCGCTGTCTGAATGTTTGTGTGTGGTGTGTGTGTGTACTCTGTTTGTGTAGTATACTATGCTTGACTATAGATATCTAAAAAAGCGCTTTTTATTTAATATGTTAATATTTTATTCGCAGTAGACACACAAAAACACAAACACAATTGCACCACACACCACACACCATACACACACATTCATAAGAGTAGGCCATTGTGTGCTCGGTGGGAAAGATATTAGAATTATCTAAATACTTTTACACAAGGGACTGGATGTAAAAAGCAATAGTGCTTAATTCATTTCCTCGATATAAAAGAATAAATAACATTTAAAAAAATTAATTGGAAACACATTCACGACAATTCCATTACACGGACTGCCCCAAGTTCTAAATGCTCTGTTGATTGCTTCCGAAGGTTGACATTTCGAAAGAAACGGACTTTCTCTGAAAGCTTTACAAGTACAGCACCCCACATTAATGTTTTCAATTTGGTTTTAGAGGGTTATGGAGGATTAATCAATCACACTACACTGGACTCATGCATGCACGCATTACACACCACGCGCGGCTTCGTCCGAAAGAGAGAAGATGGAGGAGGGAAGAGATGAGAGAGCGAGAGGCGAGAGACGAGAGACGAGAGAGGGAGGAGAGAGAGAGAGAGAGGGACAGAGGACTGGGAGACAGATAGAGAGAGCGAGAGAGTGTGTGTGTGTGTGTGTGTGTGTGTGAGAGAGAGAGAGACAGACAGACAGACGGACGGACAGACAGACAGAGAAAAAACAGACAGACAGAGACAGAGAGATGGAGAGACATAGAGTAGAAACAGAGATCAGAAAGATTATTTATTTATTTATTTATTCATTCCTTTATTTTGAGGATTCTTTTCTTTCTTTTCTTCTGTATCGAGGTTAATGGAATAAATGTGTGCTTTTTTTTACATCCAGTCCCTGTGTGTAATGGAATAAGCACTCATGTGCTTTCTTACATCCAGTCCCCATGTGTATACTGTTTTGTACATTTTAACATCCGTTCCCACGGCACACATGACCTATTCTTCCGAAAAGCGGAACAGAGAGAGAGGGAGAGAGAGAGAGAGTGGTGAGAGAGAGAGCGAAGAGAGGAGAGAGACGAGAGGTGAATGATGACGTTGAGAGAGAGAGTAGAGAGTGAGAGAAAACGAGAGCGTCACCTTGCAACCAGCCGGACAGAAGACAGATGTCAGGAAGAGAGAGGGACAAGGCAGAGATGAGAGTGGAGCCGAGAGAGGGCGAGTGAGAGAGAGGGAGTGAAGAGAGAGAAGAGGGGGGGGGAGTGAGAAGAGAGGGAGTGAGAGTTGGCGAGAGAGAGAGAGAGGGGGTGGGGAGAGGCGAGAGGGGTGAGAGAGAGAGAACAGAACCCTCATCAAATACAGCACACACAACACCACAACAACGTTCCCTGCCAAAAGGCATGCTTTCTTTTTCTTTCTTTTCCTTGCTGTTTTTCCCTTTTTTTCCCCTTTTTTCTTCTTTTTTTTAGGGGTGGGGGTTGGGGGTGGGAGTGTGGAGAGGGGCGGGGGTAGGTCTGGGTTCAAACTTGCTACATGAACCCTGGCATTTTTATCTTTGCTTTTTTAAAAGTGTTCATCCCTGTCAACTACGCGCGATAAGACCAAGGCGTTTGTATCTTGTGTCTATCAAACCAACAGCAGCTGACAGTTTCGGACGTGGGTCTGCGCTGCTGAGACAGTAGGCACTTACAGGAAGAAAGGCCTATGAAGACTTCAAACACTTTGCTGAAGGACCACAGAAGAAGACATGGAGACGCGGCGGGGTTCCACCAGTTTTCCTCCCTGCTGGTGATCTTGGGTTCCAGCCTTTCCTCAGGCAACACAGGGCGCCAAATAGGTGCAGTCATCAACCTTCTGCCCTTCCCTGAAACACTGGCAGGAGGGAAGATGGCGACTGGAGATTATGACAGCTCTAAGTTCACCAAGAGCTATCTTTGTCAAAGTCGGAATGTTTGGTGTTTGAGGGTTCGTTGTTTTGTGTTTTGTTGTGAGTTGTTGTATGTTTTGTGGTTGTTCTGTTGTCGTCGTCGTGATCAAAGCTTACTTTGAAGTCACCAGATTTTTTTAAAGAGTAAATGCGTTGGTTAGTCTGTAGGTGTTTTATCGCCCGTTGTTTAAAGCTTAAACTTAGAAGTCACCAAGATCGATTTGTATTCTTAGAGAGTAAATTTCTTGGCTGGTTAGTTCTGTGGTTGTTTTCGTCTTTGTGTTACAGCTTGATCTTTAAAAGATCAACCAAGATTTTTTTTCTAGAATAATTGTTTGGGTAGTTGGTGGTTAGTCTCTGTTGTTGTGACTGTTGTTGTCTAAAAGCTGTATCTTTCAAGGATCAACATGAGGCCACCATTTCGTCTCATTTTCAGATTCGACTGAGTACACAGGTAAGTTTGTATGTAGAGTACTACACGTTTAGGCAGCTATATCCCGACAGATAATTTTGTTCAGTGGAGGAAGGACGTCCTCATAAGGTATTCTAAATCCACAGCATTTTAATGTAGGTCTTAGTACCTTTGCTTTTATATCGATAACTACAAAGATTTTGGCCTAGTACCCGAGGTACATGAGATGGTAGAGAGAAGTGTTTCTATTTAGAGAGTTTACAATTACCTCTATTGTGGTAAGCGTTTCAATGTCTGCTAAGCAAATTGTGAAGGAAGAAAATCAAAATGATGGCTCTAAAGCCAGAACTCTAATTTTCAATGGTATGAATGACTACAACCATCTTTATCAGTTTTTCACGGCATGAACGGCTACTTCTTCGAAAAGCATAACGGGTTTTTAGTGTACGCCAAGATGTTCTGCGTGCGTTCGCACGGGACCTGCGTTGTATAGTCTATACGAGGACTTTCTAGGGGGAGTCGGAGTCGGCACTCACGTTAACTCCAGAGGACAAATCTGTGAGTGGAATCTGTACTGACAACTCCAGGGGGTAGTAACCTATTGATGGGTGTCTTGGGGATGGTTCGAACCCGGCTCGTTCTGGTAGGGCGTCAATCCAAGCGCAACACTCTAACCTCTCGCTACCCCCTTCCACTCACGTTATTTTAAAAGTGACTTGGCTCTTGTGCTTACTACTTTGCATAGCTTTTCTATTTGCAAGGGAAATGTGAAATGTTGATGCGTTATTAGGTTGTATTATAATGTTAACAAAAATTCGGCTTTTAAGTAAACTGTTTATTGTTTGTTCACAAAGCTGCATAGGTAATATAGAACTTTCGAAACCTGGTACACACCCAACCCACGCGCGTGCGCACACACACACTAACACCACATCGATCTGTATGTTCTATCTCTTCTCTACTCTCTCTCTCTCTCTTCTCTCTCTCTCTCTATCTCTCTCTCTCTCTACTCTCTCACACTCACACACACACACACAAACACAACACACACACAACACACACAACACACACACACCAATGCACAGACACTGTTTTTGTTATCTTTTTTTTTTAAACGGAGATGTTAAACCAGGAAGCAAAACTATATGTTATGAAGTTTCTCTTTGATCGTCGAATGTCAGATGTAGCAGAATGTGAAACTATTTTGTCTTGTTACATTCGGGTAATTTTACATTTTACCATGTGTGCGGAGTTACTTTTTTTTTCTTTTTTCTTTCTCGACTACCGTTCCGTGGTTCATCAATGATGACTTTGTGCGTTATTGGGACCGTTTTTCGCTACCTTCAGGTAGGCCACCAATCCGACTTTCAGGAATGATGTAATTAAACGCAACACAGGTGGTGCATTCTTTAAACTCATTGAGGTTGTGCCGAAGCTTAAGATCGGCTCTCTTTTCCTTTTACTGTGGACGTGCCGAAGCTTAAGATTCGGCATGACTTTAAATTTTTTTTTAAAAAACAAAGTAAATGGTTAACACGAGGGAATTTACTCTTTGGCAATCATTTTTCTAAAACAATTTGCTTTCATTGACAATAAGCTTGCCTAGTTTTTATCTGTTGGCCAATTTTCTTTTGAATGTCAACAAGTGATATCTTTGGGATTTCAGGCATACCCCTGTGTTATGAATCTTTAAAAAAAGTCTGTTGTACAAAAAGTGAAATCACATGGATTCAGCAGCTTTAGGGATAGTTTTACTTTGGTGAAAAATCCATCACATTGGTTCATGGGGCTAGTTGATGACTAGTTTCAAGCCATTTAAGATACCATACAATTAATTTTCTAATACTTTTGTATTTTTTTCAGATTCAGTGACATTTTTGGAAATTTGTAAAAAATAAATACAGTCATCTTTTAAAAAAAACTGTGAGAACAATCTCAAAAGAAGAAAGTATAAACTTTTCAATGATTTTATAATGAGTATGGTCATTTATTATGTTGGGTAAGTCTGCTAAATTTTTCAAATATAGCCAAAAATCTTAGGCTGTCAACCACAATATGATTTAAAAATTTTTGCGGTATCATTTCACTGCGACTCCAATGAGTTTAAAAACAAAATCGGTCCCTTCGTACCGGCGCAAATGGGCCTACTCTGTGGATATGGAATTAACAGGTTTTAACGCGTTTGCTTACGTGCGCAAGTGCGCGCGCAGGGGCTTCGGTAATAGTCGCATCGAGACTTTTCGGGGTGAGTGGATAGTCGGAAACTGCTGTGGACTTCATGGGGGAAGATCCCCTTGATCAGCGCGTCTCGGTTGGGCGACTTGATCCGGGCCAGTTAACAATCGCAATAGCGCAATGCTCTAACACTAGGCTAATCCGCCTCCCCCCATCCCTCCCCTTTTCAAGTGGATTATGTTGCCAAATATCACAAGGAACAAGGACCGAATTTATTCTACGATTTTAATGTGACTGAAGGTACTCATTCAGTCTTTTTTTTCTTTCATTTGTTTTATTTCGAAGGATATAGAATAAGTAAAGCACTCGGCACTTGTTAACATCCAGTCACAGTGTGTATTCAGCCTTGGTAAATGTTGTCAACCGTTCCTAGACCGCACAACAATGACCTACTCTTACGAAAAGCGGAACGGGTTTTAACGTGTGCGCACAAGATGTTCTGCGTGCGTTCGCACTCGGGACTCGGTTTATAGTCTCATCCGAAGGATTTTAGGGAAGGTGGAGCCGGCCACTGATGTTAACTCCGAGAGGGACACAAATCGCTTTTGAACGAGATTTCGCACCTGCTGTTCAATATTAGTTTGCAACATGTTGCCGCCACGTTACAGTGTGCGCCGCTTTGGCTACTTTTTGTGCCAGTTTCCTCTAAACGATTTCGTTACCTATGCGGAAATGTTTATGAAAACCGTTTTAGGTGGGGATTGGTGGGGGGGGGGGGGGGTGGGGTGGAGGGGAGATAGAAGGGACAGAGCACAGAGCGACCTGCGTCCATAATGTTTTATTTATATAGAAATTTCACTGCATAGGGTTTGGGCTTGGCCCAAGCCACCTATGAGGAATTTTCACCTGCAGCCAAACTGTTTTCGTTTCGTTTCATCCGCTACAGCTCCGAGTGTTCACCAAAGGTGAAGATTGTGGAGTATGCCCACCGTTTTTGCCCACCGTTAAGGCAGCCGCATTATGGAATTCGGGGTCTGATGTCTAAGCGCGAGAGACTAGTGTGATGCGTGTTTCTGAGAGATTAAAACAGCTTTGGGGGGGGGCGGGGGGGCTGTGCTCAGTGGTTTAGAGCGGACTGACATCGAATCGTGAGGGATTTCATAACACATGGTTCGGGCTTGGTTGCACCCTTCTACGAGGATTGTTTTCTCTGGAATTGTTAAAATTTACCGTAACTCGGTCTCAGAAATTCATTTGTGGTCATATTTTTTTCGTTACTCGCTGAAAGTGTTCGAAGTTGGTGAGATTTGCGTATGCGACCCATTTTTTGCGCACATAGGTAGATAGCAACCGCTTCTGATTACTGGATGTTGTGTAAAATCACATGTGCCTGTGTTTTTTTTTTTGAGGTTGTCATCCATCCTCCAGCACGAATACGCCTATTTTCTTTTGAAGGAATAACAAGTTTTAATGTCTGCGCCAGATGTTTCTGCGTGTTTTCGCACACGGTATCCAAGGATTTTTCGGGTTAGTGAGTAGCGTAGGTAAAAGGTAAGGTGTTCCATATCCTATAAGGTGTAGGTGAGCGAAAGCGTCAGAGACCTACTTTCTCCAGGGTCCCTATCATATTGAGGGCGGCGCCCATTCACTCTCCCATCGTGCTTTCCTTCCCTGACCCTAAAGGAGGGCAGGTACCAATTTACTGCTGGTGAACTGCGGACTGTATTGAAGCCAGGCACGCAAACGGTCACCATCCTACTGGTAACCACGCTCGATGCTGCTTAACCTTGGCTGGGGTAATAGGTACTGATGTTGAATAATCAATGGGAAACGTCCCATCAATCAGGCACTTCTGTGGGTTGGCTCGAACCTGGGCCGTCTGATCAAAAGCGCAGCACCGTGAACCACTAAGGGTGAATCCCGCTCCTTATTTGTCGTCTGAGATTTTATTTTTGGGATGAGAAAGAGTTACTTAGACTAGGTAATGGGATTAATTCTGTTCATGGTCTTTGGTCGGCAGATCTTCGCCGATGATCGTTACCCTCCTCACCCAGAGATACATGGAGACGCCTTTCAGGGTCTTTGTCCAACCAAGATCTCTTCACACCTTTACTGATCATCACCCTCCTCACACCAGAGATCATGGAGACGCCTTTCATGGTCTTTTGTCACAGATCTTCACCAGTGATCAATAACCCTCCTCACAGAGATCATGCGAGACGGGCCATTCATTGTCTTTGTCACCGATTTCTTCACAGTGATAATCACCCTTCTCACCAGTGTCACGAAGTCGCCACGGCACGATGTTGGAGCGCATGACCGGAACATGGTCCAAGATCCCCAAGACTCGGTTAGACGATGTCAGATGTAGGGGCTTGAAGGGTTTAGAATGGATATAAGAGGAAAGTGCTCACCGATCCTGCAAGGGCAGCAGACCTGGTTGCACTCTCTGCCTGGTTCCTGATGCCAGGGATGTAGAACAATCCATGGCCGTCTTCGTCTTTCTACTGGATTGAACCGCCGAAAGTAGGTAGGTAGGGTTTGGGGGCTTAGGTAACAGAGTGGCGTCATTTTATGACCTCCCATCTCTGCATCCCTTTAGGGACTGATGCGACGAGCACCGCCCGCCGACATTTCTCCAACCATGTCTTTTAGTTTTTTCTTTTCTTCTGCAAAACACTCAGACCACATTTAGGGGAAGGGACACTCGCCACCCCCAAACATTGTCTTCAAACACTTTCACTTACCTTCTGGCGTCTCTTCCTCTTGCTCTGATTCCTCAGAAGTCAGGCATTGGTTGTCGACAGTTGTCATGGGGATCGTATCTCAGTTCTGGGCTTGTGTCTCTCAACAGTTTCAAGAGCTAACATCAACGCATCAAGAGCTAGCATCAACGCATCAAGAGCTAGCATCAACACATAAAGAGCTAGAATCAACGCATCGTGGAGCTGCATCAAGCTTCAAGTGCTAGCATCAACGCATAAGAGTAGCATCAACGCATAAAGTGCCAGCATAAAACGTCGCCCAGCTAGTACCAAGAGTTTGTGTCAAAGCAATACTAAAGTACAAGCGCAACATCATCAGAGCAGCATCAAGAGCAACATCGTCGTCGGAGCAGTATCAAGCGCAACATCGTCGGAGCAGCATCAAGAGAAACATCGTCGTCGGAGCAGTATCAAGCGCAACATCGTCGGAGCAGCATCAAGCGCAACATCGTCGGAGCAGCATCAAGAACATCGTCGTCGGAGCAGTATCAAGCGCAACGTCATCGGAGCAGTATCAAGACAACGTCATTCGAAGCAAATTATCAAGACAACGTCATCGGAGCAAATCAAGAACAAATATCCCTCGGATCATAAACCAACTCCAACAACTATCAACATCTTTTCCTCCTACTACTCAATCTCCACCATTGTTATGAGAATATTAAGATGCCGGGTTAGGAGGTGTGAGTCATATGGTGATTATTGCTTTGTTGTGGGAGTCCTGCACTCGACTCTCACTCACGCGCTTAGTTGTGTGTGTGTGAGAGAGTTTGTAAGCACCAGTGTGTGTGTGTGAGCTAGAGATGTTTCTAAGAGAGGCGTGGATATCCACTTCGCCGGAAGATTCTGCACTCTACTGTGATAGCGCTTCATACGTCGGAGCACGTTGCTTGTGGGGTCGCGAGTAAGCGTGAGGTGGAGGGGGTTGGTAGACAACCAACCGTCAGAGCATTCGTCGTCAACGCAGCATCAAGCGCAAACATCAGTCGGATGGAGAGCAGCCCAACATCATCGGAGCTCGTTCGTCGAAGCCCCAGCATCAAGCGCAACATCGGTCGGCGCTTCGTCGTCGGAGCAGCATCAAGCGCAACATCGTCGGGAGCAGCACCCCAAGCTAAATCATCTGAGCATCTGTCGTGAAGCAGCATTTCAAGCGCAACATCGTCGAGAGAGATTACGCCGCAAACATGTCGAGCAGCAATCAAGCGCAAACATCGTCGGAACAGCATCAAGAACATCGTCGTCGGAGCAGTATCAAGAACATCGTCGTCGGAGCAGTATCAAGAACAACGTCATCGGAAGAGTATCAAGAACAACGTCATCGAAGCAGTATCAAGAACAACGTCATCAGAGCAGTATCAAGAACAATGCCATCGGAGCAGTATCAAGCGCAACATCATCGGAGCAGTATCAAGCGCAACATAGTCGTCGGAGCAGCACCAAGCGCAACATCGTCGGAGCAACGTCGCCGGAGCAGCACCAAGCGCAACATCATCGGAGCATCGTCGTCGAAGCAGCATCAAGCGCAACATCGTCGGAGCAGCATCAAGCGCAACATCATCGGAGCATCGTCGTCGAAGCAGCATCAAGCGCAACATCGTCGGAGCAGCATCAAGCGCAACATCGTCGGAGCAGCATCAAGCGCAACATCGTCGGAGCAGCATCAAGCGCAACATCGTCGGAGCAGCATCAAGCGCAACATCATCGGAGCAGCAACAAGCGCAACATCGTCGGAGCAACGTCGTCGTCGTCGGAGCAGCATCAAGCGCAACATCGTCGAAGCATCGTCGTCGGAGCAGTATCAAGCGCAACATCGTCAGAGCATCGTCGTCGGAGCAGTATCAAGCGCAACATCGTCGGAGCAGCATCAAGCGCAACATCATCGGAGCATCGTCGTCGAAGCAGCATCAAGCGCAACATCGTCGTCGGAGCAGCATCAAGCGCAACACCGTCGGAGCAGCATTGTAGTCGGCGCAGCATCAAGCGCAACTCATCGTTGAAATATTGCTAACGCATCAGGAGCACCTAAAGAGCAAGATCGCCGTCGGTAGCAGCCGCAACAATCGTCGCCGGAGAAGCATCAAGAGCACATCGTTTTCAGGGTGCAGCATCAAGCACAACATTAGTCGCAAAACATCTTATTGCAACGCCCATCGGAGAGCAGCATCAAGCGCAACATTCATCGTGAGCAGTTCAAGCGCAACATCGTATGGCATCATCAAGCGCAAACATCGTCGGGGGCATCGTACGTCCAGTGCAGCATCAAGCCCAACATCGTCGGAGCAGCATAAGCGCAACATTCGTCGTCGGGGGAGCAGCATCAAGCGCAAACATCGTGTCGGAGCCAGCGAACATCGTCGTCGGAGCAGCATCAAGCGCAACATCGTCCGTCGGAGGCAGCATCAAGCGCAACATCTTCGTCGGAGCTAGCATCAAGCGCCACATCGTCGTCGGGGCAGTATCAAAAGAGCCAACATCGGTTGTCGGTAGCAGCATCAAAGAGGCAACATCCTCGCAACATCTTGCAACGCAATCGGACCACGTATGAAGACGTTTGGGTATAGTATCAAGAGCAAACGTTCATCGGAGCTGTATCAAGGAGCAACGTCATCGGAGCAGCTGCATCAAGAGCACATCGTCGTCGGAGCAGCATCAAGAGCAACATCGTCGTCGGTGATCAGCATCAAGAACGTCATCGGACCAGTATTCAAAAGGCTCAACGGCCTGAAGTGACCAGTTCCAGACTACAGGTAACGGTCAACGAGGAAAAAGTAACGAGATTGGCATCGGACTGCATATGTCTTTAACGAATCAAGTTACTGGTTAGTTCTCAAAGAACTTTTTGTCATTATACGTCTTGAGGGACTGGCAACATTTTTGGCTTTCTCAGCAGAATCAAACCCAAGACGATAGGAAAAACCTTCTGATAATCTACCCCCCTCGAATATGCTTTATATTTTTTTTTCCTTCTTCCTCAAAAGATCGGGACAGCAACTACTGTCTGTGATATGAGCAAGAATGCGTTGTGCTGCCGTCAAGCGCCTGTCAAATCGGGATCCGCACATCCCCTTCAGCATGGGAGAGAAACTGTTATCTTTTAAGCCTTTTCTGGAAAAAGCTAGGAGGAGATTGGACCAAGAAGAAAAGTATAGACATGGGATGACATGTAAGAAAAGAAAAACAGCAGAAACAATGAGAGGGTTAGAAAAGAGGGAATTTCTTTGCAATAATTTCCAGAAAGAAGGTATGCTATTTATACTGGACGACCCCCCCCCCCCCCACCACATCCCGATTGGCGGGAAATTTTTATTGTTTAGATAGAAAATAGGTAAATTTTGTTCCATTAATTATGCAGCAGTTGGGGAAAAACTCGGTGTCGGAGATATCAAAAAATCGAAATCGCAAAATAAGGACAATTGGAGTAGTCGATGTTTTTGGCCCGGAAGTTAAAAACAAATCCCAGAAAAGACTTTACAAAGGATCCTGGTCATGAGACAACTCTACCCAGGACTGTTCGTTGCAAAAATTTTCGATGAGAGTGAGTTCAACTTTGAAATTTTCTGATGATTCATTGGAAATCGAGAGAGTAAGTCGGAAGATAGATTTTTTTCTTGTTTTGATGACAGCATAATTGGTAAGGAGTTTGGGGGCATTGTTTAACAAGTCTGATATGAATTTTTACCAGTGGTATACCATTCCATGTTTCTGTCTCTCTCTCTCCGTCTGTCTCTTCTCTGTGTCTTCTGGCTGTCTGTCTGTCTGTCTGTTCTTGTCTGTCTGCCTGCCTGCCTGTGGGGGTTGCTGTCCTGTCTGTCTGCCTGTCTGTCTTCTGCCACTGCCTGTCTTGTCTGTCTGTCTGTCTCTCTCTCTCTTCGTGTTGTGTGTGTGTGTGTGTTGCGCGCGCTGCGCGCGTGTGTTTGTGTGTGAGTTGTGTGTGGCGTTTGCGTGCTTTTCGTGTGTGTGTGTGTGTGTCGCATTGCGTGATGAGTGTAATATGTGTGTGTGTGACTTGTGGGCGTGCGTTTCGTCGTTGTGCGCATGCGTGCGTTGTGTATGTTTGCGTGTGTGTGTGCGGAGCGTGTGTGTGTGTGTGCGTGCGTGCCGTGCGTGTGTGGTGTTGGTGCGTTGCGTGTGTGTGTGTGTGTGTTGTGGGCGAGGAGGTACCCGGTTGGAAAGGATGAGGTCAGGAGGGCAAGGGGTGTTTAGGAGGGGTGGGGTAGGGACGCACAGTTAGAGTCATGAGACGAGAAACAAAGGAGGCAGGTTTCTATTTTTTGACACCATTTATTTTGGACTTCTTTTTTGTTAAACGGATGGCGGCTTGTTCCAAAGTGTCTCACGATTTCATGACGACAGGCGAAATTGTTAAAGCAGCTTGCTCAAAAAAACGATTCCGGCTTGAAATTCACTTCACTTTTTGACCATAATGAATAAGCTACTAAGTGCTTTTTTTCCAAACCAAAAAAAATCCAGTCTCCGTGTGCATGCGGTTCTTTTGTAAGAGTAGTCATCCCTTTCCCACTCGGCACACAATGGGTACACTTTGGAAAGGCAAGAAACGGTTTTGACGTGTGCAGATGATGTTCTGTGTGCGTTCACACACTCTGGTTACCTCGGTTTACAGTCTTATTCGGAAAGACTTTTCGGCGGGGTAGGAAAAAGTTGTACTCCTGGAAAATTGCAGGCACCGAAGTCCAGTGCACAGCCTTACCTTTCACAGGACTGGTTGATTTGGATTTGCATTGCTCCTGCTTTTGCGAGCTATGTACCGTTGTGTCTTTTACGCTACACACCGTTTTGTCTAGAGCTTGTTTGTGTCCACATGTTCCCTCAGACCGGACCCGTTGACAGACAAACTTGATGCTTGTTGTCTAACATTGTACATGCATTTTGGGCTAACCTCTACCCTAACCCTGGCCCCCACATGTGGACACAAAATTGCAGGAAGATAAACTGGTTGTAAGCTGACAAATGGCTCCAAAAATGTTTCTTTCTTCGCGGCGGTTCGTGGGAGGAGGGGTGGGGTTTTACAGTAAGAATGTTCTGTGGGCGTTTTGACGCACGGGACTTCAGTTTTTGTCGCTACGAAGAACTTTTTGGAGGAGTGGAGTGGCCTGATGTTTAGCTCAGACGGAAAATTTCCCAATTGAACGGAACTCGAAACCGTTCAGCAGATGACGGGCTGCGATTTTAGCGCAACTCTCTAACCCAACCAGGCTATTCCCTCCCCCTCAGAGAGGAGAGAGAGAGAGAGAGAGACGAGAGGAAGAGAGTAGAGAGAGCGGAAGAGAGAGAGGAGAGAGGGAGAGGGGGGAGAGGGGAGAGGGGAGAGGGAGAGGGAGAGGAGAGAGTTAGAGAGAGAGAGAGGAGAGTGGCGGAGAGAAAGCAGAGTGGCGGGATGGGATGAGAGAGTGTGGCGGAGAGAGAGAGAGAGAGTGGCGGCGAGAGAGAAGTGGCGGATTGAGAGAGAGAGTAGAGAGAGAGAGAGAGAGAGATGAGAGGGGAGTGGTTGGAGAAGGACGAGCGAGAGCGGAGAGGGAGAGCTGAGAGCGTGAGAGGGAGAGAAAGTAATTGGGTGAGAGAGAGTGGAGGGCGGTTAGAGTGAGAGATGTGCTGAGATGAGAACGCGGAGAGTAGAGAGAGAATGTGTTATGTGTGTGTGAGTGAGTGTGTGTGCGTGTGGGTGTGTGTGTGTGTGTGTTTGTTTGAGTGGGTATGCTGAATGCAATTCTACGGAATGGTTATACCACAGGCATTTGTCATCTCTAGCGTATTTCCGTGAGGCGTTGTGTTAAATAATCTTTTCAGCTTGTTTGTTTGCGGATTTAAAAATTGGAATAGTAAAGACAAAATTTTTGGCCGAATTTTGGAAAGGATGGAGTAAAGCATTGAAGCAAGATGCACAAAAAAATCGCAAGTTTTTTGTAAAAGTAAACGGTCCGTGTACTTTTATCTACCAACCTTTTGTTTAGAAATAGCTAGATAGCTCAGTGGTCTGTGCACTCGCTTCTCCCCGAGTTTGGGTTAAGCGCGTTGAGCGTGGGGAATGGACGAACCGTTCGTGCGTCTCGGCTTCTGTACAGCCCACCTGTTCAAACTAGTTGTAAATGGGTGCTGCCCTCTTTAGGGGCAGGGGAAGGTTAAAGCAGCGAGGGGGAGGAGATGGGCGCGGCCTTTAAGATGCTGGCCTTTAGAAGAAGCTTGATTTCTCTGGACACCTCGCTCCCCAACGACCGCTTAGGCTATGGAGTATCTTTACCTTGTTTTTTTTTTATCAGTTAAAAGCAGTGTTCCTCCGTGCTGTTACAAAACTTTGTACCAGAAAACATTTTTGGATTTCACTTTATAATGGCATAAGATTGCGTAAATCTTGTAGTGGTGTGTACTGCTACTTATTTCGTTCTGGCCTTTAGCTGTGCCGTAGGTCGGGGGACATTGCCCATTTACCAGGTCTTAGCACTCAGTCGCCCATTGGAGCTGTCTGCTCATTGGCACTTTCTCCTTGCAATCTTTGATTTTCATACAAGAATAACAGATAAGATGATAAATTGAGAAAAGAATAAGTAGGAGTAATGTTGGAGGCCTAGATAACCCAACAAAATTGGTTGTATGGCAAGATGAAGTGAAAGTTTTTATATGGATTTCTGCTTTCATGGATTAGAGTATGACATCTGTTAGGTCCATTTGTGCTTATTTTTGCAAGTATGAAAACTTCCATTTCACATGTTGCAGTAAAAAAAATTCCAGTGTAGCAAATTGTGTGAAATACTGTATTCTAGAGATCACTGTGATTATACAGTGTGGTACAGCGTGTCGGTTTTTGTTCAGCCTGCTTAATGCTTTCACCTGTGAACCTAAATGAAAACTGGGTTGTGTAAAACCTAGAAAATGTAGTTTAGTCTGGGTTGTTTTTTTTAAATAGTTGGTCGCTAAACTTGTTCAAGCAGTTGTACGAAACACTTGGCTTGTAATTTTTTTTTTTTATTGTGGGAGCTTTAAATCACTGTGTTCAAAGTGAAGAAAAAGTGCCTCTTTTCAGCAAGCAGGTGGGACTGCTAGTCTTGTATTTAAAGGACTTGCTTTTTTTTGAATGTTTTTTGTCTTTCACAACTTGACATATGTGTTGAAAACATGTATAGTTTTCTTGACTTATTTGCCTCAAGTTTTTCCTTAATTTGTGTTATTTTTCTTCGTTCTTCTTTGGATGGTACTTCGTTTAAAGTACTGAGTGCAAAGTGAAGCAGTTTACTGCTGACGCCATTTTTCTTTTTAATTCCAAACGTTAAGTTATGATGTTGGCATTACGTGTATTGCCCATTGTAGCTACAGATTTTCTTTATTCCAACATAGCCTGACTGGAAATGTATGAAGCTGAGAAATACAAGTTTACAACCGATTTAATCTACATCATAAATTATGTGATGATAGAGGATTTTACGCAAAAGATGTTTGTTGTAACCAGCTTCGGCAATTCATTTTTTTCTGTATTTCTTGACAGCCCTGTAAAAAATTGATGGAATTACTGAAAAGTTTCGTAGGGTTTTTTGTTTTGTTTAAGTGGTGACGCCCCCACCATGACACTTGGCTACCCAACTGACTTTTTTCCTGAGGAAAAAATAAAGGTTTGCCACAAACTTCTTTGTCAATACTAACGAGCTGTTTTGCACTTACGCATTCAAGGTGTCTGCGCTTTCTGGCTGTTAAGATTACACGGTGGAAACTGAAACGCTTTTGTGTTTTAAAAACCCATCCTGGGATTGAACACAATCATTTAGGTATAGTATATTGTTTTCAAAAAGGTATGGAGAAATTCAAAAAGCAAACGAAAAGTCGGTGGGTCTGTCATTGTGTCGCTGCTGGTCGAGCATTGGGAAAAGCCTACCTCAACCCTCAGCCCAAAAAGAGAGGCTGGATTGTAGGGTTTGGGTAGCCGGCTCACAGCTGATAGAAATGGGAAATGCAGAATGACTTGTAAACAACAGGGCTGTCAAACTTCATGAAATGTTAAGTACATCTGATGAAATGTATACAAATCTGATGAAATGTTGTACAATTTCTGACATGTTCTAAATTTGATGAAATGTTCTACAATTCTGATAAATGTTGTACAATCTGCCACAAGAAAAATAAAAAAATAAATCAAGCTTGACCAGCCTTTGTTCAGGGTTTGTTCATGAATGACTGTTTAGTGTGGTATGTGCTGCAAGAGAGTAGGATGTACACTCTTCTGCCTATCTCTCTCTCCCTTTCCTCTCTCTCTCTCTCTCCCTCCCTCTCATCCTCTCTTCCCCTTTCTCTCTCTCCCTCCCTCTCTTTCCTCTCTTCTCCCTCCTCCTTCTCTCATCTCTCTCCCTCTCCTCTCTCCCTACCCATCATCTCTATCCTTCTCTTCTAGCCCTTTTCTTCTCTCCACCCCTTCTCTCTCTCCACTCTATGTGCACAAGATTTCGGCTAACATCACATAGTTGTCTCTGTCTCTGTCATGTTGTCTGTCTGTCTGGTCTGTCTGATCTGTCTGTTGTCATGTCTGTCTGTCTGTCTGTCTGTCTGTCTGTTGTCTGTCTTGTCTGTCTGTCTGTCTGTCTGTCTGTCTGTCTGTCTGTCTGTCTGTCTGTCTGTCTGTCTGTCTGTCTGATCTGTCTGTCTGTCTGTCTCTGCTCTCTCTCTCTCTCTCTCTACTCTCTCTCTCTCTCTCTCTCTAGTTCTCTTCTCTTTCTCCGTCTCTCTCGTCTCTCTCGTTCTCTTTTTGAGTATTGCACAAGATGGCTGAGGATGCACACCAATAGAAATATGTCTCTCTTTCTGCACCCTCTACTCTCCCACCCCCTTTTCTCCCTTCACATTCCTTGCATTGTGAGTACTTAATCAGTCTTACGCAAGACAACTCTGACAGTAGTTAGATGTTTTCCAAATGACCCCGTCCGAAATAAATCATTCATGCACATAATACTTAAATTTTATTTCCAAAATGCATGTTATGTGGTTGTGAATATTAATTGCATCTCGCACAAAATTCCTCTGTCTGTTGTCTGTCGCTGTCTGAATGTTTGTGTGTGGTGTGTGTGTGTACTCTGTTTGTGTAGTATACTATGCTTGACTATAGATATCTAAAAAAGCGCTTTTTATTTAATATGTTAATATTTTATTCGCAGTAG